>CM066230.1:11402411-11959046 GCA_033675125.1 Athetis lepigone
AGAGGAAACGGGCTGCAGTGGTGCTAAAAATTGTAGAATATTTTTATTGTCGAGTTATATTTCTGGTTTACAGTTCGTGTACGTTTGAGTGGGGCAAGCTTGAAACCAATAGCCTCCATCGAACAATTACTTAAGAGATCGTTGACCTATTTCTGGGCTGGGTAATTTCAATCTGGACCGCTACAGCGAGCCAGTGGACCGGTTTTTATACGCTGCGATGCGGATGACACGGGCGAGACTCGCGGATATTAGAATTTTGATTGGCTCTTTATTTTAGAGGGTTAAGTTTTATCTCGTAAGGAAATTGGAAGATGGAGGGAAACACTTAGTAAATGTTTACTTAAAGTTTTAGTAGAAAAGTACATAAGTGTTAATGAAGTGATTGAAACAAGATTCTCAAACTGTATTTAATATTTTTTCCTCCAATTTCTCTATTGCCCCTCATCACTAAGATCAGTAAAGTGTCCTTAATACAAGCCAAACAGCCCGTTTTGATCGAATAAAGTATATACCGAATTCGTCAGTAAATAAATATAAAAAAAACCTAAAAAACACTGGCCCTGTCTTTCGCTTGAAATAACTTGAAATGAAAATATTGACGTGTAAAAGTGTTATGTATATACACTATTTACAAAATTAAATATGATTTTACTGATTTTAATTTTTTACAGATAATACTAAGTTAAAAGTAATTAGAAAAACGTGTCAGAAACTTTCTGGGGTTTATCTAAATCGTAAAAATCTTTTGGGCTCAAACTAATTTTGCGGCACGCCACTGACTTGATATATTTCTAATTGCTGTAATATCATACATCTAATCTCATAACTCCGAATCAAGTCAAAAATTAACCAAATGAACAGAAAACGAGCCTTCTAATTGCTTCGATTTATCTGCCATCTCCTTCTCATCTAATTCCCCAATGCCACACTTAATTGGCCATCACAAACAAATCTATGGCCATATATATCATCCAGGAACCAGCTGTACCTTTAATAAAGTCGCGTCCACACTGCCTGTAAACAAGCACAGTTCGACATGAATGGCCCATTACACGCCACCCGCCCGCCATTCTTATTTACAACTAAACAACTTTGTTTTCGTTTAACGTAGCTCTTCAGTATTTTTTTAAGAATAGTTTTGAAGATTTTGTTGTATTTGGAAAACGTGTTTATTAGTGGTGTGTCTAGAGGTCAGAATTAGGACAAGCCTAACATATTTTAAACCCCCTAGCGCAAAAAGAAGGTTGTCAGGGTCCTAACTAAGTGGACTATAAATGAAAGCAGTGGACTGTATAAACTGTTCGTTATAATCGTGCACCGGCGCAGCCGCCCGACTGCCTGCGTCGGCTATCTTCGGCTGGCCCGAAGATAGCCGACGGCGGGCTCGAAGATAACCGACGGCGCCCGAACAAAGGGTGTTAGAAGTTTGCCATCTGTCTGTTTTTATTCGAAAGAAGGTTATCTAGCTATGATCACGATTCTATAAGCTATATTAGAGTATTATCTCAGCGACTCGGTTTTTTGAAATCGTAACAAATGTAAATACATCTATCTATACTAATATTATAAAGAGGTAAAACTTGTAAGTTTGTATGTAGGGGGTAATGTCTGGAACTACTGGTCCGATTTGAAAAATTCTTTTAGTGTTAGATAGCCCATTTATCGAGGAATGCTATATATCATCACGTTACGACCCATGTGAGCGGAGCAGTAACGAAAAATGCGGATGGAGCCGAAGGGGACAGCCAGTATTTTTATAAACTCACGCCGTCGAAGTTATCAATAAAATCGCGACTATAGCTGATAAAAGAGTCGATAACTTCGAAACGGCTGATCCCATTTTGATGAAACATGTAAGTGAACCATTGCTAGATAACCTACTTTCAAATACTTAACCATTTTTACTGAAGAGCCACAGACAGACAGCCAGACAAATAGCGGTTATGGACACATCCCTCTTTTTGCGTCGGAGGTTAAAAATGTTTTTTTCCCATAATTAGTCCAGCCGCTCTCGAGGTATAGATAGAGAATTTAACTTTTTATATCCATACTAATATTATGTGTGTCTGTCTGTCTGTATGTTTTTCTTTCTTTCACGTCAAAACGGAGCGACGAATTGACGTGATTTTTTAAGTGGAGATAGTTGAAGGGATGAAGAGTAACATAGGCTACTTTTTGTCTCTTTCTAACGCGAGGGAAGCCGCGGGCAGAAGCTAGTTTATTAATAAGAGCCTGGCTTTTCAGTTTTTATGAAGGTCATGCCCCTTGTATTTATTAATAAAAAGATCGTCTTTGTTTGTTTCAGTAGGTACATCAAAGTTGTGTAATAATAGTCAGAGCTTCGTAAAAGAGGCATTATTTACGTTGGTTTTATGGACGCACGGCCAACCGGAACTAATTGACAATAATCGGAAGCGATTTTAATATTGATTTATTGTGACATGCAAAACATTGTAAATAAACCTTTTAATTTTTAAATATAATTTAACGCCTTGTGTCGTGATTTGTCTGTTTCTATAATGTGATAATTATTACCTAATTAAATTTAATTAGCTTCTGGCCTCGACTTAACGTTTCAACGACAAAGCGACAGCCGGCTGTCTTTCTATTGTGTCTCAAATCATGTGTGTTCGAAGGTTTAATCTCTGCAGTAGTCAACTATACTTAGCAGAAACCTTATACATAATTTCAATTACTATTGAGGTAATTAGATATACAGGGTGTCCCACGGCAATGCCACATGGAGGGAAAGTACCTTAAATATTGTAGATAGAACATTTTACTGAAATAAGACATTATTTGAATTTTGAAAACATTTTAAACTGCTTTCATAGATATTTTAATAATTACATAGTTGAACCGGGAATCGAACCTGTTACTTGAGAAAATTAATCAGCCTGTAGTTTTATCCTACCGATCGAAAGGCTTCATCACAAGGATTATTTTTTGCTAAATAACATAGTGTCAAAAATAAAAGAAAGACCATGAATTTTAACATTTTTACTACAAAATTAGTCAACTTTTCAAATGCTCAAAACTAGTCCCTTCTTTTTGAATACAAAGTGATAATTTTTGATTATTTTGTTCCCTGACGATTTTTTGGTCTTGTTATTGTAGATATTTATTTATTAAAATGATGCGTACTACTCAAGTGGGTAAATTAATTAGTAATAAGTAGTTATGATTGTCAATTGTATGTCCTTACGGCAATGTAAACTTTGAACATTTCTGTACAAAATTTTACATTAAATGTTAAATTTCACGGTCTTCCTTTTATTTGTGACACTATGTTATTAAGCAAAAAATAATCCTTATGATGAAACCTTTTGATCGGTATGATAAAACTACAGGATGATTTTTTTTTCTCGTGGAACCAGTTCGATTCCCGGCTAAACCATTTAATTATTTGAAAATCTATGAATGCAATTCAAATTGTTTTTAAAATTCAAATAATATCTTCTTTCAGTAAAATGTTCTATCTACGAGATTTAAGGTACTTTCCCTCCATGTGGCATAGCCGTGGGACACCCTGTATATATATGTACTTACTTAAAGAAGTTTAAGAAAAGAAATGTAACATAAATAGATACTAAAAAGTAGTAGCTTTCTATCACACTTTTGTGAAACCAGTGCTTCTATGTATTTAAACTTTATACCTATAGAATATTAGTATAGAAATAAAGATTTGATTTAGTAAATCCCAAAACAAAATCCGCCATTCTAAAATGTGTTACTTACTTATTAAAACCACATTAATCAATTTTTACTCGTTCATTCAACTGGCTAGACGCGTCATATTGAAACTCGATTAGCCGCATCTATGATTTGTCGATAAAGTGTGCGCCAAGAACGTTTTGCCGATACACAAACAGTCGTAAAAACTATCTACTATGTGAATCTTTCTCGCGTTGAAACGCTATTATCGTAATGGGTTTTAGTATTCTAAGCTTGAAATAAATAAAGCTTACTTAGTGCTTTGGCTTGGTAATATACTGTTACTGTCGCACAATTGTTATACAACGATGATAAGATGGTGATGGATGGTGATGGTGATGGTTGTGCATTGTTTTTTACATGTGCATAAAGTTATAAATAAATAAATAAAATAGCTTAACCGAAGTACATGCTAAGTAAGTCGACGGGCCTGTTTGTCTAGTGGTTAGTGAATCTGACTGCTAAGCCGGAGGTCGTGGGTTCGATTCCCACCCAGGACAAACTTTGTGTGATGAGCACGAATGTTTGTTCTGTGTCTGGGTGTGATTTATCTATAATATGTAAGTATTTTATAATTATATAAGTATGTTTATCAGTTGTCTGGTTACCATAGTACAAGCTCTGCTTAGTTTGGGATCAGATGGCCGTGCGTGAGTTGTCCCAGGATATATATATATATATATATATATATATATATATACATAAGTCATCATCTCCTTAGCTTTTTCTCAACTGCACTGTAATAAACTGGATTCCAGTTTTTTACGCAGCCTTTCAGGCCAACAACTCAGTTAGGGACATACTGGGGGATACGATACCCCTTTGTTAGTCTGTTCAGTCTTTCTGACTGCTGACTACCCGTATCGACTGTCAAAGTTCTACGAATGACAACCGGCGGGGTTATTACCAAACACCGCGCGATTAATCGCTTAACGTCAAAAAAAATCGTATTATGTATGAACCGATTGCTAATCGCTCGCTGATTGTTCCAATGCACTTATTGCTACGATGACGATAAAGTTGCAATCGCTGGAACTAATTAAATATCACCTTTAACAAAAAAAAACTCTTAAAAACCATACTAAATACGAAACCACCAAACGAAAAATGCATATTTTAGTTAACTGATTGCTCCACAGAGGCAGCACTATCGCTAGATTGCTATTTGACGTGACGTATTTTGAATTGACGTTTGAGAAGCAAATATTGCTAAATTATCGCGATCGCTCGGCTATTGCAAGATACGTAATCCCGGTGCGGGTCCAACGGCTTCACTTGCTTTCCGAGCACGGGATGTCAATGATTGAAAAATTGACAGTGATACTTGCTGGCATTTGAACCTGCAACATCAAAATAAGAGGCGGGCCGACCTTAACTACTGGGCCGTCACGATACTTCGTAAGAAGGTACGTGCTAAGTATAGCATATTTATATTGGCCTAAGAGTTTGGTTAATAAATTCTTTTTTTTTAATAAACTGTATTTTTAACTTGGTTTATCTTATATTACTCTACATAGCTTACAGTATACACTCAACCGTTAAATAATTACATAATCCAAATAAACTCCCACTTAAAAACGAACTGTTGAACTCATTATTCTAATTAATGGAACGTATTTCCCGCGGAGATTAAGTCGAGGCAATAAAAAAATATGCTAACGTTTTTATATCGTTATGTTTAAACTTTATGCCGCAGTTGTATTAAGAGGCACTTTTAATTACGAAAAAGTCCAATTAGAAGGAAGGCCTCGGTATAATCCTTGTGGTCAACGAGTTGGCTGTATCTTACGTAAACAAAGTAGGGCTTTCGCGCGAGGACGTTAAACGCGCTTAGCACAAATAAAAGTAGAATGTATCATCTATTCTGAATTTCATTAACCTATTGACAACCAAGCGACAGCCGGCTGTCGGGCTGCTATTGTCATTCTATTGTGTCTCGAATCACGTGTTTTCGAAAGTTTAAACTGAGTATTACAAGCTGTAAGACTAATATATGTTTCCTTAGCAATTGGGTATTTAATATCGTTAACCAATAAATGTTAGACACAATTTTTATAAAACCTCTCTTAATTTTAACCTTAAAACGTCGTTTCATTTTCAAGTAACGGTAAACTAGAATTTCAAATAAAAAAAATGTTAGTCAATTGAGTTGCTGATTTAGTGACGTCATAAGTTTATGTAGCCATACAAAATCGATGGGAGAATCACGTTTTGACAGGTCATAAAAAGTTCGTCAATGAGGGTTTTTCTCCTATATCTAGCGGATTTCTCATTCGCAAAAACCCTCATTGTTGATAGTGTAAAATACCGTATTGTCGAACAACTGTCTAACTTTGATGGCGAGAGAGACGAAATATAGGTACGCCAACGTGCATGCAATTAATAATAATAAATTAATAGGATAAAGATATTGATTAATTGCATTTTGAATTTGACGTTGATTACTAAGTAGAAATAACGACTTTTGAAATTTCTACTTTATCAAAATGAGATTCTATAAGCAAATACATACGATTTTCATGCAAAAATTATAAATCAACAGGTTCTGTCAGTGAAAATAATATCGTAATTATCCTTTCAATATCAATCAGTCTTTATATTCCACACTTTAATTATAGTATTACCACATTTGATTTATGAAACTGAATTAATGAATGTAGCACTGAAGCTATAAATAATTTTTTAAATAATTTAAACTAGATTGTAAGACAATAGAAGGTCCACTTAACAATAGTATAACCATTCCTACAATCAACATGGTACCTTCTAGCTCTCAAACAGTTAAGATGCAAAGCAATCAGAATACCTTGACGTTGTTTCATCAAAACATACGAGGTATTTCTTCAAAATTATTAGAAATCGAATTATTCTTAGAAAAAACCAAGTTCGACATTGTGTGTTTTACTGAACATTGGTTGAAAGATTACCAAATGCTAATTAATTATGATAATTACAATGTAGGCAGTTGCTTTAACCGCAAAACTATGTTGCGTGGAGGTTCCTTAATATTAATTAAAAATAGGTTAAAATGTAAAGAAAGGAATGATATAGTTAACTTATCGGTTGACCATTGTATTGAACTGTCGTGTGTCGAGCTAGATAAGCATGTAGTATTGTGCGTGTACAGACCCCCTAGCTATCAGAATTATCCCTTGTTTGAGTCTGTAATGGAAGATGCCCTATCCAAACTTACACTATGTAACAAATCTCCAATTATTTGTGGAGACTTTAATATCAATATTTTAGAAATTAATGTAAATAGTAGTAGACTGTTAAACCTTTTTAAGTCATTTAATTTATCTAATGTTTTTATGGAACCGACCAGAGTAACTCAAACGTCTGCTACTTGTATCGACAACATTTTTTGCGACTGTGAATATTTTGATAAAGCCATCGTGAATTATCTACCGTCAGACCATAGCGGTCAAACAGTGTGTTTTAAATTTCAAATGCCATTGCAAAAAAATCAAATTCATTATAGACCGATGACAACTGGCAAACTAATTAGATTCAATAATGCCCTAAATCAAAAGTTAAGTGTTCTTATACGCAATAACGATGCAAATCAGTTGTATGGTGACTTCTTTTCAATAATACAATCAGAATTCAATAATATTTTTGAAAAGAAGATCAAAAATATCTCTTTAAAGTTTACATTTAGTGACTGGGCAACCAAAGGAATTAGGAAAAGCAGGGAAAAATTGTTTGAGCTGTATGGCCTTAAGCCTTATATTAACACGGAATCTTTTAACAAATATGTGGCTACTTATTCAAAAACTTTTAGAAACACCTGCAAGGTAGCTAAGGCCCTATTCATAAGCGATAAAATCAAATCGGCAGACGATAAAATAAAGACAGTTTGGAAAATTATAAATAACGGAACGTGCAAGAAAAAAGTACGTAACACAGAATATACATTGGAGACGTCTCTTGGTCCAATAAGTTCTAACAAAGACGTAGCGCAGGAATTTGTGAGTTTCTTTACTAATATACCGGCTATAACTACAGAAGCATTAAATTCATCATCTGAGGTTGCAATTGATTTTTTAAAAACAAACGTTCCTGGCTGTCCGGTTATATTTCAATTTAAACACATTAACCCGGCGACAGTTATGAAAGCCTTCAAACAAATCAAAATAAAAATCACTGAAGATCTATGGGGAATGTCAATTAAAGTTTGTACGTCTATAATTGAGACAATAGCACCATATTTGGCTTCTATTTTTAATATGTGCGTAGACCAAGGGGTCTTCCCCGATTTAATGAAATTGAGTAAGGTTGTACCTCTTTTCAAATCCGGAGACAGTAAAGATACCAACAATTATAGACCCGTGTCCGTATTACCTGCTTTCAGCAAGGTGTTCGAAAGGATAATGCTCAATCAAATGCTGATTCATTTTAACACCAATAAAATCTTGCACGATCAGCAGTTTGGTTTCACTAAAGGGCGTTACACAACCGACGCCGGTGTTACTTTATTAAAACACATATATACTGCGTGGGAAGAAGCACACGATGCCATTGGGATCTTCTGTGACCTTTCCAAAGCATTTGATTGCGTAGATCATAACACATTACTTTTGAAACTCCAGCATTACGGACTGGGTAAACTTGCGCAAAGTTTGGTAAAATCGTATTTAAATAATAGGCTCCAGACAGTTCAGATAAATGGGGTTAATTCTGATGGTTTAAAAGTAGAAATGGGAGTTCCACAGGGCTCAATTCTGGGTCCCTTTCTCTTTTTAGTTTACGTAAATGACCTCCCACACTTATTAAAAAGCCAGCCACAAATGGTATTGGTGCCGATTCTGTTGTCACAAAAATCGCTAAACTAAATTAAAAATCGCTAAAATTTAGTTTAGTCCTGTCAAACGACCAAACTCATTCTGAAATTGACTAAAGTGACATTTCTTAACTTATTATAGTTTGACAGCTCTAATAACGTATAGTTTTATTCAATTTAGTGAAAATGCCAATAAAGCTATTCTGATTTTGACGTTTTCACCTAAAATTAAGGTTGTGAATCTAATTTTAATCGCGATTAAAAAGGTGTAGAATAAAATTAGTTGTCATGAATTAAAATTTAAAACGCATTTTTCTCAAAGTTCTTAAAGTGTTTTGATGCGACTACGAATTGAAGAATCATTTATTATGGAAACTTATGCGATTGCAGCAGTTGTGGATACTCAAAAAAGGTAAATAAGAAAGTTATTGTTATTAGAAAAGAGACGATGAACCCGTTGTTTGTTTCGGCATTTCTTCTCCAAAGTAGTCAATTGAGACATACCGAGTCCATCTATTTACAAAAGCGACCTGTAAAAGTAATATGAATCATAGGATTTATATCACTTGAACATGTCTGTAATGAAATTAGAACTGAATTTGTTTAGTATGCAAGTAGTTGAATACCAAACGAGTCATTTCATTTTAATTGATTTTAACAATACGAAATGCATGCAATACAATAAGAATAAACATAAGGGAGCAAAACATCTCCTATTTTCAGTTACTTACATAAACAAGGCAGCCCGACAGTCAAAAAAACAATGCAAATGTTTCTTAACTGTAACCCTATTTTAAGTGTAAGCCCACTAACCCTAAGACTATCCACTGACCATTGTCTCTCAAGATATATATCTAAGGTCACAAATGTCTGTAAACAAAGTTATGGATGTTGTGTATTTATTATTGTGTTATCCAAGTATACCAGTGTATAAGTACACGTGTGTTCATTGTGACAATAAAATATTATTAGACGAGTCAACAATGTTGCAGAAAGACAAAAAAGAACAGTCAGGATTAGTTATCCATATTCTATCTATACTACTTATACTTTAATATTGTTTTTGTTTTAGATACTCAACAATACAACAAAGAATTCTAGATGTTGATATTAATGTTGTGAATGTGTCAACAGTCTCCGGCCCAAAACACACAGCCACTCATAACCTGAAGAACCAGAACGGGGCTTAAAAATTGCACCTTCATATCTAAGAGAGGTAACATTGATAACATGTCTAATATTTACCTACTTTTAAAATAAAATAATTATGCAAATACCTAATACATATTGTATTCTCTTGTTTTATTCAGATTCTGCTAAGAGGACTGATTTGAAATGTTTGTTGGGTTCATCACATAGAAGTGTGAAGCATGCTATAAGGATTGTGGATAAATAGCAAACTGCAGCACCGTCTTACCTTCACAATGATTGTGTGGCCATGAAATATTACTATAGTTGTACATCAGGAAACCATAGTGAGATGCAGTTATCACAACATGCCACTGTGTTTTATTTGGAATGAACTCGGTTTCAAGAAAGTATAGAAGGAATACTGTTGTCCCTGGAGTAAATATAAATAAGAGGCGAGGTTGTGGAAAGTAAATAAATTCAAAGTTTTCACAGGTTGTTTTATTTATTTGTGTACTTCTCACATCTGATTTCAAACATTCACATTCTTATACTAATAGCTGAACATTATAGAACTTGCTTGAAATAATGTTAAATACTGCATAATTGGGTAGTAGTTGTTTGGTTATCTGTTGCTGAGTAGTCAACTTCACTAATAACAACTTGTTTCCTATGAATTATCGAAGTCCAGGTAAAACACCACAACGTTTGAAAATAATATTGAAGTCTTCGTTTTCTGCTCCTTAATCCAGTTGTTTTAATAGGATATGATCTAGGTACGGCCGTACCTAATCGAAGAGAATACCTACTTGTAGTCCTATTTTATTTATAAAACTAACAAAGGCCCAATATTTTAAAAAATCGTCTTTGTTTATACTTTATTTTGTAGATACATAAATATATACCTATTAACACGTCATAAACATCAATCAAATGTCATTACACTGACATCTGTGAAATAGTGACATTACGCTACTCCCCATATTTAATGTTTGTTGCTATCCTTTACCGAGTTAATTTTATTGTTTAAAAAAAACGGAGAACAGTTATAGAAAATTACATAGTGTGCATTGTACTGGCTTTAATTCATCACATTTCTTGAACATCTTATCTACGGTATTGTTGTTTTTAATTGTCCAAGAGCTATACTTTTACCCGGCATTGCGAGAAAATATTTAATCTAGCAAGCCTGAAAGAAATATGACACTCACAGATTATTGAAATAATTTTTGTTATATCTTAGATTAGTAAAATGTTAACAACAATAGTATTATGCCGTCATTATGCTCCCTGTATTTTATTATTGATAAACAATCAAAGATCGGTATGTAATTGTACTCAGGATTTTTGCATTTCAGATCATATTGCTCACTTTCATTCACTCTTTACTTTAATTTCCTACAAATCGTAATCTATGGTTTACTCAATTAAGTGATGTCAAAGTCGATTTTTAGTTACGTCAAAACTGTTTCTAAGTTTAAAGAGTCTGGTTTACAGAATAACTTTAAACGTTCTCTAAACTAAAATTAGAAAATTTTAGAGATAGTTAAGTTTAGTTTGGTGTACAACAGAATCGGCACCACTGTTTGCCGACGACACTTCCTTGATTTTTAAGATAAACAGGAAGGCCAATAATTTTGATAACATTAATAATGCCTTACTTCAAGTACATAATTGGTTCACGGCAAATAATTTAGTATTAAATGGAAATAAAACTAAATGCATTAGATTCGCTTTGCCAAATGTCAAAAGCAATAACTATGACATAGTATTGAATAAGGAGAAACTAGAATTCGTCACTGAAACTGTTTTCCTAAGGATCACGCTTGACTCAAGGCTACAATGGAGTCCTCATTTAGCATCTCTCGCAAGACGCCTAAGTTCGGCAGCGTATGCCGTTAGGAAAATCCGGCATTACACTGATGTAGACACCGCGAGGTTAGTTTACTTTAGTTATTTTCACAGTGTTATGTCTTACGGGATTTTACTGTGGGGACGAGCTGCAGACATCGAGTCTATTTTTATTCTGCAGAAAAGAGCAGTCAGAGCCATTTACAATCTTCGTATGCGCGATTCCCTACGGGAACTGTTTAAGGAAATTAACATTATGACGGTACCTTCTCAATACATTTATGAAAACATCATGTACGTTAGGAAAAATCTCCATCTATTTGGTAAAAGGGGCGGTAGACACAATTATAATACAAGAAATAGGGACGAGTTAATCCAACCTGGTTTTAGGCTGGCTAAAGTAGATACTTCCTTTATGGGGTACTGTTTAAAGTGTTATAATAAAATACCTCCCCAAATTACTCAACTAACTGAGACTAAATTTAAATCTTATATAAAACGCACATTATGTAGCCGAGCTTATTATAAATTAGGGGATTACATTAATGACCAAAATGCTTGGCTGACTGCTGGTCCTGCTCCACAACCGTGTAATTAATTAGTATTCGACGCTAGTGTTGATAGTAAAACTACAAAAATAATAGTATTGTGTCGAGTCAAAGTGTTTGTTTTATATAAATTCACATAGCATACAATGTGAGCACTATGTTCTTTGCATTTCTTCTGTCTGTCATTGACTGAATGTACTCTGGCAGCTGGGAGTTTGTCATGCTCACTCAAATGTCTCACTGACGGTGGCGTGTGTGTTGGATCATTTGGTTCCCTTCAAAATGGTTGAGCTATTTGGTGCCGATCCACACGTCATGTCCGTGAACGGGCGCTGTCTGCTGAGACTGGTCATCTCTTAGCTGCCACAGTTATTTTAAATTTTGTTTTGATTCCTTAAATTTACAATATGTCTTCTTACATTATGACTTGTTACGTTGTTCTCACATAGTACTTTAAATTCTACAATGAATGATGTAACCAAATTTTTGTAATCTATTGATTTTTAAAAGAGTGTCCATGGAGTTTCTTGCTCGCTCTTCTCCATGAGACCTACTCCTTGGAACGAGCAACTAGCTTCATTTTTCTGACAGACTGACACCTTGACGATTCAAAAGTACCTGTAAATGGTTTATTTGAATAAAATAGTTTTGAGTTTGAGTTTGAAAGTGTGATAAAACACTACATCACAATAGTTATTTATCGACAATATAAAATGGAAGAGATTCGCAATCGATAAGTTTTTTTAATGCTGATGCTGCCTGGTCAAACATTTACCGGAATGGTATAATGTGTAATTGTTTATTTTTCTACACAAATATAAAGGTACTAGTATTTATTCTTATAAAATATAATTAAGAAAACAAAGAAGACCTTTTTTTTTTGGAAGCGTTTTTCTTTCAATTAATAGAAATATGTGTCACTGGTTAGGTCACCCTTTATCGTAGGCAAGCATTCAAAAACCGCACGTGTATACACAGACCTAAACAAAATTAGCAAAGTATGAGCGACTTAGTTGCCGATAAGTCGCTAAAGGCAACTTAGTCACGGTTTACACCGTCCAGTTTAGTCGCAAAACTAAAACTTCTAAATCCATTAGTGAAATAAATTCAACGTATTTATGTGGCATCGTTTATCCGACTGCGGTGCAAACTTGGTAGAGTTTTACTACCCAGGTGTAACCGTAGTTACGTACAGTACAAGCTTTTATATAAAGTTCAATTAAAACTTTGCCTTTATGATAATAAATTCTAGGACCGTTATTAAACAGTCTTTTGCGGAAGTCTTATTTGCCTGTTGTTTTAAAGGTCGTTGCCTTATTTGATCGTATGGTTCTATGAGGGTATGAGGGATAGAGTGCAAAGTCTTTACCTTTCCAATTTAGGATCCAATCAGGCGGGTACTTATGTCTTAAGGGCTTCTGTCCGACGGCAGTTGTCGAGATTTTGAATTTGTCAGCGCATGATTGTGAATACCATTTGTTAACTGTTGATAAATATACTGTAATATGTTGCTTACATATAACGTATTCATTTTTTAAGGAATGATGATCTGTCCATGTCATCTCATTTAACAGTAAACTGGCCTCATGCTTGATTACGACAAAATGCATCTCGCGCGCTTATGGTTGAATGATATGTGGCCCATGTCTCTACATTTGATCGTCTTGAACTTTTGCCATAAACACTTATGTCGAGATTAATAGACGTTATATAGCATGTGCTTTCAGCAAGTGAGCTACACGAGCTGATTCCCTCATCTCCTTTTTACCACCGGACATCCAGACGTACGGCAGGATACCACCCTTTCTTGGTTGATATTCCTCATATCCGCACGCAGCGCTTCTCAAAATCGTTCATAATGCGCACCTCGAAGGAATGGAATTCGCTGCCGGCGTCTGTGTTTCCAAATTCATATAACCCGGAAGTATTTAAAAAACGAGTGCATAGACATCTATTGGGTAAGCTCGCTCCATCGTAGGCCCCGTCTATGCCCTCGGGCTAGTCTGGGACCAAGAGCAAGCCCATAATAATAATAAAAAAAAAAGTATTGTTTTTCTGCAACTGTCAAGGTGTGTGTAGGCCACAAGAAAGAGACAGTGACAATGCAAAACCCAAGCGCGTTTCATGCTCGGTACACACGATTTATCGTTACGATATGACTGCGTTTTGCAGTTTATCGAACGCGATTGGTTTGTGCAGTTTAACGAACGCGATATCTGCGTCGATTTTCGCCCACACATAAACTACACAAACCAACTGCGCAGTTAGATCGTAAAGATAAATCGTTGTCGTGTGTACTGAACATAAACGTTAATTATCTACTAATCTCGATCTTAGTATAGAAACTAAGGTAGAGACAAAACGATCGCACCCTTAATAATAATAATAATAAATATCTCCGGACAAGTCACACACGGTCATCTGATCCCAAGCTAAGCAGAGCTTGTGTTATGGTAACCAGATAACTGATATACTTACTTATATACTTTATAAATACATACATATTATAGATAAATTACACCCAGACACAGAACAAACAATCATGCTCATCACACAAAGTTTGTCCTGGGTGGGAATCGAACCCACGACCTCCGGCTTAGCAGTCAGGGTCACCAACTACTAGACCAACAGGCCCTTATTCTCTGCACAGTGTAAATGTATTCTAAATTTCACAAATATCTGACAGTAAAGCTTTCAACATGAAATTCCCTAACTTGTAATCAATAGTGTGCGAAATCAAATAGAAAAGTGGGTCAGGAATGAAACCCTTAAGGCATCACATGACGGTTTATTTTGGTACGCGATGATCGATAGGCCAGGAAATCGAGAGAGGCGAAGAAATATGGCTCACAGTATTGAGTATAGGGTTGTTCAAGGTTTTCAAATCAATAGGTTTGTTATATCTTTGGCATGTGTTATCAGTTATCCCATTGTAGGTATCAGTTATCCATACTAAAATTATAAATAGGAAAGTGTGAGTGTCTGTGTGTGTCTGTCTGTTTGTCCGTCTTTCACGGCAAAACAGAGCGAAGAATTGACGTGATTTTTTAAGTGGAGATAGTTGAAGGGATGGAGAGTGACATAGGCTATATTTTTGTCTCTTTTATAGTATTACTAGTTTCTGCCCGCGGCTTCGCTCGCGCTAGAAAGAGACAAAAAGTAGCCTATGTTACTCTCCATCCCTTCAACTATCTCCAGTCTCCACTTAAAAAATCACGTCAATCCGTCGCTCCGTTTTGCCGTGAAAGAAAGACAAACAGACAGACACACTTTCCCATTTATAATATTAGTATGGATAAACGCCAAAGTTTGTAAGAATGGATGAATAAAAGTTTGATACTCTTTCACGCAAAAACTACTTAACCGCTAGAAGATTGCTTATAAATTACAATCTGAACTAATCTGTACTTCTGTACTAATATTATAAATGAGAAAGTAACTCTGTCTGTCTGTCTCTTCTTCACACCTAAACCACTGAACCGATTGGAATGAAATTTGGTACAGATATAGTCTGGGTCCCGAGAAAGGACATAGGATAGTTTTCATCCTGGAAATCCCCCGGGAACGGGAACTATTAATCCACGCGGACGAAGTCGCGGGCAAAAGCTAGTAACATATAAGGTACGTAACTTTATTTTACCCACGGAAACAGAGCAGTAACCAAGGCAGGTTTCACAGTTATGAAGTTAAATACTTCACGACTGAGAAATCTCACGGGACAGTTAGTCCATCGTATATCGTCAGGTCTGTAATAATTAAACTAATTTAATATTACTAGCTAATATAATGTTACTAGCTGTCCCCCCGCAGTTTTACCCGCGTTATGTCATGTTTTTGAATAGTGCTCTTCTTCCGTAGGTCATAGCCATATATGACTGTAAGTTTCGTCAAAATCCGTTCTATATTTTTGCAGTGTAAGTAAAAAAAAAAAAGCCCCCTCCTCCTCCGAAGTTATTAAGATTTTGCGGTTATTAAGTTTTTTTCGACTCTAACTATCAAAAAAGTTAATAATTTCAAAACAGCGGAACTGATTTTGATGAACCATAGCTTCGCTAGCTTATTTATAAAAGAAAAAAAGACCGTATTCAAATCGGTTCAAATATAAAAGCTACGAGGCTACAGACAGGCAGACAAACAAACAGACACACACACACACACACATATAGCAGTCAAACTAATAACAACATTCTTTTTGCATCAGGGTTTCCAAAAATTAAAATGTAAAAAAATGTAGTTGCAAACGTTTCTCATAAACTTTATATTAATTTTGAAATATATATGTAGCTCATATACAGTATATATAAATAAATATATATAATATGTATATATATATATATATATATGTATCTTTATATGTATCTTTATATGTATATAAAGTTTAAGTATTTGCAAATGCGACTCTAGTTCCTCGAATATGAATTGCATGATTTAATAACTGTATAAAGTGATACCGATAAGTGAAATGGAATTATTCAGTAATATGCCATGTATCGATAATTCGATACAAATATAAATTCAAACTATGTAAGTATTAACTTGGTTATATTTAACAGCTTTTTAAAAATTATGCTATTTTATATTTTTGACTCTGTCCGCAATTAATTTAGTATGAATTTAGTCATATAGTATTTAGTAACCTTTCACCCGCGGCTTTGCCCGCGTGAATGTTAAAGCTTCCATTCCCGTACAGTGAATTCCTTTTTGTGGACAATTCTAAATATCTTTTCTTTGTGGTTTTTTACTTTTTACAAAGTACCAAATTACATGTTTCTGGGACTAGTAGTTTGTGCTGTTCGTTGATATATCAACAGCCAGTCAATTAGTCAGACAATTTACCATTTTTTATAGATATAGCTTTCTGCCATTGGTAATATTTTGCAGTCAGTTCAGGACTTACCAGAGTTTATAATCTACAACCGAAGTAAAAAAACAAACAGTCAAGAGCGAGTCAAACTCAAACAGAGAGTGTGTTAGAGTTTTCCGTTTTAGTAATCCGTAAGTAAAGAACATAGTACTTTTTTTCAAAATGGTGAACTCTAGTAGTTTTCGAGATAAAGAGAAAGCTTCGGACTGATATACCGTGTGAGGCCATAAGGGTCCAAATTTTATCATGGAACACTAAAATCAAACTTTATAATTTTATTCTTTAGTGTAAAAGTGGAGACAAAAAAAATATATATATTTGTTGTTTAAAAAGGCAATATCTTCAAGTAGTTAATCTTATTACAATAATAATTGTTCGTAGATCCGTTTCGGTTTTTTGGCATACCTCCATTTCAAGCGTGAGACTGGTTTCTGACCTCGACAGTTAGAAGCTAGTTAATAATAATGATACAATTTGTGGGTCAGCAGACTGAGTGGGAATGTGAACTTCGGACTACAGTGACACTGTTTTGTCATTTATCTTCCTAACATATTGGACGGATTCCACAGCAGAAAAGCGTAGTAACAATCCCATACAATTTTTTTTTACACACCATAGGGTTTCCCAAAGAATAGGAATAAAATTTATGCTTAAGGCGACGAATTGTTTAACAATAATTTTAAAAACCAGGCGCGCGCACCCCGCAACCCGCACACACCCCGGTAAGTAACGTATGCATTGCAACAGAGGGCGCCGGCGAGCGGTGCGCGGCGGTGGCGGCTCGGAACATAGACACCTTGGAGTTGTCTTACAATTTTTTAATGAATTTTCCTGTCTTTTATATTGATTGTCTTTCCGGAAATAAATTAACACGTGCTAACACTAGCACGTGTTAGTTCAAATAACGTTATTTAGATTTTCGTTATTTGAAAAACACTAGCACATAGATCTCTTTTTTACAGTAGAATATTTAAAAAATCATATTTTATACGATCAAAATATCTTTGTTTACTTTTACATAAGTATTGTAAGGCTGGAACCTTTTCCTTGTAAGTATTAAATTACTGTGAGTGTGTGTACAAAACATGTATTATGATTTTGTGCCCGAAGTGTCAGTAAAATGCGTATTCACTTGCAATTATTTCGTTTCAATAAATCAAAATAAAAATCGTTTTGAAACTCGCTATAAAAATAAGGTTGTATGAAGTTTTGGAATGAAATTCGCCATTTTACATAAGGCAATTACATAAATTGTGGCATTAATATGTATTTATTTTTATTTTGTGGTATGTTTTGCTGCCCAAACTAATCCACGGTACATTGCTCGGTATGGAATTCTAAAACATTAAAATAATGGAGCGTCGAGGATGGGATGGCGAGAGAGATGAGACGGCTTTACGTGCTTTCCGAGCCATGGAATGTCAGCGATATCTTTAATAAACTTAGAAAATACATAATGAATGGATTAATTAGTTACATTGATGCCCAGTTGTAGACCTCTAAGGTGAGCGCCTTAACCACTATAAACAATTTTTACAGTCCAATTATGTTAAAGAAAAAGGTACTTATGTTAACAAGTAAAAACTAATCCAGAACAGTTCATCTTCTGTTTACACCACACATAAATAATAATAATAACACCACACATACAAAACAATAAACATTGTTATCTGTAGAACAATGTACTTTGTCTTTGTAAAATGAAATGATGACTAGCAAATTGATAGAACGTCCTTAAGCTGGGATCAAACTGAAAACGGCAGACAAATGATATCCATTTATGTGCAGAGAAGAGAAATTCGGAAGGCTTAAACTGACTACAAGCGTAATTATAAGTTATTATGTCGAAAAGCCTCCTTGGAAGATGATTAATGATATTCGTTTCGTTAAACAGGCCCTGTCGGCTTCACTTGTATCTGGCCTGTAATGGACGGGCTATTTTTAGCAGTTCTTGCTTGAAAACAATATCATAAAGACTTATTTATGTTTACAAAGTTTTGGGATTGTTCGCAATACATCTCACTCCCTCAGTGTTTGGTCATCTGAAACGTATGAAGTCTATCTGGCTATAGATAAATAAATATATGGAGGTATGTTAGTTCTACCTGTGTGAACCCAGGTCACTAGTATTCAAAGTAACATATAATGTTGAGTTACTTTCTCATAAGGTCTCAAATCTCAGCCATAATAAAAATAACACCAGCCTTTTATTGTTCCATAGCAGGGCATATTTTTATCTTTTACTCTACTCTTCTACTATTGCCTTCTCTGTACCTTACACAACAGCGATGGCTAAAAGTCGGAATGCTCAAGACAGATTAGCGATTTCGGGCTTATATACATTATTATTATACCTATTAGGATTTACGCATGTCTGCGACGTCCAATATAAATTTATGAAAGTAAGCATTTATGATATTAAACGTTAATTATGATTGATTGAAAGGAGAATACAGAGCCTTTTACGGTCAGTGAAAGGAATAATATTTATCCTACGACCTTTTACACCATAAAACGTAAGTGACGAACGTAAAAGTAACTACATAACTTGCTATTTAACTTTTAAGGTAGTCTTTTACAGCCACGTAAGTACCACTTTCTGGATTCAGCGAAAAAAAATCACTTGACATCTTGAACGTACTCCATAGAGACCTTTAAATATTACTTGGATTAATAACTTTTGATTTTCCTCTCCTTCCCAATTTAACGTTGTTTCAGAAGTTAAAACTTCAAGCCTAAGTATAAAAATAGCCATAAAAATATTTTACGACAGTAATTTTACCGGAGAAGCAAACAAGACCAGGAAATTAAAAGTAAGTAATAGGAAATTTAAAAGAACAGCACTTCTTAACTTTGGGCTCAAGCCCTCGGAACATTGAACTTATAATGAGTCTTTTTTTGCTTTGTTTTTAGTAAATAAGTAAAGTAATAGGATTTCAAACTACTATTAGGTACTACATATTTACATAGTCTGTCCATAAAAGTCCATTTTCAGGAGTTTTCCTCAACTGTTGTCGGATATTAGGTAATTGTTTTAAAACTGTTTTATTTTAGTCGTATTATTTGAAAATAATAAATAATAAATGGAACTCCCTGCCGGCGTCTGTGTTTCCAAATTCATATAACCCGGAAGTATTTAAGAATAGAGTGCATAGGCATCTACTGGGTAAGCTCGCTCCATCGTAGGCTCCGTCTATGCCCTCGGGCTAGTCTGGGACCAAGAGCAAGCCCATTATAATAAAAAAAAAAAAAAAAAAAAAAAAAAAACTGAACTTTTGTATCGTAAATATAGCAATATCAATTAAAAATATTGCGATGATTTAAGTAAGAAAAAAAAACGTTAATGAAATTAGCTCGTCTTTGCAAATTATTTTAGTAAACTGTTTATTTGAATTTATGGACTCTCTGCATTTTCGAGTTCGTTTAGTCGCCCGCTGCATTAATGTACTTACTACATTTCTGACTATAACTATAACTGATGACTGCAGCTTGTTTCCATTTTAGACTCATTTATCTTTGGAATGTATACGTTGTTGTTTGGTCTGTAAACACCTTAAAACATACATAAAGCCTGAAAATAAACGGTACTAGGACTAAGTGTGGTCACGGCGTAGGAGCCATACACGCCATAGTCATTACATATTCGTATGGTTACTCGTTCTTCTGGTGTCAAATGACCCGATTTACATCCAAAATTTTGCCAGATTTAATTTTGGTCTAAATAGGAATGACGTTATCACTTAGCCTTATCTACGCCGCATGCGCCTCATTAAAACTTAAATTTATTAAATTTTCCGTATCTTCCGTTAAGACACGCTCGCGCGTTGGAATCCATAAACCCACGTCATTTCACTGAAATGAGAATCATGGCGCCCATAGTAGCACAGCTTACATATTAAAGTCTCTTGCGGCGCATTTAGTATACATCCATATTAAAGACCTGCCTAAACGTACAACAGCATTTGCGGAAATTCCAATTTACCCACCCAAGCGTGTGACGTTGAGACGGCAAAATGGAATACAATAACAAAGTTACTAGCCGAAACTATTTGCACGTGTAAGCAAATAAACATAAACCATCCCTCGAAAGACAAAGAATATGGCGTACCTACGCAACCGAAAATAAATCCACAGTTAATGACCTCAGTATGTCAGTAACTAGAGGAGGATAGTAGCCACAGGTCGCCACCGGCTTACGTTTCTAGGCAACCGAGGTCGTTAGTGCACGTTACATGAACCTTTAGTTAGAGAGGATTTCCGTATGAGGTCAGGTGAAAAGCCGGTCTTATTAAAATTCGTATTGGCCCGAAAGCGCTGAATAACTTGCTCCAATGAAAGGTCAAAGGTAAAAAGTTCAGTGGTACGCTTGGCAGATGGATTATTGTTCGCTGTTTGTTTTGCAATGGTAGCGTGGAGGGGTCTGTAGTTTCTGTTGTCTTGAAGACTTTACAGACATGAATAGGTATTAATTCAAACCGATATGTTATAACCGTTACATTATCTGTTATTAATCGAACAAAACTTAATAAATTTATTTCCCAATATTCAAGAAAAACAATGTACTTCGGCAACCTTGTTGCTTTAAATTAAATTGTCAGTAAATAACACTGCAGGTATAAACTGTCCCTGCCTATCATTCTTAGTATCATTAAATTATGTTGTCCCTATTCATATAATCTTTTTACATTATATACAGGCAGTGGATACAATGCTGATGGTCCGACTGCGATCACTCCATGTAAAACATCAATATTCAGCGTGGTTCAATCAGACTGCAAGCCGACCTCAACATAGTTGTGAAAAGGCTCCAGATATATAAACAGCGAATGGTAGAAAGGAGATCTGCAATAACAAAGGCTTTCCTAATAATAATAAAACACCGACATTACTTTGTTGAAACCGTAAAATTGTATTAAAGTATTCATGTTTATTTTCTCTTTTCGCAACACTAACAGTAAACACTGCGAAATAAATAAACCTTATTTATTTTACAGAATTTTAATGAATACCTATCATTAAGCTCGATTGCTGTAGTGCAAATTAAAATATAATCAAAAGATGTTTCAGTCGAACAACAAGTTTCATTTCGAAAGAATTTCTTGTTCCAGTAATATTTTCAGCCAAGCTGGAATATTTGCTTTCATTCGTATATTAACAATTTTAATAAAACTTTTTAAGAAGGTTACTAAGTTATGGCTGATGTGTTGTCTTGGGAATTAAAACTTGTTTTAAGAAAAGAAAATTAATGTTGCACAGTCAACAAAGTAGACAAATAGCCGTCAAATATAATTTCAATTTTCTAAAAATACGTGTTTAAATGAAACTTATTTTGGAGACCTATTTCTTTTATATTTAAATTTAAATTTGTATTAGACATAGACTTTTGTGAAAATGTCTGTACTTAGTGGCTGGAGGTCTTGCATATTTCTTTACTTTTTCGACTTAACAAAACAATATGATTTACAAAATAAAATGTAGTGGCAGACACGTCAAGAAAGACGACGCAAATTAAATAATTGTTGTAATTAATGTCTAGTATATTACAGACTAGCTGTCGTGACTTTGCTCGTGTGAAATGGAATACAAAATATCTTTTATGTTCCATTACAATAGCAAAGGGCTAATGTGTTAGACGCCGAATGCAAAACTTTTCCCATTTCAAATAGAACACTTTTTCTCATGAGATATGTGTAGCTCTAGGTGAAGGCATATGAAATAAACAAGTTGCATTTCTAATCCCTCTGCTGCTTAATAGTTTCACTACCACTAAATGGTTGCAAGTGTTGTTAATAGGCGAAAACAAAATGTTACTTCCAACTTGTTATAAGCTTAAGGAAGAGAAGTCATAATAGAGCAGTAAAAAACGAATATAAATCGATTAAGCAGTTAATGGTATTAGAAAAATTTTACCATATTTGACACCCTGCTGTCTTAACTATTTCGTTAACTGTACATTATCTTTCCTCCGAAATCAACACAAATCAAGACACCTAAACCTAATGAAACAAAATTTAACTCACCGTCAAATGATTTTATTAAAACGTACAGCACATTACTCACGAAATCCTAGGACACTTAGTACCAAGATAAGGGACCCGCTGTGACGTCACGTCCCTAGCTTATATTCTTCAAGACAGAGTAATCTTTAGTCTTAGCACTGCAGATTAATTTTGCCACATATGAAAGAACTACGAATCTATTGAAGAACTATTTATTATCTACTTTGATTATAATTTTCTCTTCTCTTGAGGAAAATTCTGCCATACTTGACACCCTGCACACTTTCTATTTCGTTAATTGTACAGTTTTTACTCTTAAATCAACACAAAAATAGACACCTAATCGCCAAATTTTCAAACGTCACTTAATTTTAAGACGCTCTTAAATCTGTTGCTGTCTTTATCACTCTAATGGGATAAAGTAAGGACAGCAACATATTTCACAGCGTCTTAAAATCAAGTGACGTTTGAGAGTTTGGTGATTAGGCGTTTAAATATTCGGCCATAAACCACGTGAAAGCAAACTTAATTCACATTCAAAAGATTTTATTAAAACGTACAGAACACAACTCACGAAATCCTAGGACACTTAGTACCAAGATAAGCGACCCGCTGTGACGTCACGTCCCTAGCTTATATTCTTCAAGACAGAGTAATCTTTAGACTTAGCACTGCAGATTAATTTTGGGCGGAATGTTGTTAAGATTACTAACCTACGTGAGTTAAGGCAGTGAATTGCCGACATTGAAACCGCGACCCTGAGTTGTGGGGTGGGTAAGATGGCGCTACTGATGTGGAGGCGTGATGTGTATATTTAGGCAGGGTAATGGATGCCTTATGGAATTACTCGTGGATCTGTATGTCCTTTAACCCTGATACTACTAAGGAAAAAAATGAAAAAAAAACAATTTTCGATTCATAGGTATGGTAAGGTATTGGCAGGTATATAGAATTCTCTACTTATAGGTTAGATGAAAACTTATAGAAATGAAACCCGTTGGTTTTTCTTAAGATGGCACAAAGTAACTGGCTGACGAAATAAAAACACAAAATATACTGACTGCATAAATAAACATAAATACACTTAGTTCTATTGTACAAAGCACTACGAAAGAATCGTCTAGTTTGAGATGCTCATATTGGAGCACAATGAGTCTCACATCCATTCCTAAAGACCATGTCCTAAGAAAACATTTATAAAGAAAACAAAAACTAGATTCGACTATATTATCGTCAATAAGAGAATCCGCAACATACGCACAAAACGTAGCACCTTTCGTAGAACCTCTACGCCGTAGAAGTGCTACAACGTAGCAGATTCGCCTACACTTCATAAATATAAAATTTACATTCGCATGGCTTTGTGACCTGAATATATATTTTCATATAGAGTGGAATTACCCATCAAGTGTATCTGAGACACGAATGTCTGCGTAAGCGACATTTTAGCCACCCGTTCTTAAAACTGTGTGTTCATTCCCAAGAAGCTATTGTAGTAAGTTGTGAAACTGAAATTATTATGCTAGAAGATTATTCGTCATCTTAGTTTCTACACAGCTGTTCTACCTACCTAATTAAATCTCGTAAATTGTTGCGAAGTTATGGAGACAAAGGCTCATTAATTCACCTGAAACTGACTTACGAAACTTTCGGTAAATGCCTTTACTTTACAGCGGTTAATTTTACTCTCATTTGTTTTGCAGTTTACTCGGTATTTAGTTGTAATATTTTAATTTCAGGTGTATTTTTTCATCGCAATTGGCTGAACAAACGCGAAATGGACAGATACCAAAAATTTTCAGCAAACGACGTCAATCTATTAGGGTTATCACGTAGAAAAATGATGACATGAAAGCATTTTTATGGAATTCAGGGCTAAAAAGCGGCGACAGCAGTAATTTGGCGAATGAAAGCTAGCGGTCTATGGTTGAGTGCTTTGTTAAGCGCGGCGCGGCGCGTCGCGGCATGATGCGGCACGGCGCGGCACGGCACGGCACGGCACCACGTGACTGGACTGTGTACCACACTGATTACTAATTCCATTGCTAGTACACACAAATTCCATTCTGTGTATTGAATCGTGTGATTATCTCGTCTCACATATGAATGTGTTATCTCCAATAGATCTGCCGTTGAGAATTGTGTCTAGTAATATAGAAACGCGTATAAAATAGAAATTGCAGTTCTTGCTTGCAGCTTTTTCTTTGAATATAGTCTGGCGCGTGATATTACTTCTGGTGAATCATAATAAGAAATGTATTACAGAATTTTTATCCAGTTTTACAGCTAATTTCTGTATTAGGAGGAAATCGCAGAGACAGAGATGGTTGACTATTGTAATTTTAGTGTGATTGTTTTGTGAATATATAGCGAAAATATAGAGTAAAATTATTTATCAATACGATTAAATTAAAAAATATATATTTATTATTTACATTACATATTTATTTGATACTACATACAAAACCATGGTAATTAATAAGAAGATTACGATGATAACTATTCTACTATAAACTGTCACATCTTTATCAGAAAATTTAAAACGCAATCCAATGTTTTCTGCGGACTATCTAAAAATAAGTAATTTTCTTTATAAAGATACTTTAGCATGAGCTTACTTAAAGCTTTAGTGCAGTTATTTTATATATTACAACTACCTGACCGACGTACTATCCCACTGATGGCCGATAGCCTATCTAATCCTTCCAGTATTCACCATTTAATGCTACGTCTAGCCAATCCCCAAACCACGCACGTTCCATTGTGGGCCATCAATTGAGAACTTTGCGGTTCCATGGCTTGTTCTGCATGAGGTAGAAAACAAACTATGTATATCTGTACCATACCTAATCTTTAGATATCGTAGGTCACACGCTTATACCTAGACAGAGGTCTTAGACCTTTATTATACAACGGGTTTTCAGCTATAACAATAAAACTATTTGGGGTAAGTTAATATTCATAGGCCCGCTTATATCAGCCGCTAGCTCAGAGCAAGTTGCTAAACAAACATTTCTGTTAAAGTTTTTGTACAAGTAGACTTTATTTATAATGATTTGAACGCGACTTTAATTGCGTAAAAGTCAATGAAACTGAGACTTGAAAGACTGAGCAAGCCTCTAGCTTTAAAGTCACACAGATAATAATATCTCTTAAAAACACAAGTGTAAATTAAAAAATTAAATAGTCGCGAGTGCAACTAACAAAATAGTTGATTTGAATCGATTTCGAAACAATAGCTAAGAACCATTGCTAGATAATTTACTTGCAAGTAAAAACCGCTTCCAAATCGGTTCACCCGTTTAAGAGAGACGGTGCCACAGGCAGACAGCACACACACTTAGAGTTTGACCGCTATATGTGTGTGCTGTCTGATAATACCCCGCTTTTCACGTCTGAAAAAAACAAACTTTTACTTCTAAAATACTGGGTATCTATAGAAAACACATTTTTCTAAGCTTGTTTGACAACCTTTTGTGCACGAGTTATTTTAAAAGAATAGACAGATTTTTGCTTTGTTTCTGGTACCGCGAAGTATTTCATGAACATAAATAACTTTACAGCCGCAGTACTTACAATGACGCTGTCTCTTTACATATTTGGCAGGCTTAACACGTATAAGCTGGAAATTCATTACATTATACGCTTTCAACGCGAAGAAAATAAACTTACATTATATATCGAGGAAGTAAATTCGTTTCTTTTTAGATTTATTACTCAGTAACCACTTGGCAGCGTGATTTAACAGCGGTTCTGTGGCACGCCTTGGTTTTATATACTTATAAGAAGGTTACACGCGTTAAGCCTCCGTAGTTAAGCTAAAATAGCTTTCGCCCGCGGCTTCGCTCGCAAGGTGTACGGACACCACTTCCATTCGCTATTTTGTCCCTTTGGGTTTCGAATTTCAGAAAATTTCTTAGTGGATTCTCCAAGTTTCATGTTTCTACCATTGGTTTGGGCTGCGCATTAATATATCACCCTGTCAGTCAGTCAGTCAGTTTACTATCTTAAATATGTATGTATATAAACGTCGGATGTCGTTTTATTAAGGCGCCCATTCATGTTTGAAGTTGAAGGCTTGACTTTTGCAATAACCACTACATAAAAACGACATTCGACATATCGACAAAGAACTTCCAAATATATTGTGCACATAACCGCCATTTAAAAAAAGGTTAACATGTGCCTACCTGCATACCATTTGTACGAATTAATAACATGATTAGTTACATTTAAATGGAGGAGTCCTGGTGACCTGAAATATAGGCCTTGAGCCTATTTTAGGCACCAGTCTCCCACAGTATAATGTTCTATCTATATGTATGTTACCTTAGAAAAAAGGCTGATAATTAAGAGTGGAGAAAATAACCTATTTCATTACTAATTATAATTATTTCTATCTGTAAAGTAAAACATCGTAAGAAAATCTGGCTTATAATAATTGGCTTAATTAGGTATTTTTGTTTGATTGGCGTCGTTTTCTATGTTCAGGCTGGTATTAATAGGCTGTATAGGTATATTGGTATATTTTTAAATAACGATGTAAATCTCGTAGCATCAGTTCGTCACATTAGTGAGAACCCCTTTATTGGCCAATGAATTAAAGGCTAGGCAGTATAGTTGCATAAACTGGGTGCTAGGCAGATCACCACCGGTTCACAAAACAAATTAATGGCGGTCATAAGCCTGAAATAGCAGCTCTCGCGTTATCGACACGGTACCGTTACGTAGAGTTGATGGACTGTGCAGCTTTATACACACAATTTAGGGCGTTTACAAAAATAAACTACGATTAGAAGCTATAAATAAAGGCTGTGTGCGTTTGTGAAAATCACATTAACATGAAGGCCTAAAGTTAGGTATGAAAGTATGAAAAGTATATTAAAATTACATTCTGTTATCAACAAATAGGCGAGATGACAAAAAAAAAGTAATAAGTCCGTCTGTTAGATAATCAAAAAATTTGGGACACGTATTTTTTCTTTTTTTTTCGTAAACAGAAAATGACAACAATACAGTGGGTTGAAGTTTCGTGAAACGTCACACCTTAGTATAATTTTTACTGAGGAGTGACGTCACAAGCCCCCTCTCCGGAACTTTGATGTTCTTTATCTTTGTATTTTGTTATTAATTTGAGCAAGCAAAAAATATGTGTCCAGTATTTTTGGACTGTCTAACAGACGGACTAAATAGAATGTCATTCTTTTGATGTAGTCAACATCCCTATTGTAAAATGGTAAACTTACTGACTAACAGATGTTTCAACGTACAGCCCAAACCACTGGACCCTGAGTCTTACAACGTAGAGGGTGTGTTTTTGTGGAGGTATTCACTAAGAAAGCACTTTTGGAACTAATTTGACCCCTAAAGGAAAAATAGTGGACATTGATAAAGATTAGCTAATGATAAAAATAGTACTTAGTATGACTAATTGGCTTAAAAGTTTAAGAAGTTAGTTAAAATTTTATACTAGAAAAAGATTCTTCAACCAACCAAACCAATGTTTGGACAAACGACAGCAAAGAAACTGAAATCATAAAAATAACTTCCATGTCACATAAGTCGATGTCTTTGATTCGGTATATTTTGTACTGCTTAAAACTTAGTGCGAAGTCGTTTCTCTTTTTTTTGTGTTAACCAAAAATTTGGCTACGTGTTTTGTTTGCATAAAAAAAATAACCATTGTAATTATATCTCATTTGGCTACGTATTTTTTACAGTTATTGACGTTTTTTGTTTTCGTTCAAAGCAATTTTATGCTTCGCTTTGGCAAGTGTTGTGACTCTGCAAAGTAATTAACTTCGCCAATTAGGCAAATTCAGGTCGAGTTTTTTTATGTGTGAATTTATTTCCGTTTCCAAAACCCTTTTAGAAATGCGAACGGCTGTCTGTTTATATATTGCTGCTAATTATTTATTAATTAAATCAAGAAATAAATTGGTTTGAGTTAGGCACAGTTAAGTCTACAGAATAACTTAGAGGAAAATTTATTATATTAAAATAGTTTAGGGAACAGATACGCGAGTCGAGGTTTGATTAGCATTAATATTAATACTGTACTTGAAAGTTATTTATTTTTTGTATTAGGAAAAAATGAGTTTGTCCAATAAAAAGTATCTAACGATTGAAATCTTTAGTCTTCGGGGTCACTTTGTCTTGACAAACTGACTTTAAGTTCTAAATATGTATGCAATCATAATGCAAGACCTCTTTCACGACGTATAGACAACAAATCTTCAGAAATAATTTCTGTACATTACTCTCAAACATCCCACATTATTAATGTGAGGATATGAAAAGTAGATTAAGTATTGGTAATATGTGTGGGAGTAGGGAGTAGGCACGCCCACGAGGCGCGTCGAATAGCAATATCCAAGCTGATGGCATTCCAGGGTACCTCACAACTAACCTCTTTATTTTTATCGCCATTCTTTGTGAGACTACAGATTATTTATTTATTTATTTAAACTTCATGCACAATCGTACAAAGGCGGACTTAATGCCTTAGGCATTCTCTACCAGTCAACCCAGAGTTGATGATTATAACGTTTAGATGAAGCTAAAGACTGGACTTAGTCTCAATAACATGTCTAAAACAATAATACGAATCCAAAGCGTCTAATGCAATAGTTTAAATAAATATTGGACATTTCAATTGTTTCGAAATCTTCAATATTTATATTTGTTCCAAGCTACAAAAACACTGATCTTTCGCGATTCGTGATATCACTGTGAAAGTACTTAAGGTACTCAAAGCTGTTGGTCCCGGTTGTCTTTCGAAGATCTTTAGTGTGGTTACGAGTAGTTAAAAGCCAGAAAGTTTGTCAAACGGTTTATCCAAGGGGTGCTATGTTAACTGGGTTTAGGAGGTAAACCACTGGTATTAGACTGTATAGGCTTGAAGCCGACTCCAACATAGTCGGGAACTAGGAAGTGGATGATTAAGATTCACTTGTTATAACATAAGTAACTGTAGACATAGATTTATTAAATGTTTATTACCTTTACGCAATTCGCTTTTTTATGTTACTTAATATTTAAATACAACTTAGCCCCGTGGTTAGCTAATTAAATTAAAAAGATACTATATACCATGTTTGATTTCCACTGAGGTTTGAAAGTTAATAAAAAAATAATCTCCCACAACCTACGTTCTTTAGCTTAAATGATTAAAGTAAAAGTTAATATCGAAATTAAGTCTACAGTGGTTTCAGCTGAAAAGGCAAGTAAAATGGTTGTATTTTAAATAATCACCGGTCGATCTAGGGACCTTGAATCCAGAGAGGCTCTTGACCCCCACCCAGGGTCTAGGTCGTTCACTAATAAATAATTATTTCATCTTTTCGATCCCTCCTGATTTAAAGGTTTGGATTTCGGCCATTTAGCTTGACCCTTGTAGTAAGTATTGTACTAAGAATTCAATTTGTGGCCAAACGAAATTCAAATGCCAAACGTAGATGTTTATATTCCCGTGTGTGTAATAACTGTGACTTATCGAAAGCTTTTGATTGTTTTAATTTTAAGGTTCTTTTATATTTGCTGAACATCTTAGGTATTTGAGGACATGTCCGTAATTTAATAAAATATTTTTAAGGTACCTACCTATATCTTCTTCACGTGTTATGAGAATATTTTTTTTCTTAGGATTGGTTTGTCTTTTATTTATCAACCTGATTAATATGCATACCCATATAAGTTTTATTTCAGGTTATCAAAGCCTACTACTAAAAAGTACGCACGTGTAATTGGCCAGTTAAAAAAAGAATGACATAAACATTCATTAGCCTGCCGCTTAACTTATTAGCTTGGATTAAAGTGCCACTAATGTGCCTCATAAGATCATATATCACACATAAAGTCCACGCCACAGGTGGGCATTACAAGGTAAAATTGAACTGAGCATTCGGTTCTACGAGAAAGAAAGATCCTTATTTTGTTAAATTCATGAAGTAAGTTAAGATTGTGTATTTTCGAAATCACCGTCATCTATTGTTTTTTCTACCTTGTTGTTCTCTTCTTATTAATTTTGTTGAAGGATCTATTGTAACGTTTTCTTCGGAACTTGTCGAGCTTCAATGCTCAGCGCTTTTCTGCGGGTGTCAGGATTTATTACTGTTTCATCTAAACAATTTTAATTAAAAGCTCAAAGTGTTAATCCACTTTTATTACATACATATACTTGCGATTTATTCTAACACAAACACAAAAGAAAGCTCACAAAAGAAACACCTCGCGTGGAGAGAAGCCCGCTTTATATTTTCTTACAACTTTTAACCATAATCTATAATTAAATCTAGCCCAATTTTTCGGTTACCTGACGACTTTTAAAATCACAAAATTATAAGAGCTAAGCTGCGATATTCGTTGATAAAGACTTTGGAAGGCTTATATTCTATAACGATCACCGAATATTGCCACAAATGGCCTTAAACCGCTCATCCGACATAATCACATTTGATATGTGGCAGGCAATTTCTTTGAATTTGGGTTCAAGACATTATTTATATCTGAATACAATATTACCTATCCCGTTTTGTATTACCATAATATAGTTTCGGGTTGACTTGTTCCGTACAAATCCGGGGATACCTTTCAGTTTATTATTGGCTGTGATATTGAGGCGGTTCCTAAACAAAGTAGCTAGCTAAGGGCCACTTTTACTGTAACTGGTACGTACTAAATTGCTCTGTTAAATCTATTGATATATGCAGCAGCACAGTGGAAATTTTTTATATAAGACATCTTTTTTGTGTGATGCAAGGGCTGGGTTTGAAAAAGTCTTAACTAACTTATAAACAATCTCTTGAAGTAGACACTATTCAACTAGAAATTAGTTTAGATTGAATTTATGTAAATAGGAAAATGGCATCAAAATACTTCTTCGTACTGCCGTCTTGGTTTGCCTTTACCAAATATCATTCTAAAAAGCTACTGCCGAATGACTCATAGATATTTCAAAACTGCCTGTAAATGCGTCTAAGTGAAATAAATGCTTTGATTTCATTCGATTTGTTAGTTAATTTCACGCCACATACTTTATAATATAACTGGCCCTTTATTGCAACATTGTTAGTGTCGTCCATCGACTCCCACTTGTTCTTGTGACCGCAAGTTGAACCTTAGTTTGTCAGCCCGTATATTCCTCTCTGTGTTTTGTCAAACCAAATATTTAGTTACCCAATACTGGTAGAGCGTAAATACTGTGAGCCAAGATAGGACTTGCTTTGGCTTTCGGAGTGTTGCATTTACTTATATTCAGTCTTTGCTCCGATTCCGTAGCGTGATGTTTTAAAGAATATGATCTGATTGGTAGTTTCGGAAAAACAAACACACACAAAGATTGGGATAAAAATGAATCCCCTTTTCTTTTGATCAAGCCATAGCTTACGAATGACTTAATCGAATTCATTTTTTTTAATGTTTCTGAAAATTTGGTAAAAGGTTCTTAAGAACTGAAAATTAAGAAAATTGTGCTGTAAATTGAAATACTTAATTTTAATGTGGGTGAATCCGTGGGGGTCAGCTAGTATCGGTTTACAACGCTTTGCAATAAATTATTAATGGAGGTAGTCACTTGATATTTGTTCAAATAAATCATCAGATTTCCTTCTCTTAATATATTATTTTGAACCGGATAAGGATTTATCTATCTTAGCGTATTATTAAGAACAATTAATTCTAGAAATAAATTCCTAAACTAATGAATTTAGACGAAGCTCTTAAATCAGGACACAGGATTCTATTTCTAATTGCTTTTTACACAGAACTCAAAATCCCAGTTCCAATTTCCAACTTATTGTTGCATTTCAGTAAGGTTCTTCCTAATAATTTGTGATTGTTTAAAGCGTTCGCTGAGTCCAAGGGGTTAGCTGTACTTATGTATACTTATAGCGAGTATTGTAGCCCGATCTATTGTGCCACTAATGAGCAATCACCGCGACTCTTCACGCAACTCCACCCTTTCCATGGACTTATAGATAACTTTGAATAGATGAATTTTATGGGGGTTGTGCGTATTGATACGGATGTTGTGTGGGTTTAAATTAAAGACGTTTAAATCTTTAACACCAGTGATTTTAGACACGATAGAAATACAATAGCAGCGCGACAGCCGGCTGTCGCTTGGTCGTCGAAAAGTTTATAGAATTTCATTTTTTAACATAATTAAATTTATTTCATAACTAATAAATCGGTATTTAAAACACACAAAATTACAGAAGCAGAGATTATTCAACCTTATACATATAAAGTGATTCGTAATTAGGGCGACCAACTTATAAACATTTATGTATCGTCTTGTTTCAAGAAATAACTTTACTTTGGTAACTTTTTAAAAGTAAGTATTTTAAAGTACGCACCGTATGTTTGGTTTTTAAAATTGAAATGCTGCACAATAAAAATAAGAATAAGTAGATTTTTTCCTGATATTATGTGTTTTAGAACCGGTTGCCAATTACCCCACATCGAACAACATTTAATAAAAATATCTGTCACCTTACGATGCTAGGGATGACCGTCATGTCACTTGACTTGAATGCATGAGATTACACAGAACAGCGCTCTATTCTATTATGGAAGAATGAAGCTTACAAGGATGGCAATATCGATAAAATACCACACAGTATAACAGATATTAACCTAATTGAAAATCAATCGCCATTATAACTTGGCACTCGTCTTATCGATGCAGCACGGTACCTAAAGACATACATTACGTATTGACGTACTTAGTAACATGTTATGAACATGTACTGAAGACAAAACTGATAAGTGTCCAACCGTCAGAGGTACTTAATAAAAACAAAACCTGATGGGTGGTTTTGTAATAGACTTTTTTTAGACAACTTAGTCTTACAATCATTTAAAATGCATTAATTTAATTTAATTGAATATCAATCGTAAATATATTTCTTTGGCACACGCCTTATCGATGTAGAAAGGCAGTACTCAAATACACACAATACGTCGTCGTCGCATTGACGTACTAAGTAATTATTCACATTTACTGTCAACAAATAAAAACCGATATAGTTTTCTAATAGAAATAAATTTTAGGTTGCAAAATAACTAGTTCATAAATAAATCAATCGTAATTATAACTCCTTGGCATACTTCTTACCGAAGCACGACGGTAGTGCCTAAGTACACATGTTACGTCTCTTTGACGTACTTAGCAACATATTATCTAAGTTCATGTACTGTTAACAAAATAAAAGCATTTAGGGCAGACCGAAATAAGAGAAATTTTCTTAAAATCCAATGATTTTTTCAGTCTTCATTTGATTTTTATGTTGGTCTATTGGTCAGTACCAAGAGTAGAGTAGTCTCTGAGTGCCAAGCCAAAGTTGGTGATATAATATCGAATAAATGTTTGTACGATAATTATGACTCGTGTGTATTTATAAATTATATAAATATGTTAGCTGGAGATCAGATGGTCGTGTGTGAGTTGCACCAAGATGTTCAAATATAATTATTATTTTTATACCTATATTCGAACTCATCCATCGGTGTTAACTAAAACTTAAATTATATCTGACGGTTCCCACTCATCTATTTTGTTGACAGTACATACACAGCAATGTGTGACTTTCCCACGAATTTCTTTGAAACGATAACGGAAAACACATTAATCAGTTACCGAATTGGAAGAAATAAATCGAAAAAACCCACGTTTCGCATTAAAAGATATCAAAGAGAGCGTTCCCAGCAAATTGATATCATAAATCTATAAACAAAATAATGTAATTTAGTAAAAGGAAACGAATACGTGATGTGATATGTTATGAGGAGCATAATTCCTCTTTAGCGTTATCCTCAATCGAGCAATGTATTACTTAGAAACAATATCCACTGGGAATTGTTACATTTATGTATGTGTTCGTTTATGTAGTATTCTATTATACGATATAAATGAGAAGGAATATCTATCTTCTAAATATATAGAGTAAACAGACTGATTGATTGTTGAAGCACAGCCCAAATTGCTGGCCTTAGAGACATGAAACTTGAAGGTTATGTTCTTTGTGAAAAGTTAGCATCTACCAAAAAAAGGTTTTTGAAAAAAAAGATATCTGCCTTAAAATAGAGGATGATAGTTACGACATCCACGCGGCCAAAGCCGCGGGCGAAAGCTAGTCTGCTTTATCTTGAAGTATCACTTTTTGTTCTTATATCTGTCTCCTAGGCTTACACAGTTAACTACTGAACCGAACCAAATTACGTATACGATAACGAATCGGAAAAATACAGTAGCATACCCCGAACTGAGTATCGGTCCCAAGATTCCACGCTTAGCAGTCACGCTTGTGACCAGGAGACCAACTGGACAGCCAACGCCAAACTTCCTATTTAGTAGTAGAGAAAAAGATCAAATCGGTGAATAAGCACTTCAGCACCCTGTCAACGTCAACGTCAGTTCACATCAACATACCCCTTAGTAATGATAGAACATGTGCCAACATAAAAAACATTAAACACAGTACAGAAATGTTTCGTTACTACCAAATACGAGGATTATAAGAGCTTATGCCGAGAATCACAACGAGCTGAAATGTTGAATGGAGGCAATCAGCCCTGCCAGTTGCCGCTGAAGGGATGAAGTATGCAGCACTTCTGCCGCTTTATCCAGCGCCATATTTACAATGCACTATTTCGTATTTCGAACAGCACGTGGCCTTTTAGGAACTTTGTTATTTTTTTTTCTTTTTAAACGGCTTTTTAGAAACGGATGCAGGTTTTAAACTTTATGTGTACCTCCTTGGATTAAAGTGTGCGTAGGACCTGTTTAATTACACCTTAACTGATACATCAGCCATGCACTATTTTGTATTTTGACCTGCACATGTTATTTTTTATTTAAATGTATAAACCTTTTTTTATTTCTCTTGTTTATATCTGACTATGTAAAATTGACATTTTTCTTTCTTTATGAATTGTAGCAGTAGATCTCTATGTGAAAGGGGTCATCCGAGGAAATATTTTTTCTGCAAAGAAACGTTTTGTTCTAGATAGTAGTGTAAGGCCGCGTGTCCACCGCACGTCACGTCACCTCATACTGAACACGGCTCGTGGTCATCTTGTTCTCGTTGACGTAACGGTGACGGCGGAGGTGGACAATCGGCGTATGGGTGCCGAAGCCGGTGTAATTACAGACACATGCGATATATCATCTTTGTTTCTTGAATGACATATGTGACCATCTAACGAAAGGTCGGTCGTCAACTGGTTTGCCATTCAAATGACGTATAAAAAACGCGTATCTGACGTTGTACAGGCAACACTGTAAAGATTATTCGTTTAATTTTTTTAAATACACGCCTACGACAGCGAAAGCTCCTAAATTCCAAATTATTCTCCGAAGCTTTTACCGACTGCATAAAATCGCCAAAAAATGAACCAAAGCTTTTAAGAAACGTTGAATGATAATCAGCATTGCTTTAAGCTGTATCTGAACAGATTATCCGCTAAACCGCTAAAGCGCTACATTCGAACGTTTCCGCTTATGTTGCGCTTTAGCAAGTAACTGGCAACTACAGTTTAGACCATTCAAAGTGCTCATGTAAGCTAAGATATATGAAGCTATTAAGTTGCTTCTATAATCTTGTACACTTGCATAACTTAGCACATGTTAGCACTAAGTGCATTAAATTTAAATGTGTTACGTTAAGCACTTGGAATTGTAAACAAAGTATACATATGTCAAGCTTTAAGTGTAAGCTTAGGCACTATTCTGAAGTAGTCGTGACAATGCAGTGGTGAAGGCGAGCGCCTTTTATTATGGCGTATTTTTTTGATGTTTTGATAGTTATTCTGCTCCTTTGAAAAAATACAAAATTCAACAAATTTAATATTATTAAGTCATTCTCGAGCTATAAATAGCCGGATGTTTGGTTGGGTATACAGAGCTTTACATTCAAACCCAGAACATAATATACTCAGCGTAAAATAAAAATAGTACCAAGCCGTTAAATAATCGTTTCTTTCTGTATCCTTTACAAAATAAATGATTGATTGATTGAAATACTCAAAATATCCACCAAAGAAAGTAATTTTGAGCAAAAGTACTGCTGAAAAATGGCTTTTAAAAAATAGAATCTTTTTTGTAACACGCATAATTAAGCGTATGTGTAAATCACTCAGAGGTCGTAGAAATATTTCATTTTGCTAACTTCATTAGTTTCAACTGTGTGTTGATTACCATTTTTTTATGGATGGGAAATCATGAAATGGCTTCTCCCGCCCCTTAGTGTCTGACTTTTACTGACTAAAACCCACCCTAATTCCTTCGGTTGCCCTTTATGTTTCGGGGCTGCGGTAATTATTAGAACTATTTCGCAACCCCGGCAGGCATTGGCCCTAGAGGGCCCCGTCACGCGCTGACTACTCTTGAAAATTGCTTTTATAACTAAACTATAACTTGTTAAAAAATACAACGGAAAAGTGTCAGACATTTGACCGAAAATATCGTAACTGTTTACTGTAATATAACGGTTCCTGATTTTTGTCCAGAACAATAACAACTTGTCGCAATAACAGAAAGAATACGTGTTTTGACACTTTTACGTGTCTTTTTACACAAGTAAAGCTTCTGTTTTAGCATGTTAGTTACATAAGTCCTATTTACTAGACATTTCCCCTTTTATACTATTATAACGATCACAAGTCGCCAGTCGCCACACTTCAATATTTTACGACTTTTCAAGAAAAGTGACGATCTACCTCTGGCTGTTGTGAATGGACTTATTAATATCTAGTTGTTACTGCACCATTAAACCGCTTCATCGCTGAATGGGCGACGCTTTAAAGCGATGTTTTGATCGTAAATGAACAAATTTTCAATAAACTTCAGAATTACTGCAGCACTTTACAATTAGCCAACAAGGTTCTATTTCATAAAATATTTCAGTATTTCATTTGTTTTTATTTCCATTTCATTGATTTTAATATGAATTATTTATGCAAAAATTGGTTCAATGCATTCAGTTATCATGAAAAAATTGTTCGTTGTTTTCTCAGTAATGGATCATTGTAAATTATCGTCGTATTTTATGCTTATTTCAGGGTGATTAATGACGTTATCATCAGGCTTTATGAATAAAAGATATCTGTAGGTCATGTTTACGAACACGTTCTGTGATCACTTTACTGAAATGGAATACAAATTACGTAGTACAACTAAAATACAAATTGAGTGAATTGAGTGATTATATTGTGTTAATTCGAATAATTAATTGTGACCACTGATGAAAATTGGTTTAGTGGTCGCAAAGTGGTTGAAACTCAATCGTAATTTATAATTTTTATCGTGGTCTTTATTTCTATACGGCAATTAAGGCGAAATGGTTAATATTTAATGAATCAAACTGTCGAATTCATGCATAATAGCAAGAACGAAATAATCATTGGATAAAATTCTATATTAGTTTTAATTTACACAGTCTGTGCAGAATCTTTCAATCTCACACTTCTTTATGCGTTTATTAAGTGTAAAAAAAGAACACAACGTTTTAACTTCATTAATTTTAACCTAAATAACACCTATCAGTCACACGGACTGACTGTCGGAAAAAACCGGAATTCGCGCTAGCGAAGTCCGGGGGAAAAGCAAAAAAAAATTGAAAAAAAAAGAGGTTGAGTGGCATGGCTAAACCAGCCAGTACTTTTAGTAGTGTATTTATTTTTTGAAATACATACACCCCTCCTTAATCCTTTCAACACACGGGATTCAAATGATTCAGATCCGGCTGTCGCTTGGTTAACGAAAGGTAATAGCTTTGCTAAGCTTATTTTGATCTAAACAAACATGATATTCAATTCGAAATAACGAATAGCCATTACAAGAAATTGTTCCACGTCCCAAATTTAATTTTAATAGGTAAGTAACTTAAACCTTCAAGAGTTATTAGGACTTAAAGATAACGGTAGCAAGTTTCACTGAGAATTTTGCTGGCGCCATTTAAACGTTTTCTGAGTAAATTTATAATGTCTACCTGTCGGACAATTAAACTATTACCTACGAATAATGAAGATACCAAATTACTTTACGATTTTAAAGGGTTTGTACTGAATAATTGTTACCTAAATGGTACAGTAAAATTAATTGATGAAGCTTTTTGACATCCATTGATATTAATAATATAATAGCATCAGTATCTCTGTCTGTCCGTCTGTTTTTCTTTTACGTCTTCATGACAGATTTAACCTATTTTGATGGAATTTGGCACTAAGCTATCTTAAAACTAAGAAAGAACGCATTTTAATCCTTGAACTTCTTTACTAACCAACGTTTATTTATTTCTATCTTAGTTTAAGTGTGAATAAACACTACTATGCGCGTACTTTGTCCAACCATTATCTGTCGCAGTCGCACAACTGTCAAGCTACGAGGGAGAAACAGAAACTCGTTCGTTTTTAAATAATTAACGTTTATTTATTTATTACACTTTATGTACAAACACCGAACAGAGGCGGATTTATTGCCTAGTGTATTATCTACCTGTTTACCTTAGGGTGATACTGAGGCAAAACATAGTAGTGCAAGAATACAGAAAAATTACAGGATCATATACAAAGTGGAGTGATAAAAATAAATACATGGAGAAATACAACAAATTAACTGTAGGACGAGTCTGCCAACTCCTTAAGTAATTTATTGTTAATTTATATAATTATACCGGAATTACTATATCAGAGATGTACTTTACCAAAATTCAATATCTCAAGATAAAGCTCAATGAATAGCCGAATGATTTTAATCTTCGTTCAAACCCTAATAAATTATGTTCTATCTATTTTATGATGACACTTTATAGTGTGCTTACATTATTCGGTTCTTTTGTAGGAGGTAAACGTGGAACTCTTACAAATCCGATTGGTGATTTATAGTGGTTGTCGAACGATATTATCTACGAAATTGGATGGTGTTTTCGGCTGAATTTTGTTGGTTTCATTCATTTATCTCGACGTTACTTTATGTATGTAAACATTGTTTTTACCCGACTGCCGAAAAGAGGGTTATGCTTTTCGAGCGAATGTATGTGTATATACAGTCAGCAAACTAGATAGGTATGCAGGGCCATCATCAATAATTGAAGATTTCTTGAATACCAGTAAACGTATTCGTATCACGGAGCAAATACAAAGAGGAGACGGCCTAAACAACTGTGCACTGTGATTTTCAGCTAGGTCCTGACGTCATCAAGTGGGCGTGGTTTTAGTCAGTGTATTGTTAGCGTTCGACCTGTGCACTTTGTAAAAGTTCCCAATAAAAAGCATTACATTCGCGCTAAAAGAAAGAAAAGATGAAGTGTTGTGTTTTATCTTGTAAAAACTATTCCGATAGACGTTCTGATGCTATGGATGGCATCACATTTCATTTGTAAGTAATTTTATGCGTAATTTATTAAAATAGTTCTAGAAAAATCTCTTAGCTTCGGCGTTTTCAAATATAATTCTACCTGACATTAGATGGCGACACTTTTTGACATGGAAACTAAGAATATTTAGGTCGGAAAATCGTTCATAATGCGCACCGCAAAGGAATGGAATTCCCTGCCGACGTCTGTGTTTCCAAATTCATATAACCCGGAAGTATTTAAGAATAGAGTGCATAGGCATCTACTGGGTAAGCTCGCTCCATCGTAGGCTCCGTCTATGCCCTCGGGCTAGTCTGGGACCAAGAGCAAGCCCATTGTAATAAAAAAAAAAAAAAAAAAAAGAATATTTAGGTGTGTAGAGCTCAGTATTAATGTATTTTAATAATCATATGTTCTTTTTTTCATGAAAATATCACAAGGTATTTCAATAAAAAACGTATAAAGATGGTTCGCAAAATTAATTAAATAAAAAAACAGAGTACCTAGTCCCTGCATCGAAAATTCTGAGTACGACTCTGTTGCATACTGCACTTAGTGACATCTAGTGCGAGATAGTTACGTTAATACAACATAAAATAGACAGGACTAGCAAGTAGTTTTTCTATTGACCGGTAGATGGAAAATAAAGAAGTGGGCGGAATCTATTCCCCCCTCATCCCGCAAAATGTCACGCGTTTTTACATAGGGAAATTGAATTACAACATCTCCTCTTTGTATTTGCTCCGTGACGTATTCAAATGAAATTTAACCTAATTGAAGAACTGTAATTATTTTCTACTATAGTTTAAATTTTTATTAGGAAATATACATCAGTTTTTGAGAAAACTATAATTGTATCTGACGGCCCTGCATACTTATCTGCTTTGCTGACTGTACATATCTGTGGTACGCTCGTCAGCCTAAACTATTTAACGGATTTCGACATAATATGAGGTGTTTTTTTCGTCTCAGTTGTGACAAACGATGTCAATAAAAAAAGTGAAATAAAACAATAATAATCAAAAAACTTAATTGCAATTTCGGAAATTGGTGGCAATTACATGAAACAGACATAAAGCCATCGACTTCCGAAATTATGCTGTTGGGTTTTTTGATTATTTAATAATTATTTTTTAACGAAAGTGACTTTGATTATATTGAATAACATTGACTTCTAGCATTATTTTCAAGTGTAAAAGTACTTACGAATATTTCGTTAGATTCTGTTTCCTAATACATTTCTACTCCAGCAATTAACATACAATAGTAACAATTTGCAGTTTCTAAGCGCCTGGTGTATCAAAGCACAGTCTGAACTAATGATTTAGTTAGGGTCGTGAAAAGTTGCATGCGGGTGCCATCTAACTACACATTGTAGTTAAACGAAAGGTATTTTGGAAATCCAACCATTAAGGGGTAAAATTAAGGTTTGTAGGAAAATAGGGCCTTTTTGAAGAGACTGGCATCAACTTGTTCATGATAACAGTACCTATATGAAAAATAAAAAAAATACAGTAGTCGTGTGTAGTAAAAACCCTTTTTTTTAGTGGATGTTAAATCATCAACTTACTTCTTCAGATCTTGGCGGAAGGGAGTGTCAGAGTTTTACTGATAAAACCCACCCATGCTCCTTCGTGTCCCCGTTATGTTCTAGGACCACAGTAACTCTTTCGAGCAATTCCACAACCCCGGCAGGAAAAACATTATGTTACTTACCCCTCTTACTAAGCAAACTCAGTAGTTACCTAGCATCACGATCAAAGAAAACAAAGTAATACAAGAAAACACTGCAGCATACGTTTGCGGTACCCTACCCTACCCTTCCCTACCCTTTCCTCTGATCTCCGCTTTATAAATGCCGCAATTAGACTCGGAACATTTTCAATTAATTTGCATCGCAAAAAGAAAACTATAAAACTGATTGCGCTTACAAATTGTGGGAGCGGAGAGAGTATTGGGTGTTTTTACGAGGCAACAGTAAATAAGGAATTGTTATTGATAGTAGTCTGTAAAAACAGACTTAAGACTCCTCCACACAGAAGCGTTAACGCAGCGGATATCTATAGTAATATTATAAAGTTGAAAAGTTTGTTTGTTTGGTATACGCACTACTCACGGGAACTACTGGAGGATTGAAACATTTTTTTTTGGGTTAAATCATTTATCGATGAACATTTGGCATCATTGCGTTCCGAGCGTTTTAGTTAGAGTTGTAATGAGTTTCTGAATGTTTTGAAAACATAATTGGATCTGATGTGTCACCAGAATGATTTGTTTTGCAATTATAGATAAATATAACAATATAAAAAACAGTTCAATAAATATGCCGTTATCGGTTCTATGTGGCGGAGCCTTGATAGGTTTATAATATAGATTATAATTTTATATATTTTTTACAGCTCAGAGGTATGGTTTCGAAAATAAACTCAATAAAACAAAAATGCCGGCTAAGTGCGGCTCGGGTTCGTGCATTACGTAATTATTTAGTAAGTAATTACAAAATGGTCTTCGAATTTTTTCCTTAACTATTTTTTTTGATACTAGGTCAACGAAACCCTGTAGCTTTTTATTCAATTGCGATTTTTTTAGTTTAAAAGAGTTTGAGTTGATGAAATACTTAGAAAAAGAAATTGAATTTACTTTTTTAGGCTATAATATCTTGCAGCTTTGCTATCTCAGAGCTATACCTGTAATTTTCTGCGGCACCCTACCTTCCAAAGTGACACTGCTTTAGGAAATAGGTATGATGATACCTAGTATTTGAAACGAGCTTTTTCTCAAAGACAACTACTACTCGATAATCTACCTTAAAGGTGAAAGTAAAAAGCAGAAAGTACCTAGCCATAAAATGTAATGCCGTGCCAAGCGTTGAATAGAAAATCTAAGGCAAGACTACACAGGCGTTCTATCAACCCTATAACGTTATACAGGTGATTGAAGTAACATCCTTATTGTAAAGTGTCGGTGCAGTCGGATGCAGGAGTGTGCAGGGTGGGTTGAAATAGCTTCGGATGCAGATACGGGCTGTCTGTGAAGCTTCCGCCTATACGCGTACTGCCTGTTAGTACGCCAGTTTGTTTGTCGACGGTTTGTTTATTGCCTTATGTGTCTGTTGATAGCTTATGTGTTTATTATCTAGATTATTATTTGGTGCTAATATTAATAAGTAGCTGGATTTATCTGCTATATAAAAATAAGTCGGGTTTTCCTTCCTGACGCTATAACTCCAGAACGCACGAACCGATTTCCACGGTTTTGCATTCGTTGGAAAGGTCTCGGGCTCCGTGAGGTTTATATTAAAGAAAATTCAGGAAAAATCCACGCGGACTAAGTCGCGGGCAAAAGCTAGTTCTTAAATAATTATTACGATGGCTAGATTTACAAAGTATAATAGGTATAGTGTATACTAGCGACCCGCCCCAGCTTCGCACGGGTGTTATAAATCTTTAAAAATCAAAATAAGGTTTTTCTCTACTATATTATGCATGTATTATACATATAAAGCTTCCTTAAGAATCTCTCTATCTATTAAAAAAAACCGCATCAAAATCCGTTGCGTAGTTTTAAAGATCTAAGCATACACAGGGACAGACGGAGGATAGCGACTTTGTTTTATACTATGTAGTGATAAGATCTACGGCTACTTCTGTATAATATAAAATGGTAAAGTGACTGATTGACTGACTATTAATATTAACGCACAGCCCGAACCACTAGACCTAGAGACATGAAACTTGTAGGTTTTGTTCTTTGTAAATAGTAAGTAACCACTTTGAAAGGATTTTTGAAAATTCCAACCCAAAGTGGTAAAATAGGGGATGGCAGTATCGACATTTACGCGGGCGAAGCCACGAGTGAAAGCTAGTGATATATAAAAGCAAAAGGCTTATCATTCACTCAATGTAAAGAAGAAGTTTGGCAGTTTATCCACTTGACTTCGATAAATAACACAAAAAAGCTTTTTGCTATTTATAACTTTCAAATGTGGATAGTGATTTAAGGCACGTACAGGTGGGAATATTTGACTTTTCAAGACAATACACGCTACTGCGGTCTATCATTAACACACTCACACAGGTTATCCTAGACATAATACTAGCCTATAAATAAGCAAAACAATTCCCCCAACAACTCTATTCGCTTCAAATCATTCATTTTAACGCGATTAGTCAACGGTAACACCAATCGAAGCCTATAGCTGTATGAAGACAGACGGACAGACAGGCAGCCGCGGTTGTCGTGAAATTAAACGGAAATCGAACGCTGCGGCTTGTGACCGCCCTGAGTGGGCCATTGTGTACAGGGGTACACATAAATAGGAACCATTGTATACCCGTCTGCAGTATCGAGGTTCATCGGTAAAAAGGTTTTATTTCACTGTGTGCTGAGGATAAATAAGGCGTACTGGCCGGTAGTTTCAACAAAAAAATGAAGAAAATATTGAAACTTTTTCAAAGTATAAGGCCCATAACACACGGCGTATTTTAAACTCGCAGACGACGTGCAGGTTACGCACGTATACGCGATTCAAACGAGATTCAATCGCAACCTTTAACTTAAGCACACGGGGCGATCGTGAAACGCGCCTCTACTGCGCGAAAACGCGCAGATACAGCAATACAGACGCGCGGTAGTTGCTCGAACCTATTGCGTTTTGATCAGAGTCTCCTCTTCTTCAGTTGAACAATGGCGCCGGTTGAAACGATTGCTTACGATGGCCTTAGTACATTAAAAAAAAAGAAAAAATGTAAAGCGAATATATATTGATAGACCCATTTACGCGCTCCTTGGTGAGCGCCTTTGTATCACTTCAAACGCGCGAATACGCGATCATGCGCGCGCTCGTATCATCAATGTAAACGCAACAATCGCTCGTGAAACGCACTTCTTCTGCGCGTTTAAAATACGTCGTGTGCTATGTATGGGCCTAAGTAAGATGAATAAAAAAAGGTTTTTTTTTTATTATATAATTTAATTAACAAAATTGGATATTTATTGGACTGAGTTTTTCATACTTCTAGGAAAAAATCATATTTCAAGCAAAGCTGGTTAAGTCAAGATTTTCACGCGAATTTTTCCTTTAGGAATAAGTACTGAAAAGTAGGGATAAGAAAATCGAAACGTCATGGAGTTACTATGTATACTTGTCGAAAGTTATTAAGTTAGATGTAAATTATTTTATTCGCTTTTCTAAGACTTTATTCGCGTTAACATCAGTAAGTTTATAACGAACGATAAAGTAACCTATGTCTTTCTCCAATATTTATCTAAAATAATTTGGTCTAAATTATTTCAGCAAATACGCGTCAAAAACAAGAGCTTTGTATTCATTATATTAGTACAGTTTTTAGGAGTTTCCTTAAGATGAAGTTTGAAGTACAATAAAAGATTAAACACAGCTTATCGTTTTCAAATTTCGATTCCAAGTTTATGTTTGACTAAATTACAAACGAACAAATTAAATTACTCTTACGAGCATACAATCGGTACGTTTCCAAATACTCAATTAATCCGGTAACGCTAGACTATAGTGTCTGTTAATAATTTCACATCGGTGTCAAATTACTGAACACTCAGTATTCACTGTATCTGTGCACTGAAATTAGACAGAAATAGCTCTCGTTTTACAATGTAAATTGACTGAAACTTAGCGGGTTGAAAATGTTTCGCGGGTGTGACATTTCTGAACGTTATTATGGGTAATGAAATGTCCGAACTTTTGTCTGGTCGCATTCAGGATTCCACCTAATGAAAAGTCCGGATGATATTTGGGTTTACGTGTCCACAGAATCTACGCGAAAAAGTTGTTAGGACTCTCTCGTCACGTCACACTCGGTCCGATCTAGCCCGAGGGATCTATTACAATTTTCACATCCTCAAATGAGTAGGTCGAGAATGAGAATACCACCGCTTTAATGCGAACTTTGGGACCTTATTCTATTAAGGCCGACACGACGTTGCCGCATTCTACGTGACAGCGTGCAAAACCGCCTTAAGCCCCCATTGTGCCTAGCCAAGGAACTAGTTAAAGTTTGCATAGATAAAATCGATAAGTTAAGTGCAAGACTCGTGCTATCAAATGCGGGAGTCGTTTAAGCCGATTTTATCATTTTACAAATGTACTTAACTAAGCTTAGGTTAGTTTAACTTGGCCCATTTATTTAAAGAAACAAATAGAAGGGTATTGTGGAGAATTCTGTTTGTATTGTTAAGGTTTTTGCACTAATTTGAACTTAGTAGAAGCTTTCTTTAGAATGTTTCGATAAAATTCGGCTTTACATTTTACTTAACTGACACCTAGCCTTTTAGGACTAATTATGATATATTTTGTTCTGTTTTTTCTAGATACTTTTGGCTAAAATTCTTTTAGTCTTCTGAACCTTTTCTTTTTCCAAATTAGCAGACATATACTATTTTTCAAGAGGTTTTTGAGTAAATATTTATTCTCCTAGACGTTTCATTTTTAAGCAAATACGTGCCAATATTAACCGCTACTATTACGGTATTAAGTTTATATGTATAATCTATACTTTGATCCAAGCTCATTACAGCCATTTTCTACCTATCGTCCTAACCTCTACGTTTTCTATTGTTGCAGCAGTGAGAGCGTCTCCCGAGCCGCGGCGGGCCCCCAGCATCCTGGAGCCTCCCCATCACGTGGACTTCACCAACGACACGGGGGCCCTGCTTAGCTGTGCCACCAGGGGCGACTACCAGGTCAGTACAGTACAGTTTCGAGTCCTAAAAAATAATCCCTAATTGTGTTGCCGAGCGCAAAACTGGCTGGCAAAAGAGGAAAAATTGAAATGCCAATTCGGATTATATTCTGAGAAAAACTGAGTCAGACAGAATTGTCACGTATACCGTCTACCAAATGTGAAATCAGGATCAAACCGACAAGGTCTATTGGGGGCAGGTTACTTAATAAAAATAAGTGTTATTATTGTTATTAAACGTTTAAATAGCAAGACATAGCTGTTCATTGTTATAATTATTAAGATCTAGCTGTCCCTCGCGGTTTCACCGACAAAGGACTGGAAAAGTCTTTAATTAAATCGATAACGTTAACGACCTATTACTTCTTTACGAGTCCCAGAAGATTTGTATCATTACCTAAATTAATAACATCATCCAACTTAATCATATTGCAAAATGAAGTCTGTTATTACAGGATCTAAAATGATGACTTATATTTTACTTTAGCAAAACTCGTTCAAGAAATAATACGGGGATCCCAACTTTTTAAGACGACGTCGTTGTTATTTTAAACTTAATAACATTATGAAATAAAAACAAACAAAATTATCTGTACAAGCAACCAGCTTAAAATGATTTTTCTGAACTCTCTTAAAAGGAAAAGAAAATGGCATTTAACCGCACACCTAATCCTATTATGCAAATTGTCTTTTTCCAACCTCAAAAATAAAAATGTCAAAGAGTTTTGTAGATAAGGTATAAAACATTAATATTTCCAGTGCGGGGCTGTAATCACTTATCGCCAGGTATGCCATTAGTCATCCCTAGCTTTTGCCGATAAAGATAAACGAGATATGTAATTGTTTCATGTTCAACAACGGAAACTCATCGCGAAAAGTGTAATATAAATTACAGCTGAAATAAATCAAATATCATGATTTTCTTAAGAGAAGTGAGCTTGAGGTTGTCATCCAGTAGCGTGGTTTTGTAAAATTGTAAAGTAGCGGTGAAGTAACCACGGTCACCACGGAGCGGTGATAGGTTGACTGGGCTGGCTGGCTACATCAGTATTATTATTCTGTAGACATCTCAATCGATGAAATTCATATCCGACGACATGATGGTAGAGATGACCAGACATCAGATATAGGTGAAGTGTATTTACTTAAACATTATTTTACTACTTTTTATTACTTAGTTATTTAAAAGAAATAATGCTGTCTATTCCGAATTTTAGACCTTATATAAGCCCATTTTCCCAAAACCAACCGAAGAACATTTTACAGAATACTACAGAAATTCGCTAAGCCTATTACGTTTTATTGGAAACAACTTCATACTGCACGAAACGTTTCCTTTGTACTGTGGGAATCAAACGAGGAGCGTGTAACTAATGGAGTGAGACGCAATAACAAATTGGAGACAGTGAGCGGCTAAACGGAATATTTCCCAATTTGTTTCCTCCCTCATAATTCTCTCGCAAAAGAATAAACAAAATCCTTTTCGGCCGGATATTCTATCGCGTTGTGAGATATTCGTGTCAACTTGACCCATTTACTTCGCCTTTATATATTGGTCCGTTGAGCTATATATTTCTAAAGTCTACGTTTTTTTATACACTCGAAAATCCCAGTGAAACTTTCCACTTTTAATAAATTGAATTTAGTTCGCAGTTTCACTGCGATGTTTTTGGACAGAATAGCTTTTGTTAAGCGATGGATGGTCCCAATAAAATGCGAACTACAATATGTTTAAAAGATGGGAAATGCCGTTTAATTTAATAGCTGTGTATGTTTTGAACGTTTAAAAAAATAACAGCTAAGGGCGAGTTAGACTAAGCACATTATTTTTAATGTTTTTCCATTAATCAATCACTCACCTGGAACAGTCCAACAGACAAACAATCATTAGTGATCATGTAAACGTTCCGTTTTTCATTTCGGCTTACGGAACGCTAAAAAGGCCGCATTTATCTTTTTCGGTTTGCGACTTTTAGCTGTTGAATCTCATCATGCCAACTTTTAATCTTCGGCTACTGTCGACATTCTCAAAAAACGATCAAAGCCCCTTGTTCACAACCAAGTACGTAATCCGTAAGCCTGTTATTTAGTTACGACGCAGGTATATTCAAGAATCGCATATCATAGGATGAAAAATAACACAAAGCTCCGCATCCAACGCCAATCTGATTTAGTATTCACAAACCAGCTCCCAACTCAAATATAAATAAAGTTTTTCCATTCTACAGAGTTCGGAAGTTTACGGTCACAGACCCAACTAGGAAATAAAGATATACTTAATGGCTGGAGGTTTTGTCCGTGTTAGTTCGTACCTAGTTAACTCATCTGTGCTCATTACGTTAATGAGTTGCGCTCACTGATGGCTTGCAGATGCTGCTTGCTTCATATCGAGATAAATATTTTTAAAAACTTAGTAGGTCAAATATAATGGCAGGTTCAAAATAATGCTCCTTTGATATAATTGTTACTCTTACCCTAATTATTCTGCATGGCGAACATTAAACGCGACACCCTATTGTTATGACACGACTCTGTGGCTTTAGGCGGTATCAGGTGTTGACATTGATTGCCCCATAAAAGAGGAAAACATGGCTACTATAAGTGCCTGCTGTGGCAATAACTTCGCAATCTTAGTATTGTACGAGTTTACTTTGTAGTTCCAACTAAAAAATAGACGGTACAGTTTGGAGAAATTTCATTAAAACTACGAGAATTGTTATCAATTCTTCTTAATCAAAGAATCTTTACGGGTCTTTAGTTATACGAATTAAAGCAAAAACTCGCCGGTTGCGAGAATTTCCCGCAAAGTTTTCACATTCAGCCGGAGTTTGGCGGAGTTTGGCGGAATTTGGCTGCGAACGCTCCCCTGGGATGCTGGCTACCTGTTCAATGTGGGGCCTGCCAGAATTCTACAATTAATTCCCTAACTTTTCATTGTAAATATTGTTTGACGACCATTTCGCTTATGTGAGAAAGCAATACGAGTAACAGTCCCACACAAAAAAAAACATTTGATACTTACAGACCTCGTTGACCTTCATAATTTTTAACTGCCTCTAAAAGGGTACCTTGGAACTGAAATAGGCAGACATTTTACTATAGAATATCAATTCAATAAAGCGTCATAAAATCTTTTTCACGTTAGGATCACATAAAATTCGCGAATAAAAACAGAAGCCTACATTATCTCCAAAATGTTCTTTACTTTCGGCTCCATTCATTTCAGTTTTTATATTCTAAAACAAAGGGATGTTTTTAAAATATATCTACGAAATGGTAGCTGTAAAATCTGAATTAATGAAGAGGGGTGTAAAAGCGTGGCAGGCAATAGTAAAAAAAAAATAAAATAAAATAGGCATGAGTCGCGGACCAAACAATCGTGAATGCGGGTCGCAGATGTCGACAAACTAATGAAGTACCGCGATGGAGCTTTTAAGAAATTGAACCGTTACCTTTTGAAATACGCGAACTGAACTGTTCCGATAATACCAGTCGTTTTGAAACAAAGGCCAATGCCGATATTTTAGTCATTGTTCGTGGATATCGATTCGTAATCTCCAAATGCATTTCGTGCTGCGTCGTTTTTAGATATACGGATAATGGATTGTTAATTGTAATAACAATATCTCACGCCGTGATAAAACTATATGTCATTTTGGAAGTTAGTAGTGAGTGAATATGATTGCATACCGTACTTTGTATTTTTTATTTATTCTCCTACGCGGTCACCCGCGTTATTTTAGATCTTTGGTTATTGCTCAGTTTCAATATAATTTGTTCAGTAGAGTTAGTGTGTAAAAGAGTAACAAACACACCAGAAACTTTCACATTTATGATATTACAGTCGGATATCACAGACGCCTCTTATTTTGTAGGTTATCTTTACTCATTTTATAAAAAAGTAGTTTATATAGCCTGATAGAAAGTTATACTATTAACGAGTGTAACAACTGTGTTATATTATCAAATAATAAATAATAATAAATATCCTGGGACATCTTACACACGGCTATCTGATCCCAAGATAAGCAGAGCTTGTGTTGTGGTAATCAGACAACTGATATACATACTTATATAATTTTTAAATACATACATATTATAGATAAATAACACCCAGACACAGAACAAACAATTATACACATCACACAAAGTTTGTCCTGGGTGGGAATCGAACCCACGACCTCTGGCTTAGCAGGCAGGGTCACTGACCACTGCACTATAACAACAGGCCCGTCCATTATAAGTATACCTACTATATCTTTACAAATCTGTAACTTCAAAAAATTTAGTTTCATACTAATAACATAGCTGAGCTACAGTGATGTTTCAAAAACAAATGGAATCTCAAACGGAGCATAAAAATATTTCTCCGTAATAACAGCACATTACTCTGCAAATCCTTTGTAATTGAAATTGGTACGAAGCTTCAGACGCCTTTCATGTTTCCTTAGCTTCATTACGCAAATGACATTCTCAATGAACGCGACGTATGCGGATAATATTACACGAATACTCCCACTCAACAACCTATGTGTAATGCATGTGCATGCCGTGTTGGTGATAGAAGTGATTTATATATAAGGGGAATAAGGTCAATACAGTTTGTATTAAAGAGTTGAAATGACAGAGCCAGATATGCAAACAGTTGCGGAATCAAAATTAAAGGCAAACACGACAGACGTAAGATCTGATCTCCCTACCCCTTTCTCAATTGTGCTAGGGTCGGCTTCCAGTCTAATCGATACAGAATCAGACCTTCGATCGTCTGCCTATCAGACCTTCACCACGGAGTCTTTGAGTAACACAATCTTGCGGGTTGGTCGTTTGGCAAACTTACTGGTTTCTGACTACCAGAAACAATTGTCAAGGCTTTTTGTGCAGTCCGAAGCTCGGGATGTCAGTGAAGTACTAGATAAAATTAGAAAGTGCATAATGAATTGGAAATCTCTGAACCAAATCAGGCAAAAAAAAAACATTTTTTTACGCAATACACACTTGTGTAAGTAGGCAGGTAGACAAGTTCTGATAACATAAGTTTCAAAACTACGTTAGCTAGTAAAACAGATGATATCACAATTTGAAACATTCGTACAGTATTTTAGTTAGCAACTTATTCCTCACTTGAAATACACCGCTACAGTTTATGTTTACTCTCGAGATAGTGTTTTCAGCGAACGTTTCCAGAAGTCCTATCTCGCAACTTAGTTATTTGTAGAACAACTTGTTTTGCAATCTCTTACTTACACAAATACTATTAATTAAGGTTCTAAGTCACATATGGCGTGTAATTGAAAGCATTAATTGTTAAAAACGTTTGTAAAAGTTGATAAAGAATTCACAATGTTGTATTAAACTTTATTGTTTAACTAGAACGACGCGAGACGAGTGTAATTGCAAAAGTTTTGGAAGCACGCCGTCTTTCTCCTTAAATTGATCCTATCAATTTTGGTTTCAGTACAATTTCTGCTGAAGGCAACCGTATGCGTAATTTAAATTATATTTACCCTTTTCTGAGAAATCTGAGTGGTTCATTTGGCATCAAACAGGCGTTTAATGGGACAGGGATTTGTTTTTTTTTTTATATAAAAGATGAAGATAATATATGTAGCCATACGCCAGAACATAACGCTACTGGAAACTGTTAAATTTTCGCAAGCAAACTTGAACTTAATTCTGTTGTGTTAAAGTTGAAAATCGGATAAACAACAGATTGGCAGAAGCTTGATGTGCTTAGCAGTTTAGTTTTTTTTTTTTATTGTAGTGAATAGAAACATTTTAAAACTAAGTCTTGGCTTTTACTAAAATGTATACTGAAATAAAGTATCGTTCATTGATGTTTGATCTTGCAAAACTTTATTGCCTACCTGTGGTCGATTTCTCTGAAGCTACAGCGAATATTTTATATTTTCAATTGAGTTCTTAGAAAACGAATAATGAACGCTTTAGTGCTTCAATATTTTCTAATCACTTTTTAGGATTCCGTACCAAAATGGTACAAAAGGAAACCTTATTTCATATCATTTTGAGTGTCAGAAAAATTCATACCTTATATTTGCAATATTTCTTTATCTGACGTGTCGGTGTACTTAGTGGTTAAAGCGATCCAGATTGGTAGCAAGATCGTGGTAGGTTCCCATCTAGGACGAATCTTTGAGTGATGAGTTTTTTTTTTTGGTGAGTGTTAAATCATCAAATGACTTTTCCCGTTGCGGCGGGAGGGCGTGTCAGACTTTTACTGACTAAAACCCACTCATGTTCTTTCGGTTGCCCTTTATGTTCCGGGGTAACTATTATAAACATTCCGCAATCCAGTGATGAGTATGATTGTTTGATCTGTGTACAGGTGTAATACATTTGTAGTATGTACGTATTTGTAATCTTATATGTACAGTCGCGGAACGAAAAGGTTCGTCAGATTTTAAAATGATTCGATTAACGCGTCGCGAGCACATATTACCTTTTGGAACTTTGGCACTAAACAGACTGTTGCAAAGAAAATTATGTTTTACTGTTCGATAGTAAAGTTCCAATTTATTAAGTTCAAATTTGATTGATAATGTTGTCAAAGAAAATATTTGTTTTTTAATGCATTTAAACTAAAACCTTCTTGTTGGTTTGGTGGCCCTAAATCGTATTGACATTATGATGTTTGTCACTACTAGCTTTCATTATATACAACTAGCTTCTGCCCGCGGCTTCGCTCGCGTTAGAAAGAGACAAAAAGTAGCCTATGTTACTCTCCATCCCTTCAACTATCTCCACCTAAAAAATCACGTCAATCGGTCGCTCCGTTTTGCCGTGAAAGAAAGACAAACAGACAGACAGACAGACAGACACACTTTCCCATTTATAATATTAGTATGGATAGTACTCTGTGCTACTAGCCTATCAGTGCCATCATTGTGAAAAATATCTATTATTAGGCTGAGCCCTTTGAATATTAATTAAAGAAAGAGCGGAATTATACTGATCATGAAGGTGGCTACCATATCAGCGAGATAATATCGCGTAGTCCCAATATTAGAAGACACGACGAATAAAGTGTACTCATTGATCACACACACTAACTTTGGTCTGCAGCCTAGTCCTACTGCAGCATAAAAAGCTTAAATGTATGATGTTTGTCCGTCTGTAGATTTAAACGTCATAGTAAATCTATAGGGTAATGGTACAGCGTTGGGAGAAGATAAAACGAAGAGAAGATAGAACGTTTGCGATATTATCAACCGATAATAACGCGCCTGTGTGGTAGAGGCTTAACTCAAAAGCGGCAAATCACGGCAGGGCTGTTATTGATAGCAAACGTCACATTTATTTTAATTTTAACAGAACTGTAAGTTTTTGGTACCGGTATGTTGGCTAATTCATTCTAGTACGGATGCAAGCAAAAACTGACTTAACGGTGACGAACCTTTTCATTCCGCTACTGTACATTGTACGTTTTACATAATACAGAATCTGCCCAGCTTTGGATCTGATGGCCGTGTGTGTCCCAAGTTTTACATACATTCATTTCTGTGCTATCTATTTATCCGCCCTTTACTTTAGACTGTTAAATAATTTTCTCTAAATCCGCTGCGTCGTAAACACATTACGTTTACGAGATATATAGCTGCAACCGATTGCAGGATTAGGTCATTACAGTTCAAAGTCACGTGCAACTAAGCTATACTGCGTTAAAACTGCAACGTTGCAACTTGCAACGTTGCACTCAAACTGAAGGGGCTCTGATATAAATCGCGAGCCATTTTTTTGTCTTCTTTCTCCTTCTAGCGTTTTCAAGAGTTCCTATCATCAATATTGGTGTCGTTTTGAATTCTTTAGAGCTTTCTTGTATCAGTCGTTATCGTTTTTGTATTTTCTAAGTATCTGTCTTTCTAACTCGTAGCTTTTTGAAGCAGTTTTTATTTTATCGAGACCGTTTTTTATCTACCTTTCATTTATGATAAAGCTAACATGTGACTCTTCACGATCCGATTCAGGATGCTTAATACATAACAACACCCGTATGCATGAAGGCATGTATAATGACGGGTTATAGATATCGCCTTAGATATCGTGAAGTCTCTGTATATTACGTAACAAGTCAGTCAATAAGTTCATTACTAATAGGTGAGAATTGGTTTACTTATCGCGTATAAATGGAAGATTTTAGTAAAAGTTAGTTTTAAAGTAAAGCCTTGCGTTTTGGCATTATATTGAATGGTAAGTTGCGTATGTGTGTGACTGCCTGTTGCCGTTTATTTTCGAAACGACTAGGCTGATCTCAAAGCAGTTTTTGTTTTGTTTCGTTCCAAAGCATGATAAGTAAAATTTCGACGGAACCAACGGCCTCTGTTTATATTTTTTTTAGTAAGTTTGAATTTAGGTCATAAACCGCCATAGGGCGCTATGGCAGGCATGTTTTTAATAACTTTTTGTCGTGAAATTATAAAATTTATATTTTATTACTTATTATAAGTCATGTTTATCTAAATTCGAACCTATCTTAAGCAAGAGAAGCAGGCATGTAAAACACTGGGCCATCAAAACACAAATAATATTTTCTTAAAACACAAGGCACGTTTAAACACTGTTCCCGTTTTAATTTAAAATTCTGCAGTACAATACGATTCGTAGAAAACTTGCAACTTTGTTTTATTAAGAAGAAAACTTTTAATTTTAACTAGGTAAAAGCTTTTTGATTCTTTTAACAAATTACGGAAAAGATTTATGATAGGAATATTTTCAACGTACTTCGAGTAGTGAAATCAATCAATCAAGATCACTTTTCATCATTGTTTCAAATGGTGAAACTTCAGCAATCTTCAGTAAAACGACTGATTACCAAACTCGTAATGATGTCTACATTAAAGTTAATAACTTTTGGTATTACTTAGAATACCGATAAACTGAAATTATGGGGCTGACAACCCGCAACGCGTAACCGCGTAACGCGTTACCGCGTAACGGGTCCCGAGAGTAATATTTTTCTATGCCCAGATTTTTACTTACGAACATAAAGATGTGTATTTAAAAAGACAGTACAGTAAGTGCTACACTGATCAACAAAAATATTTCAAAGTGTTTTATTCTATTTCTAAATAGAACCTGCTACACGTCTAGTCAGTATAACAGTCGGTAGGATAAGAAACTTTTGGGCCTTAAATAAATAAATATATTGGAAAACAAGTACTGTCGACAAAGTAGGTAAGTATGTCGGCGGTCAGATACGGTTTTAGTCAAAAACCCTGGATGAACATTGGATGGGTTCAAATCACTTTAAATTAATTAAAGAACTATCTATATCCTATTCATTTAAGAAAACTATTCTTCTCATCATCATCTCCCTAGCCTTTTTCCCAACCGTGTTGGGGTCGGCTGCCAGCCTAACCGGATTCAGCTGGATACCGGTGTTTTACGTGGAGCGACTGCCTATCTGACCTCTACAACCCAGTAACAGGGCGACACGATACCCCGTGGTTAGACTGGTCAGAGTTTCTGACTAACCAGTAACGACTGTCAAAATTCTACGAATGACAACCGGGACCAACGGCTTTACGTGCTTTCCGAGGCACGGGATATCAGTGATGTCTAAGATAAACTTTAGAAAGTACATATGAATTGAAAAAGTCACATTGGTACTTGCCCGGATTCGAACCCACAACCTCTTACACGAGAGGCGCCTTATCCACTGGGCCATCACGACACCAAACTAAAAACACTAACGAACTAACAAAACTAAGAAAACTATTCTGTACTACATCTGTTACTTCTTAATAAATTATATCTTCGACCCTGGATACTTATCAATTTTATTAACTGTACATACATCTACCACGTGTACTTCAAAAACTTTTTTATCAACGACCAGGTAAACATGAAAAGCATTTTGAAGTATTGAGTAGTAAGGCAATATGGGTTCCATCTGGCAATATACCGGTTGACGTAAGAGCGGTCGCCTATAGAGGACATCACCGGTCGAATAGTTCGACTTATATTTGCGGAGGGTCCCCGTCGCAATCCCCTAATGCAAATAGAGAACTTATTTCAATTTTTCTTCGACAAATTGTCCAAGAATTTCTACGTATTATTACAAGGTCCATTCCTTTGGTTGGTTTGGTCTTATGTTTGTTCCTATCGACTTGCGAAAAATTGAATACGTTCGGTAAATTTAGCAATTTATTAACATCATGTTTTAATATTTTATGGTCAACTAAGCATTTTAATTGTAGTAAAGCGTTGCAGATATAATTATGTAAGTTTTTCTTTGCAACAATGTTTAAAAACGACATGTAAAAGCCATAAGTATTTTCACCACTACGTCACGCCAACCTAGAATTTAATCATAAACTTTGTTTACTCGTATCATCATTATTCTTCTGTTTCAGAATAATACCCAAAAGAAAATTCCATTGGTCCAAATACCTCTCAACTTCATAAAAACGGTATATACAGCGGAGTGATTCGTTAATAATACCGTGGGCGAGACATTAATAAACTTTTAGTAAGAACATCACAACAACAGATTTGTGATAACAAAACCGTTACAACCAGTTAATTATTAATATAATACTTACACGTGGATCCGGAATTAGATATTATATAATGAAGTATTTTTAGCAACTCCATAAAGGTTTGTCTAAAAATAACGAACAGTAACAGAATTTTATTCATCAATTTAACAATCAACTTCGTAACAATAAAAAAACAATGGCTAATTAAAGAACAAGCACATAAAACGTTGACAGAGAAAGAAAAAAATAATGGATGAATTCCTTTTATACAGTCACAACTCCGACGCTCCAGGTTTGGCTCATAGAAATGTTTGGCTAGTCAAACCACAGGCCTGTCATAAAGACGAAAACAATAAAGTTTTTTTTATCTTTGACTAACGAATCTTTGCTTAATTCTACGTGTCACTAATGTGGACCGCGAAACTAATTACACCTTATCATTGCAAAAGCAAATATAGAATTAATATATAAGCTTAACTAAAAAGGCTATTGTAAAAGGGGGCGCCCTTTAGCAAATCAAAGGGCGGTAGACAATAAGGCGCCAGGCGCTCTTCTGGACCGATGCATGTAAAGAACCAGCAAGTGGATGTCTTTCGGCTGATGATGATGATGATAATGATAGTCGTCTTATCTAGGATAAACCTATCAGCGCAGAAGCTTCATATCTGCCATCGACTTACTGATGACATTACTACTATATCTTTGAAGTGCATGCAAAGGATTTTTATGGATACGCGTGGTCGTAATTCGATCATCTATACTAGAGGTGATACTAAATGTCATTACTGCCCCCGCAGCTGCCCTTAGCGATCTTTGAAAATCGGTTACAGTCGAATTGGGCGTTATATTTTAATAAATGCTTGCTTGTTATATTGTAATAAATGCCCCATGGCAGCTAACGTGTTAAGATAAAATATTTTTTTCTAAAAGTATTACGCGCCATTGTTCAAAGTATTTTTTATAATAAATGTAAGTACTTTTAAATACGTATCATGAAAATAATTAAATAATTACATATTGCCGTGACGAGACATGACATTTTCTATTTCAAAGGTATTTTACGGTTAATGTACTAGAACGTAGTCAAAGAATAAATTTAACGTAAGAAACATAATACTTATTACTAGGTACTCTTTAATTAGCAAACTACACAACAACAACACTTGACTCAGTAACTACAAAATAACTCAGTAACTATCTATGGCGAACAACAACAAAACCTGACAAGTCTTGTAATCTAACTTAAAATCTTACGGGTAACTTAAAACAAAGACAAGGCACCCATAAATCATTCACCTCCATACCCATGCAATACGAGACGTCATATTCAACCAGCAATAAGTTCCGCCGAGTTCCGCTGCCCCATTGATATCAGAACTTCATTCAGCAAGTCATTTCTTGTTTTGTTATTTAGCGACGTCTATAGAAGGGAAGAAAACCTCCCCCGGCTAATGCCGAGGGCGGGTTTCTTGAACTCTTTACGGCCGGCCAGTCCTTGCAAACAAAGCCCAACTTCCATCAAAACTGGAAGTACAAAGAAAAATATAAAACTTGTAAGTTTCAAAGGGATGATCCCTTTATGTTCTCTTTTTGTTACGCCGGAATGGAATACCCATGATGAATTGTTGGATGCCTTAAGAGAAACAAATCTTATTAAAGGGATTTCGGCTTTGTTCTGTCATGTTGATAGATGATAAATGTTGATCGAGGGATGTGTTGGAACTCTGCGTTGTGTACTTGCGGGGAGTTTTAATGTGATTCGTTTGACAGTCAATCTGTTTAGCTGGATAAAATATGGAATTACGATACGAGTTTTGTTCTGCTCAAGTATTCAACAGACTCTCAAGTATTGAATTAGTTATATCTGGCGAATTTAATTAGCATTTTTTTTAATTCTTACAAATGAAAATTAAGATTCTTAAAAATTTTATGTTGTCGTACCCTAACACATCCAAAATGAGATTAGATTTAAAATAAAGGGTTAAGATTAAATTAAAATATCTATAATCATAACAAATATTAATATTTCTCAAAATAGAAGACGTTGTAGCCAACCGACCCTGGTTTTAACCATAATCCAATATTTCAAAGCAGTTAGTGGCGTTCCCAGGGACTATTTAGGAAGAAAGTTAGGGTATGCTTTAAGGATTTTAAAAGAATAACCAGCAAGTCAATTTCTATTAAAGTTTTTATAAATAAAACATTTTTGTATTTTCTATATTAGTTTACAGATACATGGACTCAGATCTTTTATAATCTCAGATATAAGAAAAAAAACCCGGCTTGCACAAAAACCGGGTTTTTCAGCTTATATAAAAGGCACGTCGCTGAAAACAGTTCTACTTATTCTAAGTCATAACTAATTTCAGATGAAAACTTTCTTTACCTGTGCATTAATATAACTTGGAAATCCGAAGAGAAATCTCGTCACAAATCTTGCGTCACGTATTGGTACGGGTCCAACACAATCTCTTTGTTTTCCTTCCTCCTTGTTATTCCATCAAGAAGAAATAGAAAAGTATTATTATGAAAGTTAATAATAGTTCAATCTCGTAGTGAACATGATTGACATTCATAACAAAAGGATAGATAATACGGAATCGAAGTAAAAGTTTTTAAAGATTCTAGTTTACCAGATTCCTAAGAAATTGCACTTTTTGGTCGCGTTGTGTTAGAATTGGATGTTTTGTGCAAATACAGTGCAATTTCACAGGTTATGGCTATGTAGTAGTTTCAAAAGTGGTCTGTTTACAGAGCCTTGTAATGTTTTTCTTCTAAGAAAAAGAAGAAAGTTGGCTATTGTTGTGTAAATATGCTGTGTTGCAGCTTTTTGACCGTGGTCGAAGGAGGAGCGTTAAGAAATTCCTATGTTAAGGATAAAAGTCTGTTCGGATGACACGGAGACATTTCCAATATACATTTTACCAGAACTGTAGTTAGTTTCAAGGAGTTGGGCAGCCAACAAAAATATTTTTTTTTGCGTTTAGAGCATTACGTTTTACCCTTCTAATATCAAGGATGCAGCCTTTAAATCAGAGGAGTTAGATATTTAGATACTTATTTATTTATTTTACTACATACCTTTCTTTAAATAATAAGTATGAATATGAATTAGTAAGGTCACATAAACTAAATTCTCGGTGTTGTCATCATCATCTCCCTAGCCTTTTTCCCAACTGTGTTGGGATCGGCTGCCAGCCTAACCGGATTCAGCTCGATACCGGTGTTTTACGTGGAGCGACTGCCTATCTGACCTCCACAACCCAGTAACTGGGCGACACGATACCTCTTGGTAAGACTGGTCTGAGTTTCTGACTAACCAGTAACGTGTGTCAAAGTTCTTCGAATGACAACCGGGACCAACGGCTTTACGTGCTTTCCGAGGCACGGGATGTCAGTGATGTCTAAGACAGACTTTAGAAAGTACATATGAATTGAAAAAGTCACATTGGTACTTGCCCGGATTCGAACCCACAACCTCTTACACGAGAGGCGGGCGCCATATCCACTGGGCCATCACGACATTCAAATTCTCGGTGTTGTATTGTAGTAAATCCAAAACTATCCTTAAAACAGACTTTTCTCAGAAGTTGGAACCACTATGAAAAACAATTAAAGTAGTTTAATCTCAAATCGACAATGTTTGGATTGGAGCTACGTAATCTTACATAAGGAGACACGCCTCTTAGCTGTAAAGGAGCCAATTATTCATTGGAACTTGAGTACGAGTGTACCTCGAGCAGTGCATTGAGACCACTTGTCCCTGTTCAATAAAATATATCGTGTGTTCACGGATTTAATATAATTCATTTATAGTTTCCACGAATTTTGTCAACAAATAAACACATCACAGTAGATATTAAACGATTTCAATAATCTGTAAACATATGTCCTATATGTACGGATTTGGAATATTGCAATCCCGACTAAATTATCAATATTTATTCATGCGTATCAATGGCAATAAAAAGGACATAAAATCGTGTACCTGCCGTTTAATTTTATAGATATAAAATAAATACTAATGAGTTGTAAAAGATTATGTGTAATATTATTCGGCCTATGTTTATTAAATACACAAGCATTTTGGTGGTAATCAACGTACAGCAGACACACACATAAATGTATAGTTTCTTTTACAAATTATGGAAATGAAATTTTACTCCAAATGTAAGTATAATAATAGTAGGCGTAACTTGGTATGAGCTTCAACAAATGAAAAGTTAGAAATATGTGTATTAAGTGAGCCAGACCCTCCTTTTACCAAAATAACTATATACAACTTCCAACAATAGAGCCAGGCATAATACTACACATTTATCAAAAACTAAAAATCATTGGTTGGAAAACGTGGCACACGTCTGTAATCTTTCCAATGACTGTCACAGAGTTCTTACGTATATAAATATCTATATCTAAATATCTTTTGTTAAGTAAGCTTAGATTATTCGTGCGGAACAGAGCACCCGTGTGATGCCACTCTTAGCAGAGTATCGCCTCTTAGACAAATTGAAAAAGGATTCGTTGTAACTGATGTGTGGAAAAGAAGATCGAGGTATCATTGAAATCGTGGAGGACTGAAAGTAACGAGGTCCTCTTTTAAAACATAATAAAATGCTGTAAATCCAGGGCTTAAAAGAAAGTTTGACTTATTACTTTTTGCGTTAAGAATTTGTTATTGTCGCGCCATTTCTTTGAGATGAAAACAATGGTGTTTTAGTTAAGAACTTTTAGATTTATGCTAATTAAATACGCAAATTTACATAATTTATAGAGTTCTAGACTCTTTAAATATAATTATGTCTGTCTAAATAGAAATGTTGCGAGGAGTCTCTTTGGGTCATAGCCCAATTGTACCTCAGCATGGCATATAAATAGGAATAATATAATAAAAAGGATTCAAACAGGTATTTTTACTATTTAGTTTGAAGGTCCAAACCATGATCCCAAATACAACAAAATAAACTGCTAAAAAGTTCATTATACTTCTTTACTGTTTATTATTCCTGAAAAATAAGTGAATGTGATTGTATTGTGAAGATATAATAATAATAATACCAGCCTATAACTGTCCCACTGCAGGCCAAAGGCCTCTTCTCATACAGAGAAAGCACGAGCATTGATCACCACGCTTGCTCAAGACGGGTTGGCGATTTCGGACTTATATTAACTACAAGTCCAGGTTTCCTCACGATGTTTTCCTTCACCGATGTCTAAGATAAACTTAAGAAAGTACATATGAATTGAAAAAGTCACAATGGTACTTGCCCGGATTGGAACCCGCGACCTCTTGCATGAGAGCCGGGCGCCTTATTGTGAAGATATTTACGCAAAGAATACCTCAACGTGAGTATACAGTATACACTGAGATATTTTGCTGAGTTCTTGTCACAAAAATAAGGGTAGGGAAAATGTACAATTAATTCCGAGAATCGTGAAAAATATGTCTTTACTTCGCTATAAAATTGTGAAGATAAAATTCGACGTCAACATGTCAAACGCCCCGTTAGCCGCGCCGCGATACTTTTAAATAAAGGTTTTACATAAGCCTAAAAAAAGGAATGTGGAATTATTTTGACACCGATTAAAAACACACCTTTTGTTTGTGGATTGGTTTCATTTAATTTTATCCCATGTGATACAAAAATCCGATAGCTTTGTAGCAGGATTTAGTTTTGGAACGCTACGTGAAAATTAAAACCATAAGAAATGTATGTTGCTATTTCATTCTGGCTTTTACAGCATGCTGTCAATATTGGGCTTCTGGCTTTTAAAAGTAGCTATGGTTTGAAATAGTGTAGCGGGTTGTCTGTAACAAAAACCGCCCAAGTCCGAGTTAGAGTCACACATCGAGGGTTCCGTACAAACGTATTAATTTGTGATGAACTACTTGCTTATAAGTATAGTTTTGACTCCTTTGTGTGATATAGATACACAAAAAAGGAAATATAACCTTTTTTCTTCCGAGGTAGAGAACTCCCAACTATTTAATTAAAACTAAATAATGAGACAGGGCCTACCGCAAATTATTCGTACTTACTAAAACGTTCACTCCATTCTAATGAGACACTTTAAAGCATAATTTATACAGACAGATCAACCCTAACTAAATACCTAAATCCAGTATTAGAATCCCAAACAAAATATAGTAGCCCGGGCTTCATGTGTCAGTTAGCAAATGCTGAGCTGCTTAAAATATTCAGGGGTCGCCTCGCCGGCGACAGAGCTGCCAACCCGAGGACACAAAACATCATTACGAGAGAAAAACGTAAAAATAAACCCCGGTCTAGAAATTATTTAATTAATTAAGAAGAATTTGTCTTTTACGTAAATGAAACGTGCTTTGAATAAAAGCTTTGGTTTTAATTAAATGAGGTTTAAACTTTTTTTTTTCAAGGAAAGGAATCTTATGTACTACGTAAATAGGCTACGCTGTGGAGTGGATGTTTTAAAAAGTTTTTATTAACATTCTGCGCAGTTATATATCGAGTTTTCATTAATTTACAGATAACTAACAACAAAACAGAAATAGAAGTAATTACGTGCCAAGTATTAAATGTAATAGGAATTATGTATTCATACATTATATTGTGATTTAGTTCACCAACCGATTATTATTACTTCCTACTTATATAATAATTGTGAAACTTTGTGAGAATATATGTGTCTGTGGATGTTTGCTATTCTTTCATGCAAATATTACTAAATATGTAGATTTTGTTGAAAGTTAACAGTCACATACAAATATAATTAGGATAATACTTAGAACACATAACATTACGCTATGACTCACGGGAGTAAATCAGTGACCAAACCAGTGAAAAGCTAGTAAATAATAAAAACAGGCCAAATGTGTACCAAGACACACATCTGCAACCACTATAATAGCTGGAAAACTGGGGACTCTAACAAAAATTAGCACAGTCACAGCACACCTTAATGTTTTTAGTGCATCTACCTCATAATTTCACTTAGTACACTACGTACTAAGTATTAAATAAATAAATGTTTCACAAACGGATCCCTAAATTGAAAAATTCGCATATAGGTACTGCACTACTAAAGCAAAAGCATGAGCTGTTTTTACTCAAAACCACTATTTCAAGGGATCCCATGCTTTCATGGTCTATTTCTAGGGTCGGTAATCATTTTTTCTTCGCATTTTTTGTGTAATACCCACAGAAGCTTGTATCTTGTAGTATTTACAATGTTTACTCGTTTGTTTGTATGTATGTTTATTTATTAAATTGCAGTATACATATAGGTAGACAGAATAGACGTACAAATAAAAGTAATACAAGTGTGTTAAGCTTTGTTTTTGCAAAAGAATCCGCGTTTCTGACAATTTAAGAGTAAACATGAAAACTTAAATTAAATACCGACTTCAATTTACTTTACCAACATTCTTTTACGCTTTAAAAAGACCTCACATATTTACAATAAACCTTGTTATCTAGCCTTAGGATGTGCAGTATTTTCCTCCATACCGTGTTTAGATTGAACCTGTATTTCCAAGAACATGCGCTATATTATTTTACAACGATGGCGCTCAACCATCCTGTTGTTTCTACCGCAAAGATGAGCGGAAAGTTTCTGCGCTGTAAATGACAGAAAAACATAAACAGTATCGGTTGTTCCTGGAGGTTAGAACGCTAGTAAGTAGGGTTAACTACCTAGGTATTAGAGTCAGAAAAGGAGATAAGCATACACGGTAGATAAGTATCAGTTATAGTTTTTTTGAAGTGAAGCATGGATTATTTATGGATTATTTTATTAGTGTACAAAATAATCCATTCTGTGTAATTATTCATTATTAAAAAACTATCCATCGATTCATGGATAAAATCTGCGGAATAGTTGTAATATTTACCGCGGCCCCGGAACATTAACTGCAACCGAAGGAACAAGAAGTCATTTGATGATTTCCCATCCATTAAAAAAAACTATAATATCTGACGGTCCTAATACTTATGAACTCTGTTGACTGATACCTACATGAAGTAACTACGGTGCTTGTCAAGACTTCACCTGAGGCCATTGAGCTAGAAACTAGACTACGGTACAACGATTTTGAAGCTCTGTCATGCTTGTTAGACTAAAGGATTTCGAACTGCGAAACGCAATGATTTGTGTTTGTTGGTTTTGAAAGTATTAAAAGTTGCGGACAGAAGCAAAACTTATTAGGACAAAATCGTATAATGCGATTTTCGTGGGCGATTTCAGAAATAAACCGTACTTCTAAATTATTCTACGGAAACACAAAACGAAATATTCTAATCCTGTGTATAAGCTACTTTAGTATCTGTTGTGTTTGTGTGCCACTCTTCAGGCTGATTCTGTTAAACTGTTGAAACGTGAAAGACTACGAACATCCATTCAGCACACACTTTGTTATAGTTGCAGGAATTATGACGGCTGCTCTATTTATTTTACAATATTTTTAACAATATAAAAACTTGTGATGAATTGGTTACAGCAGTTGTGGGTGCAAAAAGGTGACAATTATAAGTTTAACCCTTCTAACACACGTAATTCGAGCCACAATAGAAAGACGATAGCAGCGCGACAGCCGGCTGTCGCTTGGTCGTCGAAAGTTTAATACGTAATTTCGAGTTTGTCTTCGGCATGACTGTAATCGGTGATGGAAAACATTGCGAAGAAACCTAGGACTAAAATTAATCTAAGTCAAAATCGTCAATCTATCTTGAGCAAGCATGGACACTCGTGCCTTTTCTTTTCAGTAGGAGAAGACGCATTTGCCTGATAATAAATAAATAAATAAAATAAGTTTATTTGCACCTTAAAGATTACAAAGGGTTTGTTATACAGGAAAGTACAAGGTAAACAAGGTAAAACAATAGTTTTAGACAGTGTTGCAACTGATACCCAAACTAGGCTAACTAAATATCCTGTAAGATAGGCATCAGCGCCCACCCTCAATGCAAAAGCGAAGAGAAGTACTTAAATAAAATTTAAAATTGACTCCAGTTTTTATAACTCTAAGGCAGAAAAAAAAATTAAAAATAAAATAAAATTAACTTAATTCTTGTGCGTGTGTGTGTGTGTGTGTGTGTGTGGTGGTGACTGTGTGTGTGTGTGGGGGGGGGGGGGTGAGTGAGTGTGTGTGGGGGAGAGTGTGGGTGTGTGTGGGTGGGTGTGTTTGTTTGTGCGGTTTGTGTGTGTGATGAGTGTATGTTAGTATGTTGTGCAAATGTGTATGTACTTGTGTGGATGTCTATGTAAGGGTGTGTATATGTATGTATATTAATGTGTTTAGGTGAAAACTTATTGCATTATTTAGTTATTATACTAGTATTTTTAATAGGTTTTCAGTTTGTTCATAGTCCAGTGACAGTAACCATGTAATAACTTTAAGTTTGCATTCTTTTTTTGTAGTTGAGTAAATTTCGTTTATTCTATTTGCCGTGTTATACAGTTTCGGACCTAAAAATAAGTTAAATCTTTGTGCGAAAGCAGTTCTACACGCCTCTGTTTTATATATTTCCCAGTGCCGTCTTCGGGTAGTATGTTCATTGGTTCATTGTATTTTGTGTTGGTTCATAATCAATGACTTAATGAAAAGCTTACGAACAGTTAGTACCTCGCAAACTTTGTACAGTTCGGTAGTGGGAAAATACATAGGCTTGAAGTAGCTAACCTTCAGCAGTGCTCTTTGGGCTCTTTCAGCAATTAAAATGTGCGATTTAGCAGCACCCCCCCAGCAAGATATACAGTAAGTAATAACTGCTTGACAGAGAGAGAAATATAACATTTTCATTATTTTGATATTGGCAGAGTATCTAATTTGCTTAAAAATGTAAATAAGTTTTCTTATTCTATTTGAAAGGTTAATAATATGATTTTTAAAGTTGAGGTTTTTGTCTATTATTATACCTAAGTACTTTATAGTATTTGCAGAAGCTAGAGAAGGACAGACACAGCTTTCAATTCTGTTTTGGCAAGTATGGGAGGTTATGTGATATGTAAGTTGCACATCGTTATTGGGATTACGAATAGAAAAGGGTACGTATTTTGTTTTCTCAGTATTGAGAGAGAGGTAGTGAATTGCAAGCCATTTAGTAACAGAGTTGAAGCCATGTTGAGCCTTTTCATAGACGTCTTTCCACGTATCACCATGGAAAGTCAGGGTAGTATCGTCGGCGTAAGCGATAATTTTGCAATTTTCAATATCAAGCAGAGTGAGGTCATTGATATAAACCAGGAATAAAGTTGGACCTAAGATACTACCCTGTGGCACTCCATAGGAAACCGGAAGACTGTCACTGGCTATATTACTAACTTCAACTCTTTGAGATCTTCCAGTTAGGTAGTCCTCAAAAAGTTGCAGCTGATTACCACGAACTCCTACTTGGTATAGTTTATTTACCAGGGTAGAAATAGAAACCGTGTCAAAAGCTTTCGCTAAATCTAAAAATATACTAAGGCATTTCTTATTGTTATCTAATGTTTTTACTATATGTTGAGTGAATTCATTTAATGCATCTTCTGTTGATTTACCAGTTCTAAAGCCAAATTGAGAATTAGAGAGTATATTGTATTTTTCTAAATAGGTTATAAGTCTTACGTTAATTATTCTTTCTAATATTTTGGATAATGATGTGAGAATTGAAATAGGTCGATAGTTAGTGACACGGCTTCTATCTCCACCCTTAAAAATCGGTCTGACAATAGAGCGTTTTAGCGAGGTCGGAAAAACACCCTGAGCAAGGCAATTATTAAAAATGTAGGTGAGTGGAGCGGTTATATATTCTCTGGTGATTTTAAGAACCTCACCTGAAATTCCATCATCTCCCGATGCACAGTAACTCTTCAGTCCCAAGATTAATGTCTGAACTTCGTCCTCGCAAGTGTCTAGCAATACAATATTTTATATTTAAACTATACACGTCCAAAATAACCATTACATTAATCCTCTTGCTCTACTTGGAATAGAAATTTTAAAATACTAGATCACCAGTGAACTTTTTGGCTCATTGCCACTAAAAATACCTCCGCTTCCCGAATGAATGATAGCTTTTGCACACATGTGAGTAAACCAATTTTATATTTCTTGATACTATCAGTCTGGCAGTGTGAAATCAGTGAGTTATATTGAAATAACAGTGAATTAAACAGCGAGTGTTTGTTGACGGGACGGCCGACGGTTCGGGAGGGTTTAATGGCTCGGAAAAATGCAAAGCCTGAAACGCACCGCGAACTATCACGGTACATATTTTATACCTTTACTCGCGGTAAATTAGACCGCTGAGATTGTTTAAGAATGTTATACAACTTGAGTTTGAAATGTGTTTGGCGTTATTTTTGCATGAAGTTTTTATGGAGGGTTGAAAACTTTATGATGATTTTTGTGTATTTATGAATAGTGTTTAATTTATGTTTAATTTTTGTATTTATGTAGAAGAAAGAAAACGAACAAAGAAATTTACGACCTTAGAAAAAAAAATGTGATAAGTTTATGTAGTTTTCAATTTGTTGTAGGTACTGTATATGTTTATTTTAAATCATTAGTGAAGGGACACATTGTTATAAGTTCGAAATCACCAATTCGTCTAGAGCAAGGATGATGATCAAAGCTTGCTCGAGACAAAAAATCTTTCGATTATAAGAAACATTGATCTAGCAGTGGGGCAGTACTAAACAACATGTACACCACATTTTTCTTTTTAATTTACATATAAATACTCTGTAATTACACACATTACTTTTCCACAACCAATTCTGAAAACGATAAAATCATTTAACTTAGCAAAACACTTGAAACTACGTCTCTATAATACTGAAACTGTATTTTCAAAAAAACGTTCTCAAAGTAACAGAATATCAAAGGATCATACATACATATGTACTTAAAAAAAACCCGGTTTGAGATGCAAAAACTGCGCGATACGAGAAAGACACTCAAGGGATGTGAATTCGTAGCTTATAGCTATTCGGAACATGCCCTCGAGACGTATAAATATCACGTGGTATCGTATTAACTGTCACGAAAACCGCTATGTCTTAACATTCGTTTTTTGTACGTGAGTTTTGAATTTCAGGACTTGAGTAGCTCTTCCATGACTTTGCACGTTTTAATTCGCTAGCGTCTTCGTGAATATTTATATGAAATATTGTTTAGCGCTCCTAGCGGTCACAGAAATAAATTGACAGTGCGATATTTTTGAAGAATTAAATTAAACAACCACTAAATCCCTTAAGGAGTTCACTAACAGGCAACTTTTCTATCTAGTTGAGTTATTCCCTGTCACGTATACATGACAAAGTTTTTTGATAACAATTTATGGTAGAGTTACAGTAGTGTTACTTTTTAATTGATAAGTGTTTTCCATGTGTTTTCAGAGATCTTCATTGAAGTATACCAACGATTAACTCAGTAATATTACCTTATGTAACATAAAAAATGAAAAGAAATCCGATGTTGCCATTTAAGAAACAGAATCATCACATTTAATAAAATTAAAACAAATAATACTCCTTTTTCAAATATACGTAATCTTCATGTTACCATGAAGACTTGAGGCATAATCCACGTATCTCCGCAATCCATGTCTCAGTAATGTTAACGAATGTAAGTCTTATTCTCCGATTTATTTGACATTGCCTTTCGTATATTTGGTTAGCAGATAGATACTATAAAGGGTAATATCTTGGCTTCTTATGAAGCCACCGCTTCTTATTATTGCCTAAGGACGTGGATGTTTTTTATTAGCTTCATTTATTTCCTAACATCGGGAGGTACATTTTATAACCCCGTTACGTTGAGTACAAATAATGCGGTTGCTTTGAGTAAGGAACACGGCGGATGTGAATTTATTTGTCGATGTTGACGTTGAAAGAGTGTGTTTTTTCAAATCTACTTTTTCTATTAGGGACTCAACTAAGTTGGGATTAAGATCATCAATGTTTAGAACTGTAAAATGTTAGCATGTTAACATTTTATTTATACATTTTTTTTTAGAAAAGTATGATGAATTCCGTTCCTAACTGTTCGTGAAGCGTTTAAGTATTAGGTTGAACTCCTTTGTGAATTATTTTTAATAACATCACAGACAATAGCACAACAAACAAATGACAATCATGTTTTTGACAGCTTCTATCGAACGTAGTAAAATGTCTGGCGCTTCTTATGAGCTCGTTTTGTTTATCCAAATTCTATCTCTCTTTTTAAAATACTCTTTTGTTTTACAAAGTCATTTTGCGTCATTATTTACCCCAAATTACACACATCACTACCACTGGATATTTTCAGGTGATAGACAATCGTTCTAATCCGCAATCACATCTTGAACTTAAATTAATTTTAAACTTATCTAATGGACCTTTTTCTTCACAGCTGGACTGGCTGCTTCCAGACAACACAGTGGCCAGTTCCCTCTCGAGTCTTCGGCGGGTGCTGGCTAACGGTTCCCTGGAGCTGCCCCCCTTCCCCCCGGAGCACTTTAGGAGAGATGTGCACGCCACCACGTACCGGTGTCGTCTGAGGCTCAGCACTGGCTTCGCGGTGCTCTCGAAGAACATCCATGTACACGCTGGTAGGTAAAAAACATAAGAAAAGGACTTGTTTATTAAAGTTTTTTTCTTGTCATGAATCTGCAATGGAACAGAACTTCGAATGCTGAAGGAATTTGTTTCTTAAAATACAGCCCATAAAGGAGTATTATATTTTTAGGATTTATGTATGCTTTTTACATAAAAATCTTCAGTAGATACCAATCTACAGCTAAACAAAGAAATTTAGCAACGAAAGTCTAAACAGCTAACTTAGCACTCAAAATATAATCATAAATTCAGTGACAAACATAATATAACAGAAATATATTCTAAAAAACTTCCCCCTCAGCTCTATCTTGCACTTGACCATAAAATTGGCTCGAAGCTACAAAGTTACAGTTCAATAAGTCTCAAGTTTCTTTGCCACATAACGGTGCGGAGAATTCTCTTCGTTGCTATTTTCTGCATAAAATCCGAGAGTCTAACAAGCTAAAGTAAACCTAAATAGTTTCTTTGCGTCTCGGTAAACCACAACTCGACCTCGAGATCCTAATCTCGGCAAGCTTTCTAACCTCATCTTGGAAATACAGACTAATTAATTGCGGAAATGCAATGCTGTTTCCTCATAAAATACTCCAACTTTATTACGAATAAATGTTGCTGGCACTAATTAATTACTTCATATGAAAATTTATGTTTGCCAGTGTCAATTAATTTTGTTATAGAAATATGGTGGTGTTCAACTAATTATGGACATAAATTTTGTTAGAAATTAGAATGCAACATTGCTGATTTGATTTCGAAATAATTGAGGTGAATATTTGTAATATTGAAACTTTAGTCATTAGTTGACATGAGGTACTTTAACAATAAGGTTTTAATATAATATGATTACTCATGGTTTGCAAAAGAATTTAATAAAAGCTATGAAGTATACTCACCGCGAGTGAAATTAAAAAAAAAAACAGTTCATAAGAGTCGGATGTCGTTTGATCGTCGAAAGGGTAAATAGTTTTTAAAAATAAGGTTTATTTTATTTAATTATGTGCTAAAAATAAAAAAGACTGGCTGGACATTAAACGGCAAGCTAGAGATTTGAAAATGGAATCTGAATTTGAAGACAGTCATTTGTTATTACATTAGTTAAAGTTGACATGTCATAGTTCAATTTTAATCATACAAAATGAACCATAACAAACATACAAAATGAATAGGGTATTACACTCTTTTTTTTTAAGTATTTCAAATAACTCCTACAGTACTAAGAAACCACTAAAAAAAATCCTAAATTTTTATTTAAGCGCTAAGTACCCTAAAAACGCTTTTAAAAATTGTATTTTCACATTTCGCGCGGAAATTTCCAAAAACGGAAAACGCCGTGGGCGTGGTTTTGCTTTGGCGATATGACGTCCTTACGTCATGTAAATAAACAAACGCGCTGTGACACTTTACATAATTTTTATTGTTTTTATCTCAAAAATTAGTTACTGTTCGACTTACCGTTGGTGTGCGTTTCGGAATGCAAGAACACAAGTGTGAAAACATCGGAATAATTGTGAATTCTAGTGTTAACTGATTCAAATTTAAGAAAAACTTAGTTAAAAGTTGTGGGAAGAGTATTCCAACTATTACACCATAAAAACCCGTTTGTACCGTTTGTACTGTTGTTGTAAATATCACTTTGATGTAAGTACACATGTGCATTAGCCATCTAAAATATCTTTCACAATAACTTCCATGAAGAAGTATATTTTTATAATAAAGATCGTATTAGGAGGTTATAAATAAAACAAATAGTGACGTCTAGTTGACACTGTTGACAGTCGACAGCTGTCACTGTCTATGGTCTGTATTTCGGTGTGTTCAAGAACAGGTAAAAAAAACTGAAAACTTTGAATTGAATTTAAAAAAATATTTTCTAGTTTTATGAACTAAAACTAACACTGTTCGGCTGCTTTTTGCTTAAGCTACCTCAATAATATATTTTTATATTTTTTCTCTTATACAGTGTAATACCCTATTGGGTGAGTTATTATCTTTCAACAAATAATTAATATTTCGTATAATACAACAAAGAATAAGCATTACTAATGATAATACATTATAATTATGTATTCACCGAGGTATTATGTAGGTAATACACGAGATATTAATTGAAGGTCCTTTAGATAAAATGTACCGCGTCCCCAGTTACAATTCATGGGAAATAAACTAAATGAAGCGTAGATGAAAGCGATTTGAAATCCGCAATTAGAGCCTTGCGAAGAAATTTGCCATTTGTGTTAAAAGGGATTACTGAGACTGAGATAAAACGAAGTCAGCAGTCTTTTAATTGTGCCCTACTCTTACTGTGTAGAAACTTACGGACATTATAATTACAGACTTAAATGATTTTTGAATTAAATGGTAGTAATCCATACTAATATTATAAATGGGAAAGTGTGTCTGTCTGTCTGTCTGTCTGTTTGTCTTTCTTTCACGGCAAAACGGAGCGACGGATTGACGTGATTTTTTAAGTGGAGATAGTTGAAGGGAGGGAGAGTAACATAGGCTACTTTTTGTCTCTTTCTAACGCGAGCGAAGCCGCGGGCAGAAGCTAGTCTGTAATTTAAAGCAAAGTCGGTGTAACTAACCACACTAATAAAGAGAACCGTATCGGCTAGACCGATTTTTGTATTTTTTATATCTGTTGGATGTAAGCCCCGAAACGGAGTAACCATAAAATTATTTAATACTAGCTTTTGCCCGCGACTTCGTCCGCGTGGAGTAATAGTTCTCGTTCCTGAGGGATTACTATCCTATGTCCTTTCCCGGATCCCAGACTATATCTGTATCAAATTTCATTTAAATCGGTTCAGTGGTTTAAGCGTGAAGAAGAGACAGACAGACAGACAGACAGAGTTACTTTCGCATTTATAATATTACTAGCTTTTGCCCGCTACTTCGTCCGCGAGGAATAATAGTTCCCGTTCCCGGGGGATTTCCGGGATAAAAACTATGCTATGTCCTTTCTCGGGTCCCAGACTATATCTGAACCTTTCATTTAAATGGGTTCAGCGGTTTTGGCGTGAAGAAGAGACAGACAGACTGACAGACAGACAGATAGAGTTACTTTCGCATTTATAATATTTGTTTTGTTTGTGATGAAAATTCATTTTCTTATACAACGTCGTCTCTAATCCATGAAAGAAACATAACGCGCACAATAAACTGTTAACGTGTAAAAGATATTGTACACTTGAATAATTGAATCAGGGCAATTACCAATTTGACTTTTTCATAAGTTTTAAAGTTTGCGTCTAAATCTTGAAGATCACAGGCCGAAGTCTCGTCTAATAAACGCTTATATTTTTTTATTTTTTGTTTGATCAGGGTTTCTAAAGTATATCTTTGACAACACAGACAGTAAAAGAAAAACATCGTGAGGAAACCTTGGCGTATAATAAGAGTCTGAAACAGCCAATCCTCCATCCAGCAAGGGTGATGATCAATGCTCGTGCCTTCTCTGTACGAGAACAGGCTCTTGTCCTTTGTGCCAATGTAATAGGCTAATATTAGTATTACTAGACACGTTTTCTAGGAATTCAAATAAAAAAAGTCTTGCCTTTCTCAGTGAAATTGAGAAAATTTAAGAAAACTGTTGACAAGTTGCCTAGAGTAGTGGATTAGTTTTTTTTTCAACGAGATGAGGGTGTTAAGTAGTCGATTTATCTAAGACCCCGTGACACTTTAATTAACCTTTTTTTGTTTTTTTGAAAGGATCACTAATAAATAAAATTGCAAATGTTAGTTTTACCTTGGCGAAAGAAAAATGTTTTTCTTAATTGAATTCCAATACATTTTTGTTTCTATTCTTTTTAAATTTAATTGAATTTTGATAGGTTTTACTTTGATATCCAATTAAGAATCGCCTCAGAAATCGATTCTATTATCAATCAATTAATTGTGATGTATAATAAGAACACGATCAATGAAGTTTAATAAAAATAAAGAACACTAAAACAAAATTTGTTTTTTAATATCGATTTAAAGTATTTGCACGATTAAGCATACTTGAGACTATTCTGTTTCGCTCTTTTATACAATTTTGTGCACCGTTGAATACAAAATTTAGTCTATTTTTAAGTAAATCTTTGCCCCAAGAAATTCCTCCGAAATAGAAGGCTCGTATACATAGGTACTTACATAACTTCATATAAATAGCCGTCATTAAAAGCCGTCATCTTTTTTTTTTTTTTTTGGTGAGTGGGAAATCATCCAATGACTGCTCCCGTCCTGGGTGCGACGGGAGGGCGTGTCAGACTCTTACTGACTAAAACCCACTCATGTTCCTTCGATTGCCCTTTATGTTCCGGGGTCACGGTAACTATTATAAACATTCCGCAACAAGAGTACTATCTTGACAGCATTAAAAAAATACACTTACTCACGGAGATTCATGTGCTGAAAAAGCATGTGATAGCTAGAGACGCAGTCGTGCCATGGTCATGGTCCTGCCACACTAAAAAGAAACTTATTACTTATGAAACTAATTTGGCTTTTCATTTACAGCACTGAACATACCATGGGAGATCCACGTGCCGGACGAGTATGTGATGGCGGGAAACGCAGTCGTGCTACGGTGTGTGGTCCCGCCACACTGCGCCGACCGCGTCAGCAGCACCGACTGGTTCACTGACGATCAGATCAACGTGCCGCACCATTTAGGTAAATCACTTAATTAGTTAAATACCTACTTTGTGACTGTGACTCAAAATCGGCTGTAATAGCTATCACTTTTTAATACATTTTGACTTATTTCTTTTTCAAACTGAGTCAAAGAGCAAATGTTGTGTTTGGGGGTGTTTTTTTTATTTTTTATAAAATTCTGCAAGATTTCTAGACTGATTTGTATTTTTAAATCAATGTAGCGTAAAAAGAACGTGACCTGTGATTGACATTGAATGATCACATTAAGGCCTCTTGTAGGAATGCCATCTCAGATGGCAGCACCACACTACAAAGACGGCTTATAGAAATTCTACGAAATAGTAACAACAACAAAAAATGTAGGTATATGACAGTTTTTCTATCTTCGTATTGAATTTTCACTTAGTTTATCGTGAAAGTCGAACATAAAATACAGACTATAATAATATTGATACAGAGTATAACTGACCCAATCGTATTGGAAAATGATATAAGATACAATGGTCTTACATTAATCAGTTAAATGGGCGTAATAAAGTGAGCTTTTGCGGTCGTCAATTTGATTTACACGCCCCTATAACATAACTATTCGAGATATCACGTAATATGATACGTGATATTCATAAGATAAATTATACTGTATTTATAAGATAAGTTATATGGAATAGTCGATTGTACGAATAATATCGTGATAGTCACGTCGCCATTAAGTCCATTTGCACAAGATAGGGGGCCCCAGTTTTCGCGCCAAAAATATTTTCTGATTATGATCTGACAATTTCGCGCCGAAAGGAAATTGTTGCTTTTCTCATCAAAACACTTGTCAGCCGACGACACACGCAATTACATTTTTATACGGAATCTTATTTTCAGGAAAATATAAATTGAGGTGTTAAAATGGATGTTGAACGGCTCTTTATATACACACAGATTTTGGTGCTCCGCAGGCGGAACAATTTCAATAAAAAAACATTTAGTCTGTGGAGCGCCTTAGACCAAGACAAATAAATGTTTTAACAGCCATTTCATCGATTTGGCTACAGACAAAATTTTGCAGCTTATGTCAAATTCTACTAATATTATTATTGTGAAAGTTTGTAGATGTGTATGTGAGTGTGTGTGAAAGTTTGTTACTTTTTCACACAAAACGGATTTTGATGAAACTTTACAGTAATTTAGCTCATAAATCAGAATAAAATATAGGCTACATAACATCATATGACCTACGTGAGCGGAGCAATAATCAAAAACATAACGTCACGCGGGTGAAATAATAATCCATACTAATATAAATGGGAAATAATATAAATAATATTAATAATAAATAATCCATACTAATATTATAAATGGGAAAGTGTGTCTGTCTGTCTGTATGTTTGTCTTTCTTTCACGGCAAAACGGAGCGACGAATAGACGTGATTTTTTAAGTGGAGATAGTTGAAGGGATGGAGAGTAACATAGGCTACTTTTTGTCTCTATCTAACGCGACCGAAGCCGCGGGCAAAACTAGTATTCTATAAGCTAAGACAGATAGGTTATTGGAAATGGCGGTTAGTAATATACCTGTCACTGTCGCACACCAATCAAACTACGAGTGCAAAATAGAGACGGGAAGATAACTAAGCCAAAGAACGAGCAAAGTATCATTTACTTATCTTGGTCTTAAGTTTCAGTTGCATTACTCGGTGCAACTTTTCGCTTGCATAAATAACACGGACTTCGTCGTAAACAACTTGTTTCGAGTTGCGTAAGATCAAATAATATGTTAATCTTACCTACTAAAATAACAAAAGAGGTCTGTTTACGAGTAGTCGCCATTAACAAATAAAACCAAGACACATCTATATTACAATATTATAAAGCTGAAGATTTGTTTGGTTGGACGCGCTAATCTCAGGAACGCGACGACGTCGATTTGAAAAAATATTTTTGTGTTGGCTTATCAAGAAAATCTATATATAATATTACGCTACGATGTACGGGGGAGGAGTAGTAACCAAAATACGAGAAAAAAAAAAACGGGTACAGCTAGTTTTTATGAATAAAACACTATATTTCAACGCATTACCATTTAAATGCTTGTAAAATTCAATGTCTATTTGTATTGTAATTAATAAATTGTTAGCTAATTGAGTAGACATAGGTTTAAGTAACGTCGCAGCATTTCACTATCATACAAAACCAATCAGAAATCTGGATCGGAGTAAAAAGTAACTCAATTGATTGCATCACTAGTCAATTGACTTACTTTTTGTAATTAGCTTTCCTTAACATAAACACGGTTATTAAAAAATGGAAGCAGGCCCTCTATTTTTTTGTAGGGCATATAGTACAATGTTGTGTAAACATAAAAGTGTTCTTTGCTCTAGGGTCTAAGTACCAGCGTCTCGACGACGGCTCGTTGTACATAAGCGGAGTGAGCCCGCGAGACCGCCACAACGCCTTCCGGTGCCGTGTGCGGGACCGCGTCACCGGGACATTGTACACTAGTCAATATTTTGGTAAGTATATTTAAAATTAGTACTACAGTTTAATTGCATATAAATTACTACCATCTACACTACGCTACGCGGAAGAGTCGGTTGCTTTAAATTATTTTAAAAAGGTTTTAGCTTGCCCTGTTTGGTGGTTGTTGTTCTTGTACTCGTACCTATCTAATTAAGTAATTAAAATTTTCCCCACTTCCTGTTGACTGATTAATCAGAAATTTGGTACACGCCTTTAGCTTTGAAGACAATAATGTAATTCAGTATTATCGTGAATTCAAGTTATGGTGTGTCGTTCACAAAATCGTGTATAAATTTATTTTTTCCAACCTCCTCAATATATGTCAATATCAAATGAAAAGACTTGACTAGTAAAATACAGCACATCTATAATAAAAATAAAGATTACTTAGAAAACTAAAAACTTAAAAATAAGATACTGGTAAAAAGCTTTTTAAGATAAATATTTTTTTCACTTCCGTCGCGGATCTTTAGGAGTGAAAAGTTTATTGTTAAAAGCATACAACACAAGTTAGCAAGTAAAACATTACAACAACGGTGTCACAATTTTTGCCATCACGAACTACCCACCAAGGTAGGTCGTGATGGCCTAATAATTAGGACGCCCTCCTCATATTAATTGTTGCTTCTGGACAAGTATCAAAGTGACTTTTTCAATTCATAAGTATTTTCTAAGGTTCATTTTGAAGAAAATACAAACCGAACATAATTCCCAAATCCCCTATCCGGTTTGAACAAGCGTGGTGACTGAAGCATTAGAACAATAATAGGTTGGTATTTTAATATTCATTACGCTAATTGCGGTTACTCAACTTGAACAAGCATAATTGGAGGCTCTAATCTATGTATTAGATTCAATGCTCTATACTTAATTACATAATAAACCGTAATTAAAGAGCTTTATCGATTCAAATTATAATGAGGAATAGAAAGTAGGCATTTGATATAATAATTATCTTGATTTTAGGTCTATAGCAAATCGATAAAGACTATTGGTATTGCCCACAGATATAGATGTTGCCCCTGACTATTTTGTATTTTGATAATATTTTTCCTGTTTATTTTTATGTAAGCGAAACACTTACATAAAAATATACATAATATGTAACATAATTAACATCATCATTTTTTTGTAGATGGGAAAGTCATCAAATGAAATCTCCCGCCCTGGGCGGGGCTGGAGGGAGAGTGTTACTGACCAAAACCCACCCATGTTCCTTCGTTTGCCCTTTATGTTAAGGGGCCACGGTTACTATTAGAACTATTCCGCAACCCCGGCAGGCATCATCTGCCTGCGTCCGTCCACTTTTAGACATAGACACGTATCACTTAACCTGATCGTCGACTACACGCATACAGTTGTTGGCAACAACTTGATGCGTGTGCAACGATTTCTGTACTCTAGGCTACTTGTGACTGAACCGATGAAAACTAAATGTAAACAATCTAGACATGCCTAAAAATACATCTTAATCAATATTTTTTAACAAAAATTGTTTACATAAGTTAATTTCCCAAACGATGGTAGGTAATCAACTGAATGTAAAATATTCTCGGTATAACTTGCACACGATTTTCTCTACCACAAGAAGACATGTCAAGATTATTTACCTTAAAAAGTAAAAAATAAAAAACTTTTTCCAAAAAAAAGAAAACCGACTTCAAAAACGAAAAGCTCAAAAATAATTATTTCGGAAGTCGGTGGCTTCTCTTCTGCCGGTCGAATTGTGTTGCCTTGCCACCGACTTCCGAAATAATTATTTTTGAGCTTTTCGTTTTTGAAGTCGGTTATCTTTTTTTTGGAAAAAGTTTTTTATTTTTTACTTTTTAGTTAGAGTCCCAACTACGTTTTAGAGTAACTTTAAAAAAAATTACGTTTTTCTATAAAAAAATTGAGGAGTTCCCTCGATTTCGGCATGATACCATCATCAGATCCTGAACCTGATGACAATGGGACCATTTGGGAAGTCTACCCTTTCAAACAAAAAAAGAATTGTTCAAATCGGTTGGCAAACGACGGAGATATGCGCGAACAAACATAAAAAAAAAACATACAAACATTCGAATTGAGAACCTCCTCCTTTTTTTAGAAGTCGGTTAAAAATACCAAAACATTTTCAGAAGTATTTTTACTATTCATCCTACATCTTTTCCATTTACAATTACTTATCTAACATATTTCCCTTCCCAGGTCACATAATAGTGACAGAGCCGAAGGGTGGCGTGAGACCACGCGTGGCGATAGAGCCACGCACACGCCGCGTACAAGCCGGACAAGACGTGCGGCTGCCGTGCGCAGCGCATGCCTGGCCTGTGCCCAGCTATAGGTGAGAACTTGGTACTTATTCGTTATGTGTGTAGTCTGTATTAAGAGACTAGTAATCAGTGTACGATGCTTGAACACATGTTTGTGTTCATCATAACCAACAACTTTTACTATGGGAACAAACCTGAAAAAAAGCAGCTGTGTAGTACATTCATGTTTGCCTAATGTACTGAACAGCTGATATTTATTTCGGCCTTGCTCTCAAAATAAAAATTGTTTGTAATCATGAGCATAATCACGTGTTGAAGTATGGTACATTAATTACCAGTCACCCTTTATTAAGAGTCTAGTTATTGACTATCTAATAAACTTGAATTCTTTTATTTTTTGTTTATTAGTTTGTAAGGTAAAAACGTAAACTGTAAAAAGTTTGATGCCTCGACAGTGAATATGCCTTAAATTTCACACAGAAAAGAGACCTTTCTTCCGAATTTAAAAACTAATCGGCTAACTTCTTCTTATGTAATTGGGACTTCGATAAATAATGAGCTCGACTAGAATAATATCTGAAATAAAACACAATTCTCGATTGTGCACTTAGCATCAACATTTAACGATTCATGAATGAAGTTTTTCCTGCATTAAATGTTTAATGAAAATTTCCAGAAAAATCTTCAATAGTTTTACAGTAACAGGCATGTTGATCTTTTGTAAAGCATTAATTATAATAAATTAAATACAGCCTTTAATGATGATACAGTGCTTTCGAAACATATAAATTACCTTCAGCTGCACAATATCGGATTGTCACATTATTTCTATCTTACACAAAATTATTATAATACAGTGAAAACTTTCCACCTACATATTGAATTACACGAGTAAATTTCATATCAAAAATGTAATAAAATAACTGTAATTTAAAACACACAAAAAGCCATCCTGTATAATACTTTTCGACGTACAAAAACAGCAACGTTTTCCGCGGTTGTATCCTCTAGCTAAAAGGTATCGCTTCAGTAAGCAAACAACAGAGTCGTGGGCTGGCATCACTCGAAAAGAGGCAAAGACCTAGTTTTACCTCAGAAATAGGTCTTGTGAGCGCGTAATGGCCATCGGCTGCTGATTCGTTTAAAAGGTTTCACGTATAAAGCGGTTTCTCTACCATTATCCTTCGCTTTATTGACTGACTAGCTTCTGCCCGCGGCTTCGCTCGCGTTAGAAAGAGACAAAAAGTAGCCTATGTTACTCTCCATCCCTTCAACTATCTCCACTTAAAAAATCACGTCAATTCGTCGCTCCGTTTTGCCGTGAAAGAAAGACAAACAGACAGACAGACAGACACACTTTCCCATTTATAATATTAGTATGGATAAATAGATACAACGTTTCTTTATTTTGTTTGTAATTTTCTGACGGTAGCGTAAATGAAATACTTACGTTGTTGTACTACTGTTGTAGCTAATTCAATGTCCGATCAACTTCTAGTTTGATAATTATTCGTGGAACGTTATTATTAAACCGGCACAATCAAATGGTGCACATATAATTTATGATTGCATCTTATATTCGTGGGCTTTCAATTAAATAAAATTGTGTTTGCAAAATTTGGTTCATGCGCTCTATTCGAATGAACTGCAATATTTCTTCAGTTTGCTGGAAAAGTGGTGTACGCTTGATGTATCAATAAAGGCCGAAACCATTTTAATATATATGTATCCTGTAACATCTTCATTTTAAAATGAAGTGGACATTTTATACCATCCACTCAAAGCCTCAAGCGTTCGTCGGAAAACAACGTGTTAAAAAAATCACAGAATCCCTTAAATCTGCCGATGCATGCTACGGTCAAACTGTCCGTTTTATTTTATCGTCAACGCATTTCGATCTCGCGTCGAGATTTAACCGCAATTTTATAATCCCCATGCGACGTGATTCGTTTTAACTGCCAAGGAGCAATTTAGCCCGCAAACCCCGTTAAATTGCATTATACCCTTGGAAATATACCTACCTATGTTGCTGTTGTACGTTGCTCGTCTCTGGATAGCAAAATGGCGTGTAATTTAAATAGATTTTCATAATGTTATCGTTTAGACCGCTGTTATGTTGCCGTTCAGACCACAGTATGTGGCAGAGCCATAAGAAAGGGTCACTGATTTTAAAGCAGCTTTGAGTCAGAATCTCACCACACAGAATACATAAGTTAGTTTGAAATTAGACACAGACGTAATATATGATTTTTCAATATAAATTAATAGCTACCTAGGTTGAGGCAAGCACAGTTTTATAACTGCTTGCACTACCTGGGAATTAAGTACACACGTGAAAATGTTGCCAAGTTTCAGTGACCAAACTTGGCCATGTTTAGTCAAATAACCGCGCAACCGAGCGCAAGGGTCGATGGCTGCAAAACTTCCTTGGCTACGTATTTGTCTTTTAAGCGTGGTTGCAACTACCAGCTACACAAATCAAACTTTGCCCCTATTTAGATCTAGACACTACGAATAAAATATCTCTAAAATCTCAGGTGATCTCTAAACGTCTGACTTCTGTGAGTTATAGACTACATAAAAGTTCACGAACTTCTTTGTGAGCTGATAACATTTTACGTTTTCAAAGAATTACTGTGGCGAGCTGAATACGCCATAAACTTTCATATCCAGCCATAGTTCGTGGAACCTTTTAGAATGCAAATGTCCCAGTGCATTTCAACTCCTTTCAAAACTATTTCTAAAAGGGAACCTAAGTTGGAGAACATTGAAGATTTCGCGCCACATAGCCATTTCATTTCCGTAAATTTGCGCATTGGATATTAGACCGTATTCACAAAGCTTTTGCCGTCATGTAATAGTGTTCTGGAACAAGTTGAAAGCTGAAACTATGCGACAGTCTCTTTCGCGTAACATTATCTGGACAGATCCGAAATAAGTTGCTCCACTTCAACCTCGCAGTTAGTAATTCAATCCCAAACAAAATTCACTCCACTATGTTGGGTTAGTGGCTATTAAATACTTGACGGCATTACGAATATTTTCTATTACTTCGTCATATAAAAATGTCTGCGTATGTCGTAAAAGGTTTTCAAGAATTTAATAGATGTCTTTTCTTCGGTTTCTTTTATATAGAATACTATGTTTTGTCCATGATTTCGCCTATGTATTATTAATAACCGAACTTCTTAGCTCGTCCAACGGGACATAAAAGCGGAATTAAAATATCCTATGTGCTTATATTTATTTGTTTAACAGTTTTATTTTATTTTATTTATTAAGGACTAAAACAGTTACACATTAGAGCGTACAATCAAAATCCTAAAATAATTTAACAAAAATGTAACCCACACCATTGTCCACCAATTAACAATTGAATAAAAGGGAAATTATGAACAGACTAAGATTAATTATGAATAAAGTAAAGATAAATAGAAAATAAAAGTAGGAATATCTGCGGCTGGTGTTTTTATTGTGGTTGTTTGTTAAATTTAATTTTATTCAGAGTAAGTACCAATTATAATTATACACAATATTTACAAACTAAAACTAAATTAAAAATCCTAGAATTAAAATAAAATGGCATCAAAAAACTCCTCCGCATCGCTGTCAACCGGTAAAGTGCCCAAGAGGCTGGCAGCATTGCCACGTTGGATGGCAATGCTAAGCCTCTGGCCAAAATAAAAGCCAGCCTTTGGGTCACGAGAAGAGTCAACTAGTCTTTTAGACAGCTCTTTAAATAATAGTTGGGCACTCGGACCCCATGGCCCAAGGGTTTCAACCCCAAACGGCTGGTTAGGTGCTTTACACGTGTTGTTCTTTATCAAATAAGAGTATGAGTGCTTTTGCTTTAAAGCTACGGTGGGAGAGGAGAAAATATCTAGATCCATAAAGTATGAATTGTACGTGTCCACTAGACGACGAAGAGGTACACGTACGCGCGTTAGACCTACAGGAGTCTGTATGAAACTGTTGTAGGACTTCAACGACAAGACTCGAAATGTTTTTTTTTATTTATTTCTATGTGCTAAGTAAGATCAGTGTTGTATAAGTGCCAAACAGCTAGTTTTGTTCAACCGTTTAAGAGTGACTAAAATACAAATATACCATTTTTAGCATCCTTTTATGTTAGTAAAATTCAGTGCCAATTCCTTGGCATATCCGTAGCTACGTGAGTTAACCATACATTTATAAGTATAAATCATATTATATAAAGTAAATACGCATCATAATCATAAAGGCAGGTACCTACTCTAATCATGATAATGGTTGATTGAACCTTTAAGTAATATTGCCTACTACATAAGGAAGCTACTCAAGGTTGAAGATTCTGTTGCTATTAATTAAACGATGTATGTACTTATTTCCCGTTGGTTAATAAAAATAAATAGATTTATTGTAATGTGTTTAATGTAATTACCGCCAACTAAGCTATAATCTTTGTTGGGTAAGTAATAGATGATATAAAAACAAAATCTTTATTATTTACAACATATAACAACGGAACCTATCATTTTATTTATTATAACGATTAGTTAATATCATAAACCATTGATATAATTTAAAAAAAAAAAACAATTTTTATAAGCATAACATACATTAAATATAACATCGTTTGACATACATTTAGTTTAACATCGTTTGACATACTACTCGAAAGATATATCTTTTGAGTTGTTGACATACGATGAAAACCAATGACTAAGATAGGTCAACGGAGCCCCGCGTAGCGGGGCTCCTACATCTGAGTGGTTTAAAAAAAATAACCACGAAGGCTCCGCTTCGCTCCCGCCTTAGCCTTCTAACCTAACCGAGTCAGGGTGCCCTGTTTCGAGGCGAGGAAGAACTAGTTTAGCCCAGGCAAAACTATTTTCTCCTTAAATTGTGTATGGCCGGTAACATAAATTTATACTAAACGATTTTCGATTAAATAATCGATATACAATTTTAACGTTAGACCAAATGATTTTCGATTATATAAACGTTATATTAAACAACGTTATACTAATTAAGTTTTAGAATAAATAAACAGTTGGTATATATCACGTTGATTATATCTTATGAACGATAATCAAACGAAATTAGACCAAATGATTTTATATGTTATGAGACGCACCCATCTTTGTTTATGTAAGTGACTGGTATTCATGACCACTTAATCACAATAATGCCTAAATACAATCAACATTTTTTGAAGTGAAAACTTCTTTAGCGGCTTTGAGCACTTTTTCTGTAATGGGTATAAAATCTTAAACTCGCGTCAGGACACGTGACCTGATCGAAAAAGCGTAGGACGGATGGATAGTAGACAGCTATAATCAAGTTTTCACTTCTGCCGGCACTCCCGGAGTGCAACCCGTCTTTTTTTTATTTTTTTTTCTCTTGGTCATCTGTTTATACAGAGATCAAAGCTATTTAGTAAATGCTGTAGGTAGCGGGTGGCGGCCTCATCAATTGACTTCAGGTTATTATCCATACTTAATATTATAAATGGGAAAGTGTGTATGTCTGTATGTTTGTCTTCCTTTCACGGCAAAACGGAGCGACGAATTGACGTGATTTTTTAAGTGGAGATATTTGAAGGGATGGAGAGTAACATAGGCTACTCTTTGTCTCTTTCTAACGCGAGCGAAGCCGCGGGCAGAAGCTAGTTATTATTATAACGAGTCACTATTGCCAGTCACCCTAAATATTAGCAGGTTTGGTACATTATTCCAAACACAAATAGCTGTTAATAAAACGGGCCTTCCTTAATATTTTCGTGCAAAGTTTATGTCATTACGTGTCCCTTTGAAAATTTCGAGGGCAAACCAATGTGCAAAAAAAAGTTCCTTGACGATTTTCTCACTCTTTATAAGTTAAAAAGATATCTCGAATGTTCGAGAATAAGGAAGAAAATCGCAAGCAACAATTTGTATGGGAAAATGAATCTATACGAAGTTGAAAGGGAGAGCGAAACATGTCATAATGTTTCTCACAATATGCTATTTGTCACAACTTCACTATTGACGTTCAGCTTGTTGAATACACCCTTTTCCGTCGGAATAAGACGTGTACCTATGATAAGAAACAGCCAGACCCATATTTTATTGGTTTTACTTTTAGTAACCTTCCTAAATGTGTATCTTTGTGGAGACTATTTTGGTGGTTCCAAAATAGTCTCCTTCAGTAGAAGTGACTGCTCACTTCTACTGAACTTTCGTTTTTATGATCCGATTTATATTTGAACCTTTGTTCATTATACTGTCTTCGTATTTGTCTAGGTTAATTTTTGGCTAGATAAGTACTAAGTGGAGGAAAAATATTTAATACCTACTAATATGTGTACATATTATAAACTGTGCCTAAATATAACATATCATTGCAAAAAATGACCTGTTAAGTTTGAGTTGTCCACAAGGGGTCCATCTAAAGTTCTTCTATCACTTTTCCTGCAATCCTTAAGGAAAAAATTACGCTCAAACTTTTAGAAAAAGATAAATAAATGATACTTAGTAAGTATTTTAGCCGCATCAGCATTAGCCGTGTGACAGTTTTACTTTTGAGAGATAGTGCTTAGCTAACGTTTATGTGGCTGAAAACAAAACCGTTTCATAATTCTTTACTGTTCTCCTTTTTAATTTTTCTTAAACATTGTTTAGATGGTTCCGCGAACACCACGAGGAGCTGATCCCCATAGAGAAGACATCTCTATGGTCGAGAGCGCGGCTACTCGGCAGCGGTCTGCTGAGCCTGCAAGCGGTGCGTCGTGAAGATGCTGGGCGGTTCGTGTGCTGGCTCAACAACACTGTTGGAGGAGAATCCGTGCACTTTACGCTTATTGTCACAGGTTAGTTTTATTAGGGTGTAATACAAACTATACTCTACGACTTCGTTACAAAGTATAAAACAAAGTCGCTTAACAAAGTCGCTTTTGCTGTCTCTACCTATGATTTTGAGGCGGTTTTTTTTTATAGGTAGATAAAGTAATTCAAGAGGGATGTTTAAGTGAGAGGGATTCATCATATTACAGTAAAAAGCATCCGAGATTTTCAAAGATTTGCAATACCCACGCAAAGCTGGAACGGGTCGCCAGTAGAATAAGGTTCATATTACATTGCATCGAACACTCAAATGTTTTTCCAAATACGCCAAGTGAAGTCGCACTATCGTGTTAAAGAACTTGGTAAAAAATGGGTAATGGAACCGGAAGATTGATACGCAGCAAAAAACTTTTAGTAATCATTAAAAAATATAATAGTGTAAAAATGAGTTCATGTTGTCTAGTCGTACTTGTCTTCAGAAGCGAATCGGAACACCACATCATAAAAATAACAACAATATAACATCATAACAACATCTGTGCAACAGCATTGCCTTTTGGTATAACGCACATGATACAAGACAAATAGACTACTAAACATTTAAAAAATCTACTAAGTCTTGTTTGTCTTGACCGCGGTAAAAGCAAAAAGGACAGACGGCTAGTGTTGAATGAAACGAAATAGTGTGTTCACGTAAAGCAGGCGGCAGACTGTTGGCAGACTGTTGTCTGCGTATACAGTCTATTTTTTTTTCAAACAAACGTGTACTGAGTATTATCTCTTTCACATTTCCGGTATTGACAGATAAAGATGGGAAATTAGTCGAAGCGAAGCGAACGCTTTTAACAACAATAATAACACTTATGCTGAGTGGACCAATAGAAACGCAGACAAAATTTTGGGTACTCGTTTGTTAAAAAAAACAGACTATAGTAACCATGCTCCTTGATAATTTCCATAGACTGCAGTAAGTTGCACTAAGCCTCTTCACAGAATAGATTGGACGTTCCCATTTTGAATTTTACAATAACGGATTTATTCCCCGCTCGATCACAATAGGTACCTATACAGTTTTAATTAATTGCAACTAAAAGCTTTTCTTTTGCAACCTAAACCTCTCGTTTCGATATTAATTTATTTAAAATCAGACGTAGTGCACTAAAAGAAACTATAAATAAAGATTTCGGGTCAGAGCCCGTTCGTCTCCTAAGATTCGGCCCTGTGCCCATTCGTCCCCTGGAACTTTTGAGGGGCCTATTCGTCCCCTGAAAAATATTTATTTTAATTCATTCTTCTAATATAAGTACATGTATATGTGTATACTGCAGCTTGGTAGTCCTGGTACAGTCGCGCAGAAAAGGGTAAAATAAAAATATAATAAGTCCTTAAATATCATGTTTAAGAATTTCAAATAAGATTAAGTTTAATAAAATGCCTCTAGGCTCTAGGCATTAAGTCAGTCTTCAAAATAATTAATCGATTCGTCGATCGATCGTTTTCTATTTACCACTTCACGTTACTGCGCGCCTATTACTTTGGATTGATTAAGGTGATCTTGTGAGAAAATTAAGAATACAGTTAATTTTAAATTTTTGTACATGACTACTTCACGTAACTGCGCGCCTAGTACTAGGATTGATTAAGGTGATCTTGTGAGAAAATTAAAAATAGGTACAGTGAATTTTAGATTTTCGTACATTACTACTTCACGTTACTGCGCGCCTAGTACTTTTGTTCTCTTAAATTTTCAATCATTAATACCCGTTATTTTAACAAGCCATTCGTAAAGAGACAATACTACATCGTAAGCCTCTCGACAGGTTATATTATTATCATGACGGATTATCATTCATCATAGCTCTTTTTTCAATGATCTGTTATGATTTATTAAATTAACTGCATTAATAAACTGTTCACAAGTGTACTATGTTAACCGTTTCTTAGGTAAAATATAGCTAATTTTATCTCAGGGGACCAATAGGCACCTGAATAGGTGCCGAATCTTTAACTTATATTGTGTATATATTAGAGGAGACGAATGGGTACCTTAAAAATAATATTTTTTATTAAAATATTAATTGGTCCCCTACCAGGAGACCAATGGGCACCTATATAGGGGCCGAATCCACAACTTTTATGCTGGGGGACAAACTTTAGGGGACGAATGGGCTCTGACCCAAGATTTCTTTGAAAAAGATTGGATTAGCAAAAGAAATTGTTAGTTGTAGTGCTTTAATTATCACTTTTTGATCATTTAAAAATAAATAGGATACTTTTTGTTTCGTTTAAATTAAAAAGAATTTATTCTAAGTAAAGCTTTGTTACTTTTTATGAAGACGATGCTTTCTTTATTTTAATTTTAGGTATACGACTGCTATTTATGGAGGCTTTTAAATGTCAAATAAAAACTTATTGTACAGATCTTAAACTGAAAGCTTTTAGAAAAATAATAAACAAAACAATTGAAATGTCTACTCAATCATGTCCTTTTTATTATGAAGTGTTTCTTATTCCGAAAGTAGCAAAGTAAATTTTACTTCAGACTACAGATACAACTGTAATAAAAACAAATCCATATCTATTTGCGGATGTTTTGATTTTAGTTCAACATTTCCCGTCATTGTTATTATACGTATCTATTGGCGTATATTTCAGTAACAACGGTGCTCAAAGGTTTACAGCTCCAGATTGCCTCTATTTCAATATCTACAACCCTCTATAACCATTGTCATAAATGTGTAGTAGCTTGGTTATGAAATCTATATTTTCGATACAATTTAGCCGTGTCCTGTGGTATCATTCGGTTCGTGTAACTTGTCTTTACCCATTTTAGATAACTGTTTCGTTTCCGTGGCTCATAGCATAATGATGTCTAGCCTATACTATTCTTTAGATATCTAGCTATAATGTACAATAAGATTTATTACAATCCGACCCAGAGATTTAATTTACATAAGCAAAAACATCTTCTGCTTTATTTCCTAAATCATTTACAAACGCGTTACGTGTAATACAAATCTTATTATTGGTATCGAAGAATGAAATAACAAGAAATACTTACTTCGAGCAGGTATACGCAAGAAAAAATACGCAAGAAAAACACTTTGTATCGAGAGCTCGAGGGTTTTCCCAGCTCGTATACGTGAGAAATACATCCCCTTAATTTATGTAAACAGTTTCCTTTTCCTGAACCCGATACCTTCCGTATTACCGTCCTAATTGGACTAATCGTAAAATTTTATTACTCACAAAATAACGTATTACATCTTCTAACATATTTTTTTTACAGAACCCATCTCCGTCCGAATAAAACCCGAGGTTGTCCGAACGAAAACGAATGCAGACGTCACATTTGAATGCAAAGTGTCGGGGCATCCAATCGAGCTTGTCTACTGGGTGCATGACGCGAAAGTTGTGAAACCGAGTGAAAGACTCAAGATTTCTGAAGACGGCCTAAGACTACATATCAAGAATTCTCAGAAGGATGATCAAGGAGTTTATCAGTGTTTTGTTAGTAATACGAAGGATCAGGCTTATGGAGTTTCAGAATATTTAATAGATGGTAAGAGACTACGTTATATAAACTAATACTATAATCACACAGCAATAGGGCTGTCAGTAAAGGACCATCTACCATACCTATTAAAAACGGTTAAACGAGTATGGTATAATATCAGGTACATGAGATATGTCATCTTTGTCTTTGGGATCGCAACGCATCTGCGGGGCCCGAAGCAAATGACTATAGGTGGCGGTGACCACTTAACATACATATATCAAGTTCCCCTTCTGCTTGTTTATATTTAATGATATAAATAAATATCTTGGGACAACTCACTTTTGACACAAACTAAGCAGAGCTTGTAATTATTTAAATTATTTATCAATACATACATAATATCGAAGTATGTATTGAAGAAACAATCATGCTCAGCACACAAAGATTTAACCTGAGTGGGGATCGAACCATACATAATAAGAGTTAAAATTGTTTGTAAGATATAATCTCTGCAAGTGCTGAACCAATTCATAAGATTTTTAATGTGAATTTTTGATGAGAATTAAGGTTTGCTGGAAGATAACTCAAATTTGGGTTAAGCTCGCCATTGTACATAACTCATTTTTTTTTGCTGTTTTTTATGTGTATTTTTTTTTGTGCAATAAAGAATAAAGGAATTTTTACAGTAATTTCCACTCCACTGTTCTTACAATTGGATAAAAATCAGCTCTCTTTCATTATAAACCTGTTTCTTCAACTTTAAAGAGTTGTAATTAAAAAATTGATTGGATAACTTTTCTCTTGTAAAATGCCTTGAACTTTTATATTGTTTTAGCAGAAAAGTTTGGAAAGGGCGCGTACTTTACTTAAAAGAAAAAGTTGAGTTTAAACATTTAATGGACTGTTATTCATTAATTGCTAATTTATGAGTCCTATAAAGTTATATCCTGAGCTAGGGTCGTATATCACTTTTAAACTTTATCTTTAGTATACTTTTTTAAATTATTGGTCTGATTTCTTCCACACACACACATCACATTTTGATCACATTTCCAAAATAAAAGAACAAAAACTTAAAAGCAATTCAAACTGATCTTACCATAACCATCGTCCCAAAATCCAAAAATTTCGAAGACAAAAACAAGTTTTGTTTTGTAAACTTCTTGGACGGGATGGTATTGTCTTTCTATTGTGTCTCAAATCATGTGTGTTCGAAGGTTTAAAGGCCGTATGTTTTGCAGCGTCCGAGGGCCGGCTACGGTCTCCGGGCAACCGCTCGCGCCGCACGCCGTACGCACGCAGCACACATACACACGACGCCGACTGGAACTTCACTGGCACTAGAGGTAACATAACATTTTTTCTTTCATCTTTTAAGTAGATGTGGTTCTGCTGAATACCTTTTTTAGGCTACCTTTTATAGCAAAACTTCTTAATCTTCATTTCGCAACAGTTATTTGGCATACACTCATTTATCTTAAACTCGAAAAATAAAGTAAAATTAAAAGTAATATTAAATACCTATAAGTACCAAATAAGATTTTACCGTGTTAAAAAACATTGTGCCTAACAATATTTATTCTAAACTAGCGACCCGCCCCAGCTTCGCACGGGTGTTACAAATCTTTAAAAATGTGTTATACCAAATATTAATAATAATCGTCGTGATGGCTCAGTGGATAAGGCGCCCGCCTCGTGTGTAAAGAGGTTGTGGGTTCGAATCCGGGCAAGTACCAATGTGACTTTTTCAATTCATATGTACTTTCTAAAGTTTATCTTAGATATCACTGACATCCCGTGCCTCGGAAAGCACGTAAAGCCGTTGTTCCCGGTTGTCATTCGTAGAACTTTGACAGTCGTTACTGGTTAGCCAGAAACTCTGACCAGTCTAACCAAGAGGTATCGGGTCGCCCAGTTACTGGGTAGTGGAGGTCAGATAGGCAGCCGCTCCACGTAAAACACCGGTATCCAGCTAAATCCGGTTAAGCTGGCAGCCGACCCCAATACGGTTGGGAAAAGGCTAGGGAGATGATGATGACCAAATATTAATAATGATTTTGGAGTATCAAGTATAAGTAATAGTATTCTGCCAAATAGAAGGAATCCCTCCTGAAATGGTATGATGTTACGGCTTTGTTAAGAGATTATTGCACGTACGTAAGTAAAGACCGACACGGGTAAAAGTAGCAGCATGGCGTCACAATATACGACGACCCCGTTGCGTGCGGCGTTGCGAGTGATAAAATATTCTTTCTTATTATTTTAACAGGAGTCCATCATAGAAGTCCCTCACCTTAGAGAAGACATGGGGTCTTTCAGACTCTTACTGGCTATTAAAGATCCTGGTATTTTTTCTTCTACTGACGCCAAAAATTACTACTAATTACAGCGGAGTTAGACTCCTCCGCAAAGTCAAAAAGCGCTCTATCCACTTGAAAAGTTACGATTCTCCCCAAGTCCACCACCCTGGACCTATACGGGGGTACGGGGTCGGAAAAGTGTAAACCAACCGAAATGCTCGCTGCGTCATATTTTGCGGTGAGATAAACGATGTCGTAAAATTTATTGATTTTATGTCACTCCGAAAAGATTTCATAGGTAAACAAATCCCGGTGTAGGTCCATAACCTGCAAGTGGGTGAGAAAAGATCTGAACATCAGCAGAATGAAAGAATCGTAAAGGTACGTAGGTGAGAAAACTTAAACTGTGTCTGACGGCCCTGTATACTTATATACTTTGCTGACTGTACATTACAAATTGACGCCGATCTAAAAGAATCAACCAACTAAGTATCTCTCTTGATTCTCCAAAACACACATAAACTGAAGGAACTACGTATAGTATGTAGGTAGTTGCGGCGTTTGTTAGTTTGCGCATACATAACAAACTTGCGAGCTCAAAATACAACCCATTTCTAAACCCTTACTTACGGTTTCCGAGGTATGAAAGCCATTTGAAACATTCCATGTAACTAAATAATTTGATCCCAGGTTTTCCTTAGCTAGAATTTCTCCGCCAAGTAGACCACGCGACGTTAAAATAAATTCAACTCAAGAAAAAGCTACATCACAAAGTTCTATTTTTCAGTTGTTACATAATAAATGTTGTTGATATTTCCCACTTGGCGGCACAACAATTAATTTAAAAACTTCGTTGAGTTACAACTCGTATTTTATTAAGCCAACGTTGCGGCGAAGTGGTAATTTGCTCAACAAATTATCTAGTGTGCCTCTACAACTATCTGAAATAAACAAGGGTTCTATATAACTTTTCCACTTACTGCCGGTGTCAGCTCCCAACTTTATCATAAACAGAAGGTAACAAAGCTGAAAGTTTTGACGTGGCCCCGATACTAAAGCGCGTTTTTACAAAATGTTCGGACGCCACGCATTTATAATCTTGGAAGAAAAACAAACAAATATTTACTGCCAAAGTTTGTGGCAGCCTGAATTGGCCAGGTTAAATGTATTTGAAGGTTGAAACTGGGCCAGAACAATGTGCCGTAATTCGTTTAGCTCACATTTTCTATTTCAACGTTTACGTGGTTGCTTCTCTTGCGGTGCTGGACTGATTAAATAAATTAAACAGCTGTATAAATGTATATTCACTCGCAGATCCTTTTATCTAAGATTTTTTTAGTAGAAATCACACGGCATTTCACACTTTTCGTTATCTCGAAAGTCTTCAATTTCACTGTGCTACCTAATATTGTTTTATATTTCCTCGAAAACGTGCAACCGTAATTAAATTGTTGTTGAGACACTAATTTGTTTACTTTTGTGCGATTTCAATGATATTCGCGTAAATTCCAAAGTTTTATACGTGGTTTTTTTATGAAAGAGACACCTTTTTCTAATATGGAAGTTTCCGCCAGACACGTTAACCTTTCAACAAATAATGAACGTTGAACGTTTTATTCTATACAAGTGTACATTCTGTAACCACATTACTTGCACTAGTGCACATGGTGGATAAGTAAATTTTAAACTTTTATCCATCCGCTCGACGTCTTCATAAAATATTTAAAAGTCCATTTTTAAGCGCGGATCCGGTGCAAGCTATTAGAGTCAGCTCTTCAGCTCAAACAAAGAGCCTCAGTGACGTAGGCAGCTGCCGCGGGCGCATCCAACCGCCGCACTAAATACTAACCGCGGTACTACCAATTAAGATCGTATCTTGCTGATCATAAGGTTGGTTTTCCCCGCCCCCACCATGAAATATAAGCCGCTTTGTTTCATTATTAATTCGTTCCCCGCTATTTGGTGTCGCTGCTCTTCAGGGGTTCAGAATAAGTAGGGCCGTGACGTTACACCCAACCACTTATTTCTATGCCGATTTTTTTTCATTATTTTGTTTTCCTTGTGTAGGAATTCTCCTTTTCAAGAACTTAATGAATTTGCCAAGCAAACACGTGTGCTTAGAATTAATAGCATGGATTCATTATTATGTATGTATGTATTAACGTGTGGAATTAGTAACGTTTGGTAATTAGATACTGCTTTACAATATTTTTGTAATTAAGTAGGAACTCTCCTTGAGATCAAAAGATATAACATTCCTTTCAATAATAAAACACTCAACAGTTTTATGATCTCTTTTATTCTTTATGTAGCCATCACATCCAATCCTTCCAAAAGCAAGAAAAGAAAAAATCTCAAATAAATCGTCTTGACCGTACTTAGAAGTAGACAAAAATCGAATTTCTCAAACTTACCTCTTTGATCCCGTTTTACAATTTTAGATAATAATAAATTCTTTGCAAAGGACCCTAAGAATTTGGATACGACAGCCCTTCTTCATAACTCAGAAACAGATATACTTAAAAGCAATTGGGAAAAAAAACTAGCTAAAATTAGATGGTAACTCGATGTACCCATAAGTGTGTGGAGCGGGGTATCTATAAATTATCCGAGTTGCTGACCTTCTGTTAACAAGCCTCATTTGTTACGCCGCGAAGTAAACCCGAGTGGACAGGGAGGAATGACTCCCAACCACTACCATTGATAACACGCTGCAGTTTAGAACTCTCTGGAAGTCGAAACACCCAAGCGTATTGGCCTTTTTACAGATTGCAAACCCGCATCTACAGTATACACTTGGTGTACGGTTTTTGCTACCTAACCGTAGATAATGGTTTTGGGATGAAATGTTCACTAATCTTCACTAATTTAATTATGAGATTTTACTTGCTGGCACACAATTTTGTCTGGGTCGATGTTGTTAACTATAAATATTATCCCACAGGAACACTAAAACGAGATAAAAGATGTATTTAGTGTTACTATTTTATTTCATAGGACACATTGTAAATGTCTTAGGCAACGGTGACCACTTACCCTCAGATGGCAGATGCTTGTTAACCATCAATCTATACTAATATTATAAAGAGGTAAACTTTGTTTGTTTTATTGTAATGAATAGACTCAAAAACTACTGGACCGATTTTAAAAATTCTTTCACCATTCGAAAGCTACATTGTCCACGAGTAACATAGGCTATATAATATAACGCTATGTCTCACGGAAGCGAAACATTAACCAAAAACCTAATGTTACGTGGGTGAAACCGCGAGGAACAGCTAGTTGATATATAAAAAAACATTGAGTTACATCCTTCCGTCAACAGGAAAATAACATTCAAACGTCAATTTTTTAAAAGTATTGAGATGAAGTAGGATTTACCAAACGCAACGCAAATGTTCTTAAGTTAACCAAGAAAAGGTAACCAACAAAATCTTGAAGCTCATTTCTAAGCCAATTGTCGGTCTTTTCCACATTGGTAGACAACGTTGTGGATTCCCTGGAGCCTTTTTAGAGCCAGCATAGAAAGAAAACTTGGTGAAGTTTGTAAGGTTCGGATTGTTGGAAATGAACGCCTACACATTCTTGCTAAGTCACTGAGTCGTACCCATTGTATTGTGGTAAATCTCTGAAGAATATTTAATGCTAAACTATTATTACACAAACAAGTAGCAGTGTAGACTCTGCAGTGCTGTGTGTGTAGTGGTCTGCTTGTGACCATGGCAGGTGTAACCCTGCCGAAACGCCAAGCGAGAAGTAGCAGTGTGTTTGTAGTAGAATAAGCAGATTGTAACAAGCATGTTGCACTTTATACTACAACTTATTAACCTTTTAACGACCAAACGGCAGCCGGCTATCGCGCTGCTATTGTCTTTCTATTGTGTCTCGAATTACGTGTGTTGGAAGGTTTAAGGATTCAATGCTATTTAATATATTATATCTACCAAGTTTTACGTGCTTTTATAACATGCAAAAGCTGATTACATACTAACATTCATTTCAATGTCTGTCAAAATAATACACACTTATCCGATGTTTCACTATTCTGATCTTTTACTATCTGACTTGCTCCATGACTACGTGCATAATAAACTCGATCTACCTAATAACACTCATGGTACGAAATTCAAAGCAGTCTTGTATCTACCATCTATTGAATTGATAGCGTCGGGCAAGTTCACAGACGCGTCTAACGGCAGGTAAACTATTGTGCGCCAACAATCATGCCTACGTCTCGCGTCTGGCGCTTTGTGTATCACAGACTAATAGAATTTATGCGAATTGTTGGGACTCCGCTATAATTGGTTTGTTTACTTTACATTACGGAAAATGGCGTCAATATGGGTAATATTTCTGCATGTTTTGGAAGTAGTAAATAGATTAAAAACTTTTATGTTTAAAACTTTAAGCCGTTACCTTTCGTGAAGGTGATTTGGGAGAATTACGGTCAATCCTCCTATATATCTCAAAATGATTATACACCCGAAGTCGCTAATGGCAGTTTTAAGTTACACGTCCAATTCGTTTCAGGGTTCTCAGTAAAATATATAATTTAACCTCGATTACAGCATCAGATCGACCCCATAAACAACAACTTTAACATAGTTTACGTATACAAAATCGAAGTGGTTTTAAAACCAACCATTAAGGTTGGACCCGGAATGGGCGAACAGTAACGAAATAAATGTCGCAATTTAATGCGGTCTCTAATGAAGGGACGGAACCCTTTGCATTATTACATTTATGCGGAACCCAGAGGTATCGCGAACTACACATAATTCTAATCCACACATTATTGGGCTATTTATAAGGGAGCCCACACTGCAAAACAATGCGAGTTTGTTTAGAACAATAGCTGTTTGGATATTTGTCTAATTATGATGTGCAACGGTTTGTAAAACGAATAGGTTATTATTCACAAAATTATGTTTAGTATAACAATATTCCATTGATTTTTAAATCATAATATGCGAGATAGTTGTAGCTAATTACACAAAACATAATAACATATATAAATAAAGCTCGAAACCAACGCTACTAATACCTTTGTTTTACGGTTTCGTTCAATCAAACAGTTTCTGTAAATTTTCCATACGTTCGCGATGTTTAGTAAATTTTTGAACACAAACCTTCCTCTTGAACTATTATATAAAACTAATATATAAATTTATTCAAATCCGCATTCTTTGCTAGTTTTAAGACCATTTGGTTTTTTACTATATAGTGATCAAATACATGCGCCACCGTATTCAGTATTGGACTGTAGCATGCTAAGAAGAAGAATTAAATAGACGAGAGAGAGTCTATTGACCAGTCACTACATTCTTTGTTTTATATGTATGTATGTATGTATTTATATTTATTTAAGTAGTATATACTTTAAAATATAAATAAGTAAGTAATTATGTCTATTCTTTTTTTTTTATTTTAAGTTGCATTCTTCTATTCTATTTCTTTTTTTTTTCTTTTTATTAGTGCACCTACCATGTAATCTCTGCACCACCCTGGGTAGACTGGTAGAGAATGCCTAAGGCATTAAGCCCGCCATTGTACATATGTGCATAAAGTTTAAATAAATAAATAAATAAATAAATAAATTCAGTAAAATATAATTCTATCCAAGTAGACACACAAACGAAAATAGTCAGCTATACATTTACTAATGAGCTCATTAAGACCACAGACAAGGAGACGTACAAAATGAAACTACAAAAGGAACTAACAACAAACACTGTCTGATTCTAAAACCAACAGAATAAAATTCGGAACCATTAAGTTTGGAGCCACTGAATAGCCAGTTTAAATTCCGGAACTAAGTAGACACTTATTGCACTGTATTCGAATACTAATGGACCCACTTTCCTTTCTCCAGCTTTGAATTATGCAAAGAAATGTTATGCATATAAATTATTTCGATTATTTTATCTAAGGTTATATAATTATATTACCGTATGATTGTGAATGCCGCAAGTTTATAATCTGTCTAGCAATGTAAACTATCGATGCTGTTTATATAAACACAAAATGTTTTATTTCTGTACCAAAATGTTTCCAGCAGTTTAGAATATAACGTTTTAATGTTAGGTAGTTTATGATCTGACCCTATCAATCTGTCAAATTATGAACAAATCTGCATTTAACAACGGGGCTCACGATCGGTACGATTTCATCACTCGTGAAATCGTGAAAAGTCTTTGATTTGTCGGTTTTGGCTGTAACACACAAATTGGTAAATACGAATTAAAAGAAAAGTTCTTTCGAAAATTAATACGTTGTATTGGAAACAGTACAGCACAGTTAATAATTACCATCAATTTTAATCTTGCGAGATAGATTGCAAACAAACGGTATACGTGACGTAAAAAAATGTAAATGCAATAATGGCAAGATTACGAGGTACAAGCGAAGCATTCCATTCTTGAAAAGGATGAATGGATTAAAGAATTTCGGATCTCCTTTTAATTATGAAGCACAATCAAAAGAATGAACAAGAGACATGTGTGCACGAGCGTGAATTTTTGAATTAAAGGTCACAGAGTAATCCGAAGGATACGCCACACGAAACGTCCAATTCATTCCTTTTTGTTACACGTCAAATTTTCTGATCCATTCTTTGTTTTTTTTTCTTTTTTGTGAGTTTTAATTAAAAATGATGTGATGGTTGAGACGTTAGCGTTTCATTTATCATTTATTTATCGAATTTCTGCAAGTACCAATGTGAATTTTTTTTTTTGAAGTTTATCTTAGATTAGCTTTTGCCCGCGACTTCACCCGCGTGATTAATAGTTCCCGTTCCCGGGGGATTTCCGGGATGATCTTATGTCCTTTCTCGGATCCCAGACTATATCTGTACCAAATTTCATTCAAATCGGTTCAGGGGTTTAGGCGTGAAGAAGAGACAGACAGACAGAGTTACTTTCGCATTTATAATATTAGTACGGATATCACAGACGTTCGTGAAATGTTTTTCTATAATGTCCTCGCATGATTTAGTGTATACAATTGTATGGACTTTAAACAACCTTCAATTTCTTTTTAGATGTTGATGTTTGACCGGCACGTACGTTCGCCTAAAATGACAAAAAAAAACAATATTTATTTGTGAAGTGTTATAATAATAAACCAACAAACAAATTTTTTAGACTGTCCGTTATAAGTCAGTTTTGTAATTACTTATACAAAATGTTGAATTCTCTACTATTGAATGAAGCCCGCAGTCTGTATTACCCCTTAATCCATCAACAAAATACGCAACCTAATTCTCGCTTTTATTGTTTTACGATTCAAAAACGCCCTTTGTAACAACAAACAAATTATTACAAACGGAGTACAATCTACCGATATTGTTCAACAAACCGTTTTCCGAAACAAACTTTTAAGCTTTACAAACGGATCTGACTATCTACAATGGCCGTCAAAAGTTAATTTAATACTTTTAAAATTGGAATTCGTCGTATACTAATAAAGAGAAAAAAAAAACTTTGGTAAAAGCGTAACTGAAACCACTATTTAGTAATCTAACTACTAGAAAAACGTGTGTGCACTTGTTTCTTTTAAGGACGTAGAGGCATAGAAGCAATGTTTTATTACACCAAGAAGGCAATATTTTATCAAGACACCAAGCAAGAGGGCAATATTTTATTAAGACACCAAGCTGCACATCATGGTCTCGCCACCAGAAAAATGTCTGACTTGGTGATGCTTGGTGATGCTATCCAGTATACAAAGATTGGTGGCGCGACCCGGGTTGAGACATATGACTCTTACGACGTAAAATTCGGAACAATTTATTACCCCCAGATGAAAGATGGATAAAAATTGTTGGGTTCATAGAACACAGCCAGTTAAATATAAATTCTCTTTCTGAACCTTTGTATTCTGAAAATAAAACTTGTGTACATAAAAGTAAAACCTACTAAGTTTGGTAATCCAGTGTATAATCTAATCCAATCGTAAAAGTTTAATAAAACGAAACTAAGCCGCCGCTTGTTTTATCATTCGAGGTGGAAAAATGATACTCAGGCGAGGCGGGCCCGGGCGTGCCGTACTGTCGGCCGGATGGATTTACCCGTCCGCCCGTCTGTCTGTCTCCGTAATACCTACCCTTAACTACTTATACAGATTATTTGATATGGAATCTCGCTGTGTTATATAGCCGAGAAACATTGGGCAGATTGATTAACCTCAATGGGGATTTGATGCAACTTATATAACAATCTACCGACACTCACGACGTACGAAAGAAGTATCTTCTTTCGTATACTAAATATCGGGTACTGTGGATGCATTCGAAGTTGATACCAAAGAAAAAGCTCACGTCCTTACTATATATCTTACTTCAACATCGGTTCAGCGCTTTCGCCATACCATTAATTTATATCAATCATATTTATTATGACGTCATAGATTAACTTTGAACTTATATGAATAGAAAGATTCACGAAGCACTTGCCCGATTTTGAACCCGCTACCTTACATAACTTGAGAGCCGAGTTTTCTATACTGTATTAAACCTTCGAACACACGTGATTCGAGTCACAATAGAAAGACAATAGCAGCGCGAGAGCCGGCTGTCGCTTGGCCTTTGAAAGGTTAAAAAAAATAATATTCAATGTTTTACTTAAAATAAGTACAATATAAAGAGACAGTTCCAATCGAAAGAAATCACATTAAAGGAAAATTAATCACTGCGATTGAAAATTACCATGACTGATAAAAAAGCGCTTGTAAAAACAGATTGGATAAAATATAAAAATACGTTCATTTTCTATACTGTTTAGACGGAGGAAGAGTTTTCTGAAAAGAACTGAATATTAATCAGACGGAACCCGGTGCAGTTACTACGTTGCACAGTTTACTTCGACGCGACGCAGACCGAGGGGATATTATTCTTTCCCCTTTCTCTCCGAGATAATAAGCTTAGCCTTTGTTTTTAATACTCGCCAGTTAATGGGCTTGTTTAAATGAGAGAAAAAGGTATATTTCTAACAAATGCTAAATGAAGTCCCCTTTGACAAACGTACTGGAATACTTGAGGTTTTAATACATAATTTAACTCTTGTTGGAGCAAAACATAAAGATAAAAGTTGTACCACAACCGTAGCGTATAAGTTTAGTTTCGACAAAACTTTACTTGGTGAGAAAACATTGTATTGCAATAACTTCTCAGTGTTTTAAAAGAATAACCCAGTTAGCTTGAAATATAGTTTCAGTAGGAACGAGTGTAGATCTAATGGATTAAACAATTTGTGGAACTTAGAAGATATATTTATCTTATTTGTTGCAGAGTCTAAGCCGGAGCTAGTATATTGGTTCTCAGAACAAACGCTGCAGCCAGGACCGAGTGTTTCTCTAAAATGTGTAGCCATGGGCCATCCCCCACCGCAGTTTACGTGGTTGCTTGACGGTTTTCCTATACCCACCAATTCGAGGTAAGTACTAACTATTTTTACTTAAAGTTTATAAAATATTGTATAAGTTCTTACATTTTTAATTATTGTCTTGAAATCACACAATAGAAAATGTTCCGAAGTACGTAAGCGTGGTGATCACGCGATCGTAGCAAGCTGCTACGCCGTAGCTCGTAGCATAGTGTTCGTAGCGCACACCGGCGCCGCTATTGTGTTCCTATGAGAATATAGTGTTTAGAGGATAATGAGAAAGTATATTATTGTACAATCTTAGTATTAATATCAGTTAAGACCCTAACTCATTATTATATTGTATAATATTTGAGTTTCTATTATATAAAAGGTGAAGGACACAAGCCTTCAGTAACCAACTTTTATTTGCCAGTTTTGGCCCAATATCAAAAGTAATCAAAACATGATGTAGTCATAAAAGTTCCATTAACTGACAAACTTTCGTCAGCCATACGTGCTGTTTACACTCCTGTCATAAAAGTTTTTAACGTGTTTTGATCGGGTTTTCAGTAGGATTGATACGTTTATCTCTAAAATAAACTCTTTAATGACAGCTGTAAAACAAAGAGGGTCACATTTCACGAATGTAGAACTTTTTAAGTTGAATGCTAGTTTTGATACAATATCTTTGATTCTTTGTTGCTCACTGGCGAGTAATAGAAATTGCAATTTTTTTTTTTTTCTATATTCAGACACCAACATAATCTCGCCTTTAGGTTCGTAGTCGGGCAGCACGTGACGCTGCAAGACGACGTGGTGAGTCACTTGAACATCAGCCGCGTCACGGAGCAAGATGGCGGCGAGTATGCCTGCGTCGCCTCCAACACAGCTGGGAAGGCGCTGCACGCAGCACGAGTCAACGTGTACGGCCTTCCATACATCCGCGAGATGCCCAAAGTCACGGCCGTCGCCGGGACCGACCTGAATATCAAGTGCCCCGTCGCCGGCTACCCGATCGAGTCTATCACGTGGGAAAGAGGTAAGCTTCCGTAACTTATTCACCGTTTGCCGAACCAGGTGGGGTTATGAAACGCTTTTCCGGAGTGCAAGATTGTTAACTTCGCTTCGAAAGTTTGTGAACTCCTTAGTTTTTTTACTAGACCAAGCAAGTCTATGGTGTAAGTTTGTACGAGCAGCGCTTTACTTTGAGTGCCTTACTTTCTTTTTTGCTGCGAACATTTTGCGTTCCGGTCGCTTCGTTTCTTACGCTAATTAAATGAACAGGTGGTTAGTTCTTTTGTTTTATTCTAAGAAAACTCTCTTTATTTTGTAGAAGATTTAACGTAACGTAGAATCGGGTCTTCAGTACTAGGATCCAATTAGGTCATAACTCGTTCGACGTAGCAGAAAATCTTACCCACTAGATATGGAAAGAGCATTTATTGGGTTATTCAAGCTGAGTATAACATGCTTTGCGTCAAGTCCTTGCCAAATGCCGCTGATTTAACGCGCGTTCTGGCACCACTCCCGGTCTCATTCAGAAGACACCGCATTTTGATGATGATGCGCTTTATTTACTGAACCGCCACTATTTCCTTATTTGGTACGGTTTGCCGTTTATCTCAATGTCTTTTACGAGGAAATACTTCTCTCTGTTGTGCTCTATCGTTTATGTTTATTGAGCTGATGACAGAAAAACTGCCAGCTAAGTTAAGCTACGTTCGTAAATGTTTAAAACCAATTTTTTTGGCAATCTTCGGAAACTGAGATCGGAAAACAAAAAACAGTGATTTATAAGAGTATAAATAAAACTGTTTAGTATTTTTTTGCAAATCTAGGCATACTGTTAGGTAATAGCCACACTCACTGGACAGCTAAGTCTTCTTCATTTTTTCTTTGGGATGACTAAGGTAGGGGCATAAAATAAAGTTTGTTTCTTATTTCAAATCCAGTTTTATAGTCTAATCTATCTTCGATAGCACGATTGACACAGCCAATAGTTGGACGCTTGGCTGCTGCACTGCGCATCGCAGGTTCCAATTCCACACGGGAAAAATATTTATATGACCAACACTCGTAAAGGTTCGGAATCGAGTTATTTGTCTAAGTGAATTTATGTTTGTTTACGCACACCCAGGATACAGAAAGACTCCAGGTAACAACAAATTAGGCAACGTTTTATATTTAAAAATAACTAAATTATAACCGCGGACTTCAACCAAAAACAAACGCTATCTTAACTCTGCTCCTTGAAATAAAAATGATAAATAAATACTTCATACTTATTTATATAGCCAGGTCTTACCGTACGCCCTTGTGTATTTCTGAAAGGAAAACCATTCGTAGATTTTATCAGCATTGAAAAAAGAAATGTGAAAGTAAAATAATTCCTCGAAAATAATAAGTAAGCAGAACGTTCCTTATAATAGTAGGAACATAATAATCATTTAAGAGACTTATATTTCCCTAGAGTAGCGTAAATAGGGAAAATGAAAAGTACTAAAAAGACATTGAACTTATAACAGTCTTGTTCTCAGACTTAACGATTCAATATTTGATAGGGTTGTCAAGTTCAAATAGTTGGTAATATTTTATATAAATACATAAATACTATGTGTGTCTGTGATTATTTTCAGTTTCCCCTTAATCAGCCTAAAAATACTTCTAAATATGAAAGTTCCGCAAACAAGTGACTTGTAAATTCACCTAATTTTGAAACCATATTTAATCATGTATAATCGGCTTCGCCTTACTCCAAAAGCATTCCATAAACATTACAAAGTCCAGAATTTGTCAGATACTGCTTATTTGGTGTTGGTATGCAAATACGGATTCGCACAAAAGCTACAACGAATGACGAACTATATGTATAACAATGAATGACATTGGATATCAAATCTTTCAACTGATTCCCCACTCAACCTTGAACCTACTAAAACAATACAAGAAGATCTTTAATTTCAATTACATTATCACATTTAGATTTCTGTGAAGATTCTACTATCTTTACCAAACCATAATTGTGTGTTACGAGAAGTGGCACCCCTAGCAGCGCTAATGATACGAAATTGACATACCATCGGTGGCCAAATTATTAGGGACAGTATTCATTGAGCAACATTTTTTGGTTCAAACACCTTTTTCAAGAAAATAAATAATGTTATATAGGTTTTTCTGGTATGGTTTTACTCCTGGTATTATTATTATTAATTTTGATATGTGATACCACCATGTGATCGAGTCATTTTCAAAAAAAGTGATATTGCTTATAATATGTAGCAATTTTGTTATCTTCAGTTGAAAATTACTTTTGTTTCATTGATGACAAAAACTACTTTTGGTTTTAATTTTACAAGATGTTTCTGTTAAAACTAATCAAACCGCAGATATTGTTTCTGATGATGTCCTATTTTTCTTAAATTGAATACAAAATATGCAGTTTTGAGAACGATATTACGTGATACGTTTAAAATTTCGCCTTTTTAAAATGGACAAAGCTGTAGACACGTCTCTATGAAAGATTATGAAAATAAAAACGTTCTTTCTGTATTTTACACATTCTCTGAAAGATTTCACAGCTATTACAGGTGTCTAAAAGTCTGAAGTAAACAGTATTAAAGTAAAATCTGATAAGAACAAACTTCTAAAAACACAGAGTGTGAAAATATGTGGCAAAAAACGGATCACCACTCTTTGTTCTGACCTTATAAACAGAGATATCTGCCTAAAACATGATGAAAAGTGTATTGTTTCCCTGACTACGATTATAAACGAGGGATAAGACAAGAAAATAGAAGTATTCGATCGGGCAGTTTGACGGAGGTTGGCCGAGAAGAATTGGATAAATCGCCGGCCGATCAAAAATTTGCACCTCACCGAGACCATGAAGTAGAAACGACTGCAGTGGGCCTGGCAACACCGAAGTATGACAGTGGCAGACTGGAATCGGTTAATAATATTACTTATAATATTCCCATACGCCTGAAATACACTATTCAGTAATTATTGCATTATTTTCTGTGTATGCCTCTCCAACGAATATTTTTTTCAAGTGGAGGTCGATAAGAGCTCATTTGCAGTCGTACACATCGTGGAATTGTTCGAGAACAGCTCCATGCAGTTTGCTTTTTAGGGAAAACTTAACAACCAGGTAGCATCATTGTGTGATTTAACATCTCAGCTAAAAGCATGGGGTGCCTATATTTCGTGAAAGTGACTACAAGGCAAGATCTGTACAAGTTAGTACTAGAAACTGAATTATGGCCGCAAGTCAAAGAATGGGTGCCCAGTAGCCGGAGAGTTAAATTTTATGCACGATTCTACATCATATATCAAGGCCAAGAGTGTTAAAGCATTCCTGCCTGAAAAATAAATAAATATTTTTTGTACTAATTAGATAATTCACCAGATACGAACTCTATTGTAAACATGCAGAAGCTCATCAAGAGGGCTATCGTTTAGCACTTCGTAACCACTAAATACCAGCTCATTGCAGTTCATAGAAATGAGTTTTATCATGACACAAGCCTAAACAACCTGTTATATAATGTATATAACGTATAAACGTCTTATACGAGCTGTTGGCGGCGCCGTCGCAAAATATTAAGTTATACACAAAATATTTACTTTCAACTTATTAATGCGTTATTTTTTTAAACAAATTATCAGGTTTAATTTCATCGTCATATTTCTTATTTTTATAATCTTAGCTAATAAGGTTTTTGAATAAAAAATACCACTGAAGTCTACAACCAATCACTTTTCTGAAAAAATTAATCCAACTTCATAATACAAAAATCATGACACTGTCCCTAATAATTTGGCCAGCTACTGTAATTTTCGTCAGAGCCCCACGTACAGAAATTGAATTGTCGCCCCGGGACTTCTATGAAAATGATTTTATTTTATTCGTACATTTTTTTCTTGATAAATATTTTATTTTTGCGAAAACACCTATACAATGTAATATCAGATGTGTAATTTGGATTTTGTGTATAAATAACACAGGGATTTCTTATTTATGCTCCATTCTTAGTTACAACAATTTAATATTAAAATACCTTATAGTTAATTTAATAGACCCTTAAGAAATTCCAATATATTTTTATTTAGTTACACAAACACATTTGGTAAATTGAAGATGTTTTAGCGTATAGCGTTGTACAAATTGAATTATATTGTGATTCAAATTGTAATTCGTGATTTTTATATCATTTTATTTACAATTTCGTTGTTGGAATCTCCAAAAATCTAATTGAAATAAAAAAAAACATTTTCTGAAAAAGCTAGACTTCGATGAAACCTAATAAATAAATTTCACAGAATTGTAAATCAACGTCTTGTGTTGAAATGAATTTTTCAATCAAAATTATAGCTAGCTTACGTGTACTTTGTATTAACAGTAACAAAAGCAAACTGGCTCATAAATTTCAAAGACCATAAATCATTGCCTACGCGTTTCTCTCTCATGTACTTAATTACCAATGTTTATGCTCCAAACATTTTGTTTACATACTGTTAATAACTACTGAACAGTGTTTTTGTGAGTGCTTTCAGCTGAAACATTCATTTTATCGACATGTTTCTATCTTTGAATTCTTAATCAAACTGACCCTAGGGTTTTATTTGCGTTCTTGGTTTCTGCTCTCATAGTTCGTAGCGTAAAACTACTCGCGAAAATTGGTTTGCATTGGCTTTCTGTTGACTATCTGTTAAGTTTATTTTTTTTTATATGAAGATAGTCCTCCATTTTTTATATACCTATTTAGTGAAACTTAGTACATTTTCTTAACCTTTCGACGACCAAGCGACAGCCGGCTGTCGGCCTGCTATTGTCGGGTTTTAAATATTCAGTCATTAGAAATACTTGGAAATAAGTTGATTCATTTTAGTACAATTAAAGACATCTGAAAAGGATAATTTCGTAAAGAAACTCGATTTACAATGAAAACAGTTCCAGGGTCGTCAATCCGCCTTTTGCAAACGCGGTGAACAATTCTCGTGTCTTCTCTGTATGAGAAGAGGCCTTTTCCCTCCCCAAATCACATCATAAACACACTTATTTCAAACACAAAGCTCGAAAGAACATTATTTATCGACATGATCTACAAAAAAAAAGGGGTTCTCAATGTCTCCTAAATATAAGAGAACATTTACGACGAAACGAACGACACTTTAGTCAAACAGTATCGAATTAAAGCCCCCGGGAGACGTCGGGTATCTATGTAGGTACGTCTTTTAGCAACAGGTTCGTAGATACGGGCCGAAGGTGAAACCAAATAACTATAAGTATTAGATTATCTTATGTTACGTACTTGAAAAGCGATGCTCTTCCGTTTTCCTTTTTGGATGTTGATGTTTTGTGGAGCGTCGAAGTTATTTTATAGGAAACCTGGGTATATGTAGATTTGTAGATAGGTTCATTTTTATCAGTGGCGTACCTAGCGGTTCAAAGTTATTACAAGTACAACAGATTTTTACGATTTAGAAAACCTCAGCCAGTCGCTGAGTCATTTCTCCAAAAGCCACTATTAAAGTTATGGTGAAACTACACTTGGCGTTTTGGCAAAATATTTGTGTTTTTGATGCAAAATGAACCTTATACTAATATATGTAGAACCCTTACCCAAGTAACGTGAATATTTTGCCAAGTACGACAATTCACTTGTCGTACGTGCCTCCATTTCAAGTAAATATAAGATATCATAAATGTAGAGCTTCAAAAACGGCACTCTGACAAACACTTCACATGTATGATATGGGCGAATATTTGTCTCCGGGAATGGAATCTGGAACTCGTGGCGCCGTTGCGGACCGTTTAACAACTATACCAACCATATAAAACATGTACTAAGTCGGTTTTTAAAGATCCAGAAACTTCATTACTATTAAATAACCCACCAATAAAACGCCGCTTCTAATATTACATTGAGCGAAAAATGTAAAACAATATACATTGAGCGAAAAATGTAAAACAAAATCGTTCAATAAATTTTCCTTGTTTATTTGTAAACTCTATACAAAACGTCGGCTTGGAAATATGTTCGTTATATCTCTCCTGGTTATATCCTTGTCGGAGAAAATTGCGTCCCACAATCTAATAGACTGTACACCTTCGCAACATCCAATTAAGGACAAATCTAAGTTATTCGTCGCTTGTTTTTCCTTAGTTACGGCTTACAATAACATTGAATATGTTGGAGTAGGAAGTTCAATGGGTCCCTTGCGAAAATACAGAATATAGGCCAAGCAGGAAAGGTAAATATCGACCTTATGCGTGCATAAACTACTAATTGGTTATGTGTATAGAAAATTCAATTTTAAGGACAAATAAAAATGTATTACTAAATGTGCAAAGGTCGAAAACGTCTGGGCCATAGGCCGCCACCAGTAGGTAAGTAGTAAGATGTAATAGACGTAATTTTAAAAAAAAAAACCTTGATAAATTCGACCCAATTCTACACTAGCATTTTAAATAGGTAAAGTTTGTTTTATGATTTTTTGTTTGTAAGAGGTAATCCTTTACCTTGTCCGAATTGAAAAAATCAATCTGTGTTTGATAGCCCATTTATCGAGGAAGGTACGGGATCGGAGCCGTAACCAAAAACGCGGTAGACAGCTAGTTATTATTAACCCCGGGACGTCAATTGTTTGAGGGATGTTTGTGTAAAATCAGGACCAAATACCTAATACATTAAGCAAGACAAAGTTTAATGAGTTCAGCTAGATTCTAAATAATTCTAGTGCTCCTTTGTATGTTTACACCGCGGTAATTTCCATTTTTAAAGAGATTAAAAAAATCAAAACACCCGCTGGATAATTTTTTATTTCTTATTTTAATTTCCTGTCCAAGTTCCAACGCCATAAAAAGGTTCTTTCATTCTTTATAGTACCGTCTATGGGAAATAAAGGGCTCTGAATGGTGGGAAAGTAAAATAATAAACGCGGAATATAATCTTTTAAAGCCGTTTTTATTTCAAGGAAAGCTTGGCAAAAAATTAAAATGTAAGAAATCTGTACGGCCACTACGTAATTATAAATGTTGGTCGTACTTAATGATGTTAGGTAAATATTACTTATTTAATTATAATGAGAAATTTTCGAATACTATTGAAACCAACTTTAGCTAGTACTTCTTTGCTATAATTATGTGGAGCCTTGTAATTTGTTAATATATATTATATTATTTATATTTTTAGTTAATTAATCTTGTTAATTAAATTGCTTAGACCTCGGTAAAATAAAATAAATGAATATTAATACACATTTTTTTTCATAATTGACAAAAGTAATTTCACAAATAAGGCTTAGAAGTTATAATATTATTTAATGAATGAAGTCCGAAATTAGTCATATACCTTCTCATTTCTGACAAAAAATAAAGCTTCTTTTTTTACCAAAAAACACAAGACTAAAATAATACTATATCTGAGCACCAATCTAACACGAACACACCAAATAAATTGGAGTACTCAGACTAACACATTGAAGTACGTAGGTAAAGGTTCTCACTTTAGCTCCAATGAATTTCACTAGAAATAAAATTGTTGAGCCCGTAAGCCGGCCTCTCGTTTACCGGTATTACTAGAAAGAAGATCAAATTAAGAGTTCGGTACCTCCCTCGTAATTTTCCCTTTTGCGGACCCTTGTCAACAACGGGTCTTATCTTTTCATAGAGTGGGCACTCTCATTAGGCTGACCTCATCTTTGATACCTGCATCGGTGGGATGTTCTTCGTGTATCACAAGATTGCGTAGATGGGATTAGATCACCTTATGTTTAATGATTAGATGAAATGCTTTGTTCTAACGTGAAATATGTACCTAATTCTTTTTTTGTATCTCACTGTGTAGACGTGATATTAATTATAATCTCATTCATTTCCAAAGAGGCCCCAGGAGGCTATGTAGATCTGTAGTAGGTTCATGACAGAAAAACAAAATGGAGATCGACGGTATTACGGATGAGAGGATCCCGAGTGCATTATAGAATATATTAATAAAGCTAAATAATTAAATTATCTACTTGTAAAACAGAGCCAAATGTTCACCAATAAATAGTGCGGTTATTTGTCCTCTGAATATACACACATCAAAATTGTCTAGGGATATTTTAATTAAACCTAAATAACTTAAATTCTATTAACTTTTTGTTAAGACACCTACACTTTAAAATAAACCTTGTTTAATTGCCTATCTAATCTGATAATAAACTTTTAGATAAAGTTAAATTAAAAAAAAACTTAGAAGAAGAGGAAAAACTCAACAAAATTTCAATTTAACTTTATTTTTTAAATTTCACAACCTAAACAAAAAAACAATTTTTTTTTATAAAAATTGTTGAAAACTTAAAATTAATAATTCGTGGATCCACCTAAGACTCTCCTGACACATCTGGAGCGGTTCTGCATACTCAAAACAAGGGTGTCAATATCCTGTTGTGGAGTACTGTCCCAAATCCTGCTAAGATGCAAGAAAAGGTGGTTTTGATGCACAATATCAACAGGGAAATTCCTACGATCTCTTTTTTTTTTAGTTTAACTTTATCTAAAAGTTTATTATCAGATTAGATAGGCAATTAAACAAGGTTTATTTTAAAGTGTAGGTGTCTTAACAAAAAGTTAATAGAATTTAAGTTATTTAGGTTTAATTAAAATATCCCTAGACACTTTTGATGTGTGTATATTCAGAGGACAAATAACCGCACTATTTATTGGTGAACATTTGGCTCTGTTTTACAAGTAGATAATTTAATTATTTAGCTTTATTAATATATTCTATAATGCACTCGGGATCCCCTCATCCGTAATACCGTCGATCTCCATTTTGTTTTTCTGTCATGAACCTACTACAGATCTACATAGCCTCCTGGGGCCTCTTTGGAAATGAATGAGATTATAATTAATATCACGTCTACACAGTGAGATACAAAAAAAGAATTAGGTACATATTTCACGTTAGAACAAAGCATTTCATCTAATCTCTGAAGCATATTCCTGGCATGCTCAATAGGATTTAAGTCAGGGGATTGTGCAGGCCGGTCTAAAGCTTGGATAACATGCTGTTGTAACCAACTTGTAACGATACGCGCCGTATGTAGACGGGCATTGTCGTGCATTAGCTGGAAATTTTGTCCCATTTGCTGTCTGTGGGGCAAGATTACAGGCTCTAGCACCTCATCTCGGTATTTTCGAGCAGTCATATTGCCTTGTATCCAAACGAGGTCCGTTCTACCGCCGAGACTAATTCCTGCCCAAACCATAATCGTGCCACCTTAATATGCATGAATTTGTTGTGGGTGCTGCAGTCGATTCCAACGTCCAGGTTTTCTCCAAACGCGTACTCTTCGCGAATCAGGATGAAATCCAAACCTAGATTCATCAGTGAAAAGCACAAGTGACCATTGAGAATGGTTCCAGTTTTCGTGTGCAATAGCCCATTGTAATCTTCTTCCTCGATTACCTCTCCTTAGTGCTGATACCCAAAATGGACCTACGAGCACGTAGATTGACTTCATGCAGTCGCCTTCTCAAAGTTTGACCGCTTACCAGCAAACCATACTCTCTCTGTAGCCTTTGAACCAATTGCATCGCCGCTGCATTTAGTTGACTTTGTGCAGCATTTACTATGAATCGGTCCTGTACATGTGTTGTAATGCGTTGAGGTCCTCGGTGCCGTTCCACCACTTCCTCCGTGACACGATAACATGACCAAAGCCTGGATATAACGCTCTGACTGGTCTTCATGGCTTCAGAAACGGCAATTATGGGACAGTATTCCACAACAGGATATTGACACCCTTGTTTTGAGTATGCAGAACCGCTGCAGATGTGTCAGGAGAGTCTTAGGTGAATCCACGGAATATTAATTTTAAATTTTTAAGAATTTTTATAAAAAAAATTGTTGTTTTGAGTTTTGCAAAAAAAAAATGTTTCAGAAATAAAGTTAAGATTGAAATTTTGTTTGAGTTTTTCCTCTTCTTCTAAGTTTTTTTTAAATTTAACTTTATTTAAAAGTTTATTATCAGATTAAATAGTCTATTAAACAAGGTTTATTTTAATGTGTACATGTTTTAACAAAAAGTTAATAGAATTTTAGTAATTTAGGTTTAATTGAAATATCCCTAGACACTTTTGATGTGTGTATATATTTTTTGGTGAATTGTAAATCATCAAATGACTTCTCCCGTCCTGGGCAGGGCGGGAGGGCGTGTCAGACTTTTACTGACTAAAACCCACTCATGTTCTTCGGCTGCCCTTTATGTTCCGGGGTCACGGTAACTATTATAACTATTCCGCAACACTCTGAATATATATTAAGTCTATGTTATGCTTTTTGTAGGAGGTAAGCTTCGAAAGTAATGAACCAAAATGTTTGCGCTGTTAGAAAGCTACATTATTCCTGTGCAATTACGCGCGGACAAATTCTCAGCCAAAAGCTACTTCGTAATATAATTGCTGCACATATTATTGTAAAACGTTTATTTTATTCTGTAATGGTAGGACTTTCTTGCGATTCTTTTTAACAGCTATACGAAAGAAAATAAGTATGGCATCCTTTACAAAAGATGGGCTTTTGAATGGCAAACAATTTATTTTTCTTATTTAAAAAGTTGCTTAAGTGCTCTGTTTACGAATAACAGACTATCTCTTTCTTAATAATAACAATATTTACTTATTTATACAATACTAGCTTAGCTGTTCCTCGCTGTTTCACCCGCGTTGCGTTAGGTTTTTGGTTCCCGCTTTGCTCCCGTGGGACATAGCGTGATATTATGTAGCCTATTTACTCAGGGATAATGTTCCTTTCTAAAAAAAAAAAATTTTTGAAATCGGTCCAGTAGTTTTTGAGTTTATTCGTTACATACAAAAATACAAATCTTCCCTCTTTATTTTATTACTATAGATGTTCACTAAGCAAGAACATCTTAATAAATCAAAAGTTTGAATTTGTGGCTGTTTAATAAGGACCACCCTACATAGATGAGACTAAAGCATAAATCGTGGATTATGTCGGTGTACTATCTACATTTCTGTCTCCTAGTTCGACGAACCGCGAAGTCATGTTCAAGAATTACGTTCAGTTTCTTACTTATGCCTTCAGTTTAATGAGATCTCCTGTTTATATCGCAAGGGAATGAGACCCGGATAATAAGTCTTACAAATTGAATGAGACAATCTATTTACCTACAACCCTCTCGAGTATTCTATAAAAGTCATCGAATGTCGCTAGATATTACAAAACCAACCGCTTAAATTTTAAATAAGAACGCTTATGGCTGACCTAGTTCAGAATTCGAATATTTAAATTTGGGCATATCCGAAGGCAGTGCACATTTCACTAAACTTGCCTCTCTAGTAGCGACTGTTGAAAAGAGATTGCTCAAAATAGCCTATGAATTGGCTGGCATGAAACCTTTACAGTAATTACTAATTTTTTTTATAAAGTGCATTACGACTGTTACAATATAATGGACAGGTTCTAATTTCAGAAACATTATAAAAAGTAACTCAATTTCGTTTCAATCTCCGGTGTCAGACATTTTGGTTTAATTTGAAGTTAGTAGTAGACTTAGGCCACGTTCACACGGCGACCATTCGAGTCGATTTTTTAAATTCGGTGAATGAGCGAGCCGTGTGAACGAGACAACATGAACATAAGCGCCACTGCGTGTCGTATTCGATAAAATCGTTTCGAGACGTGGCGTTCCGGTGACAACTTCGCACGGTATACGTTAAAATATATTTCTCGAACACGGGATTTACCCGTATGAACGCCGTGTAAACAATTTTTAAGTTTTCAAATATATTCTGTTGTCACTACTCTATTCGATAAAATCTCGTATACGGTATACGGGAAAATAATCGCCGTGTGAACGTGGCCTAAGGTATCGTAGCTCATGCAGCCAAGTATTTAAAATAAGTATGTATACCGAATTAAAAAAAATTAAATATTCTCAGCGCTTGATCTATGAATAAGGTTTTAATACGAATATATAATGCCCATTTCACACGAGGGCAGAACAGTGAGGCAGAACAGTTATAATAATAATAAGTATTTATTTCATAAAAACATGGAACAGTGCACTGTATACATAAAGGCTTACACTAAACAGTTTAGAATGATATTATATAATTATGTAGAACTACATTATTGGACTCTATCCCTTAAACTAGGTCTAGCCTGTATACATCTTAAGAGACTGGGTTCAGCCATTGGTTTAAACTAAATTGATTATATAATAAGATTTAGCAAGTGAGAACAGTGTCGATTTGAATTATTATTCATATAAACTCTCGAGTCATGAGTGCGTGCATGTGTGTGTGTATGTATGTTGTGTGCGTGTTTGTGATTGTCAGTGTGTGTATATTAGGTGTAAAAATTGGTAAGTAACAGTAATCCATTGTATGTGTACAGCTTAAGAGCCATATGTGAGAAGGTTTTCTGTAGAAAGGTAGGAGGATAAAGAGTTGTCTCAGGGTTAAAACTTTACATTCGTCATATAGTTTGGTTGTGGGCAACATATAATATTTACGAGTCATCGTTTTAAGAAGCTGGCACAGAACAGTACTGTTCTGTGCGTTCAAATAGAAACAGTACTGAAGGCCTACGATGAACTCTTATAGCAGGTCAATTTTCGACGATAAATAACCTGCCGTGTATTTTTGTATTTTTGTAGCTGTTCTGCCCATTGTTCTGCCTGATGCCCATTTCACACGAGGGCAGAACAGTGAACAGAACAGTACTGCTACTGTGTGAACGTCCAGTTACTGTCAAGACATTACTGTTTTGTGCGTTCACACAGTAGCAGTACTGCTCTGCCCACTGTTCTGCCCTCGTGTGAAATGGGCATTAAAGCAATTGAAAGCGCTGTGTGAAATGAACAAGCCATTTGTTTAGAAAAAAAGATCAATATATTAGTCTATTGTTTTTCGTCAATTGAATTGACAGATGCCAACATTTGACCAGGTTCTGTGTAATCTGGTTGTTTACATTTTATTATTATTCCTTTCCGATTCTATCTACCCACTTGGCTTAAACTACGGACTGTGATTTCCTCTTGAAATATCGACCTCCGGCTGTGATTGACTGATGTACGGACCTACTAAGAACGACGACCTGGCATGGCGGTGGGTGTCAAGAGATTAAACGGACATTGCAGATTTAACATGGAATCCCAAAATTATTCTATATTTTGTGTAAATTGCGGATCAGCTTCTGGCTCCATGTCACTAAAAGAGAAAGGGAACATCAATAAGTGTCTTGGAAAGACTTCTGCCGCTGCAAATGTGTATATTGGTCGAAAATATAGATGATACTTTTGATGTGACATGATGTTGTTATTAAAGTATTTTGCTGGCTTTTAGAAATCTCAAGTGTCCGTAGTTTCAATTTAGTTTCAATCAAATACATATATTATTTAGAACCAAAAATGAAAAAACACCTCCCTGTCGGTTCTTAGGCAAACAATGTATGGACGAATAGCAATGTCCTTTATTTGGTAGCGTCACTTTGCCGACGAACTTTCGGTAGAGTTTGCTAAATCAGACGCGGTTTTGCCGGGACTATTTTAAATTAGAAAATTTGACTTCGTAGGTACTACGATTTCAGTTAGAATTATGCAACAGGGTTGAGTGAAAAAATCTGTTCGTATTTTAGGGCTCTTTTAAATTTCATACATACGTATTAATACGTTGGTACTTCAACCACTTAATGATTTTCGCAACAAACAGTAAAACAAATTAAGTAAAATTGTTTCATGTTATATAGTATTGTATTTTGAATGACTTGAATAATTAAAAAAAAAACTTTTTTCAAAAAAAAATAACCGCCTTCAAAAACTAAAAACCCAATAATAACTAAAATTTCGGAAGTCGGTGGCAACACAAATTGAATGGCAGAAGAGAAACCACCGACTTCCGAAATTTTAGTTATTATTGGGTTTTTAGTTTTTGAAGGCGGTTATTTTTTTTTGAAAAAAGTTTTTTATTTATTACTTTTTAGTGTCGACTCCCAATGTTTGACTGTGTATAGTATCTTTCAAAGTAATTTATTTTCAAAATAAAACTACTAACAATCTTATAAAACGAAAATAGAAACTTGAAGACAAAGCACACATCGTCTATGAAAATTTCGTCAATTTTTTTTTGTTCTTGGTGAATTTTTCGAGAGGCACTGAACCGATCGCCACAAAATTTATATGGGACCACCCCTGAATCATGACTTATCAAACAAAAAAAGAACGATCAAAATCCGTTGATAATTGACAGAGTAATCGATGAACAAACATACAAAAAAAAAAACATACAAACAGCCGAACATAGTACCTCCTCCTTTTTGTGAAGTCGGTAATGAGTTATATTTGATATCACTTACACTTAAAAGGTGCTTTACAGAGCTTATTTCTGCTTTTTTTTTACTTTTAAGACGTTGTGTTTTAGATAATTTAATACTATTTTAAAATAAAAATACTAGTACGTAACTTTAGAAGCACGTAGGTAACGCAATATTCTCAAAAAACCAAAGTTTGTCAAAGAAGACGCTTTCTTATAATCCTTGAAACTTACTACGATGTAAGTACCGTGCTCTTGACAACAAGATAAAGAAAAAGCCAACAAGAAAGACCTGGCTCTGAAGGGGCAGCCAGGGTTCTTTGCAAAAGTATCGATTACTAATTATACAATGAAAAACTTATTAAAGTGCCGACTGAAAGGCTTCACGTTACCCTCAAACTGGTCAACTCATCTGTACAACTCTAAAGTATTATAAATTTAAATTACTTTAACAAACTTTACGGTAATGACGGCAAACGGAACTTGGTCCACAAAACTTGTACTTTTCATGTTATAATGTTGAAATCGCAAAGCTCAAAGTGTACCTGAGTTGAATTTATATATAAAGGATGAATAAATTCCACCCACAACACTGTTTGAAGATAAATATTGTTGATCCGGAACAGTGCCAGGTGTTCTGGTCGCTTTGATAGCGCCTATGGCATTGTATCATATGTTGAGTTTCCTCACTAAACCAACAATAAGTTCAGATAAGTTAACTTGCTTATTTCTTGTGTACACGTCTGCTCTTTGAAAGACGACACAAATGTCTATTCTTCTTCAGTAAGCTTGGATCACAAGAAAGCTCACAAGGTCTGCACACAAAATTATTTACGTATTCCATACTTGTATATTTCTGTGAAACTTAAAAACATAAGTTTGTTAAGTTACTTTGATTTTGTTAATTTTACCATTTCGGTTTGTGCCTACAAAAATTTCATATTTGCTTTAGTGTAATTCTAAACAAAGATGAAATAGATACATATTCTTTTGCTGTTTTAATTGGTTTTAATGACTCCCTGGGCTTTTTATACATATAATGACCTTTGTAAGGTAATCTTAGATATCACTGACCTCGGTAATGATATGTACACTTTGACTTATTATTTAATATGAAACTGAAATCACGATCCGCCTTGAGCAAGAGTGATAATTACAAGTATTGATCTTTTCTTTTCCTTACGGACACTGACCTTTGTGCAGTAGGGTCATATTATTCGTAAAAAGATTCCTAACCAACACATTTCTTCCAACAGACGGCCAGAATCTTCCCCTGAACAGAAGGCAGAAGGTGTTTCCCAACGGTACCCTGATAGTGGAGCAGACACAAAGAGGTGAAGACGCAGGGACGTACACCTGTCAAGCAGCCAATAGGCAACGACACGCTGCTAGGCGAGACGTTGAAGTACAAATATTAGGTGAGTATATCTAATTGAATGGATTATGTAATGAAAAAATACCAAGGCTGAGGTTATGATAAGCAAATAAGCATTTAGCAGACATTCACGTGTAACTAAATATTAAATTGAAGCTCAACTCAAACATTCAGTCATACAAACATTCAGTTGAACATCATCTTTTAAACTTAGGCTAAAAACCGGTTACTTTAAAAGTCAGAAGATTAAAAGACTCCCTTCAAAAGCCCACCCATTTAACCATTTAAGTTCGTAAGGTGATTAATAATGCCGTGCAAATACTAGGAGAATCCATTTCTACGTACTACGCTATCTAACTAAATATCTAGCAAAAGTAACTCCAGCAACACATAGATCTTGATACTAGATGCAGATAGACGAGGATGCTGGCACGTATACGTGTCAGGCAGCCATTACAGTCAACGCCGCGCCAGCGACGCCGTAGTGCAAATATTAAGTTAGAGAACTGTCGATACCGGGAACTAGGCGATACAAATGGGGTAATTGAGTGGCGCTGCCACTTTAAGTCGCTAGAAAGCAGATATTCAGAATTACTCCGAAATATTTTACATGCAAGATTTTTCTTAGAATCAACGGTAAAGGTACTTGAAAATGAAAGAGAAAAATATATACTAGAACTCAAAGCGAGCTTTATAGTGTATTTTTTTACAGAAACGTGATTAAATAGCTGCTGTTCTTGATCCTTAATCCTTAATTCCGACCTTTACACTATTTAGAAGAGAAATCAGAGCATAAACTTTCTCATTTTCTGTGCTAAGATTTAAAGCGCTATAAAATCACGAATTCAAGAGGGGTGGAGTCACTCATCCGTAATTCATTAAAGTTAGCACGTTTACCATTACCGCGGCATCCACGGGGCGTAAACTTACAGCTTTCGCTGGTTAATAGGGCAATAAAATAAAAAATATTAAAAAAGTGAATGGAAACTTCACAAGCAACCCTCCGAAATGAGGTCCTCGAAATCGAGGCATGAACGTGGCTTTAAGATTTTAATTAACAGTTAACCTACGTAAAAAGTTAATGGCGAAATTAAGTGCCTACGTGGCCAGATTGAGCGTTAAAAACTTTGGGTGACTAATGTTCCGTCCTTCTTCTTAGGGTTGCTACATTATTTTAGGTATTGATTAAAACAGTGTTATTTTTCGTATTCCGATTATTATGTAACAACTTTAACATAACTTGAATAACAAAGAGCGCGCCTAGCTCCCGGAATATTTATACACCCTTCAAAACGCTAATCAAGTAATTTATTTTTTGCAGTTCAGCCAAAAATCCTGCCCATACCGGCGCTAACAAATTTACTACGGGAAGGTATGAGAGCAGCAATATCTTGCCAGATTTTAGAGGGTGATTTGCCTGTCGCATTTCGGTGGGAAAAAAATGGGCAGCCAGTGACGTCGTCGCCTTACGCGCCTAGTGGCATAATAACGCGAAGAATGGATGAATACAGCGCGTCGTTGGTGATAGAGCAGGTTACATCGCTTCACAGCGGGAATTATACGTGCATTGCTTCTAATGTTGCCGGATCAGAACGATACACCATACCGCTAACCGTCAATGGTAATAAAAATTTTGTCATTACTTAATCTTTCTTGTAAATCTGTGAATTACTATACCTAACTAATGAATCTCCAGTGCCACCGCGATGGCGGCTGGAACCTAACGACGTGGCGGTGGCAGCTGGCCAGGATGTGACGCTGCAGTGTCAAGCTGATGGCTATCCAAAGCCAACTATCACGTGGAAGAAGGCCGTCGGTACGTTGTAAATTAGGTCCATATCTATTTTAGAGAGTGTATACTATTTTCCTTTTAAATAAAGTGTATTAAGTAAAATTAAAGACAATTCGCCAATCCCAAAACAAGATTACTAATTTTCTGAAACTTTCTAAGCACGTTTGCTGCAATCTCGACTTTTGCTGTCCACGAAACATTGACATAACAACTGGGTCAAATTTCAAACAGGTAACACTCCTGGTGAATACAAAGACTTCATGTTTGAAGGGAGCTCAAGGGTCCTGGAGAATGGCTCGCTCGTATTCGAGCGAGTGGCCAAAGACAGCGAGGGACATTATCTTTGTGAAGCAAGAAACGACATAGGGGCCGGATTAAGCAAACTCATCTTCTTAAAAGTAAACGGTAAGTACAATCCAAAAGCCGTTATCTAATTTATTTATTAAAATAAACCATTTTTGTCACTCCGCCAAAATTTTATATCTGACTTCAATAATACTCGGACGTTTTTATACTTATTAAAGATTTCCATACCGATAAATTGAGTGATCCACAAGAACTCCATGATTCCAATCTTTTTCAAATTCAGTCACTCAATTTGGCGAAGGAAATAGAATTTTTACCGCAAGGATCATATCCCTAGTGATACGTAGGTAGGTATAGTATAAAAGAAAGGAAGCATCTTTTTGTCGAAGGTCTGTGAAAAGTTGTGGAATGTCTTGATGGAGGATCCGTCGCGATGAGTTTCGCAGGGACAAGCCGGGCCGTACTCAAATGAAAATTCTTTTGCGTCATTATTGTTTTGTTGCGGAGAAATAGAGCTGTCCTTAGTAAAATAAATGTTAAGAACGCATTGTCTCCTAACTGGAAATAATGGATTTGGAACTTCTTGTTATAAAATTCTATGTATTTTGCAATATGAAATGAAATTGCATGGGAAAGACAAAATACCGTTGTAATTAAGGTAAAAGGGTACCTCGTACGTAATTACGAAAACTGCAACATAAGGGCCAAAAATAAGCAGGTTCAAATGATATACGTTCCGAGGCCATAGCAGATCAATGACATACTCTAAGCAGGTAAATGCTTTGAGATAGCGTAAATAAAACAATAAAATCTGGAGCACTCCAATAAATATCGATGCCAGCCGTACCTTCGTCACTTTATTTAATTCTATAGAATTCCACGATACGACCCGTCAATAACTCGCTCAAATTGCTGAGCTACCAGCATTATTGTACCTATCTATGATTCTATATGTTATAAATTAAAGGAAGTCCATTTTCTCGCCACTTTCCTAAGTCCCTGATACTGCTGTCAGTACTTTTAAACTTAATTTAGATCGTTCGGTGGTTGGACTTACATTCTATTGCTAACTTTTATGAAAACTTTAAGTGGACCCCAAGTTACTCAATTAGAAGCTCTGTAGTAGTTCCAATTTTGTAAATCGAAATACAATTTTACACGCAATAGAGTAGGTCCTATATTTTACTTACTTTTATATTGTATCTAGGAGCGAAAACAGTTTTTTTATTGTATGTGATAGGATCGTATTGGCACCAATAATAGTTTTTAAATAAGTAATTTGATAAAACTTTATTATATTTTTCGTACCAAGTAACGCGCTAGAACTTAAGAGAGCGAAGCAGTATCCAAAGGCCAAACTGAACGCGATAGATACAATGAATACAGTTTCATCAAAGCGCTCTTTAGCACCTGCTGCGGTTTCTCCGGCAGGTTATAATTAAAGACCGTCCACTTTTCCCTTGTGTAGACACAATAAAGGCGACGACGTAGTTTATTCGATTGTCGGCGGTCGGCAGCGCGAGTCGAGCGCGTCTGAGCAGAAAACTCAATGACCGTACGTCGCAATACGTCTCTTCTTTATTGGAAAATGAGACAGTTGGCTTCCACTAGAATAAGTCCGCGGTGTACGTGTTTGTATTAGCAGATATTGACTTTTGCTGGGAAGCAAATATTATGGAATATCGGCCGTCGTGCAGCCTATAAATCCCTTATTTATTATTGTTCAAATCAAACATTTTCGAAGTAAAAACGCGGAAAACTTAGTTAACGAAGATGAGTATTTATACATAAGTACCGTTAACAATTCGTAGATTGTACAAACACTAGTAAAACTTTGTTCGATTGTGGCGGACGGCGGCTCCTAAACCCGTCACGTCCGCGAACAGTTTGTAAACAGTTCCGCTTCTCGCCGTAATCGTATTTCTCGCTTGTTTATTTCGGTTTGACACAAGGTTCACCAGGATTTACACATGAACAAAGTTTGCCGACGTTCACTTGAACCTAAACAAATAGATCTAAAACGGTTCCTCGACCGTTCTGCGAAAAAATTGAACAGATTTTCTGCATTGCGTCGCAAATGGGGCAGTAAAATTTAAAACAAGCGGTAAATCTTAAAAATATGAGGGTTCCGTAAACAAGGTAGTCGCCAATAAATAACATTGGGCCTACACAAGGGCGGTATAACGAGGCCGGCCTTTATGGAAATATTTTTTCCTCACTTCTACCGCACTCAAAGGAAATATCGAGTAGGGGAAGGCAATCTCTGTGACCAGCCGCAGCTCTTGATTTCTAGCCAATATGAAAACCGGTACAAACAATAACAAAAAAAATTGGAAATGAGATGACGGATTATTATTGAATAAGTTATATTACCGATTTTTTACGCACAGTTAAGACTCGATTTAATTTTCGCAAATTTTCTCTGGCAAAATGAACAGTACCGAAAAATTACTATTTATTTAATCATGATAGATTCGCCAGAATGTGTCCTATATAACATGATTTATTAGCTCGAGGTAGGCAATAGGCATTTTTACCGACTTCACAAAAAGGAGGAGGTACTATGTTCGGCTGTTTGTATGTTTTTTTTTTTTGTATGTTTGTTCATCGATTATTCCGTCAATTGTCAACGGATTTTGATGGTTCTTTTTTTGTTTGATAAGTCATGATTCAGGGGTGGTCCCATATAAATTTTGTGGCGATCGGTTCAGTGCTTCTCGAAAAATTCACCAAGAACAAAAAAAAATTGACGAAATTTTCATAGACGATGTGTGCGTTGTCTTCAAGTTTCTATTTTCGTTTTATAAGATTGTTAGTAGTTTTATTTTGAAAATAAATTACTTTGAAAGATACTATACACAGTCAAACATTGGGAGTCGACACTAAAAAGTAATAAATAAAAAACTTTTTTCAAAAAAAAAATAACCGCCTTCAAAAACTAAAAACCCAATAATAACTAAAATTTCGGAAGTCGGTGGTTTCTCTTCTGCCATTCAATTTGTGTTGCCACCGACTTCCAAAATTTTAGTTATTATTGGGTTTTTAGTTTTTGAAGGCGGTTATTTTTTTTTTGAAAAAAGTTTTTTTATCTGCCAAATTCTTATTTCCCAGAATTTTAGTTACCGAATCACAGCACGATCGAGGTCGATTAGGTTAGTTGATTGTGTACCTGCCTTGTGTTCCTAATATCCACAATTTATTTGGGGGTTATATTTAGACCTTTTCCTGAAGAACGATTCGTATTCAGTGCTTAGAAAAACGTTTGTTTTTCAATTATATTAACTAGATATCTATACCTACGCTAAATTAAATATTAAGTCAGTTGTTGTCAGTTACGTAAACAACTTCTTCATATTCATTATAGAGTTAATGTTTGCAAAGCACAGAATATACAGGGAACTCCTCAGAGAAAAGGACCTTTGCTCAGATTTAACGTAATGCAAAGTGAACGTAACACGTCCGCGTTATAAGGCAAATGTCTTACTTTACATGGCGTGAAAGTACTAAAGTGTTGAATGCTTAAATTAGTACTCTCTGTATTTTGTGTTGTTTCATCCGGCAAAGATAATATTTTTGATATTATTCCTCACACGTACACAGTATTATAACCGATAGCACCTAAATAACAATGAAGCAAAATCACCAATAAATTGGCCAACAATATCTTCCAATATTTTTCGGTAAAACGTGCGTAGAGTTTACTAAACTAATTCAATATCAGTAAGCATGTTCTTTTTCAACACAGCGCCAGCCAGGTTTCCCATGAAGAGTAAGACAGTACAGGTGACGGCGGGAGAAGCAGCTCACCTGCAATGTGCAGCGTCAGGGGACGCGCCTTTAGAGGTCAGCTGGAGGAGTCCTCATCATCATACCATTGCACATCATTTGGATCAAAGGTAACACACATCATTTGACAAGTTTCGGAAGAACTTATCCGAGACTGTATTAAAATTAAAAGCTGTTAGCACTGTTCCCGTTAAATTGCGACTGTCCAAGAGAAGAACATTTTTTTATTATATCCAAGGAAATAGGGGTCAAGTTTTTGACAATGTTAGCTCTTCTTCATTTGACAAAATAATACTCATATCAACAAGGGATTTAACCAAATATTATCACGGGAGGGTCCAATTAAGGCGTATTTTCCAGATACACAATTCGAGAACAGGTGTTGGATGACGGCTTAGTATCTGAGTTGAGCATCCTGCAGACGTATCGACAAGACACCGGGGCGTTGACGTGTAGAGCGTCCAACGCTTATGGACAGGATGAAATGCTCATACACCTTGTTGTGCAAGAGGTGAGAAAAACCAAAACTTAGTTCAAATAAATCAAAAGAACCAAGCGAACGAAATTGTGATTGTGTATTGCATTTCAGGTACCAGAAATGCCAAAGAATATAAGGATAATAGACCAACAATCGCGTTCGATACAAATATCGTGGACGCAACCGTATGCTGGCAATAGTCCTATCATCAACTACATTGTTCAATATAAGGAAGCTCCAGGTGAATTTACTTATTCTCCGAAGTTTTTTATGATAACGTATTTTTAATATAACATAAGAGGTTTAATAACATCCTTTTGATCAGACTCCTGGCCCACGACCCCTCAAAAAGTGATAGTCCCTGGAAGTGTTACCTCAGCAAGCGTTCAGAACCTTCAACCGGCGACGTCGTACCATCTCAGAATAATCGCAGAGAACCGATTGGGACAGAGTGAGCCAAGCCAACTGATACAAGTAACTACGACAGAAGAAGGTAAGTGCAAAAAACCCTAGGCACGATTCGTAGGCGACAATAACCTAGTTTTCCAAAATTGACTGCACTATTTAAATATGGAAAGGGCAATGATATTGATATTAAAAATGTTATTTGTTTTATTCCAATAGTTCCTAGTGGACCACCATTGGATGTGAGAGTAGAAGCTAAAAGTTCTACTGAACTCATCGTAAGCTGGGAGCCACCACAGCGAGATCTATGGAACGGGAATATACTAGGTTACTATGTGGGATTTCAAGAGGTCAGTACACAGTGTTCCTAGATGTTATCTGATTAATTATGACGTGACAGTAAAATTCATGAGAACATCCTTTCGACTTTTTTTTTAATTTCATACATTTGGCACAACACCTATAACAATTAACTATTCCGCATACTTTTTTATTTCTCGATTATTTGGACAAAGTCACTTTTATCAATATAGATTATTACTTATATAACCTATGGGTATAAAACACCCAAAATACACTTGTTTGTTGCGCATAAAGAGTCGAATAAGTGCGTTCAGTAAGTAACTCCTCAACTTTTACCAGCTAAACAGCAACAGCACAGTTCTAAGCGCAAGTGGTCCAGGCGGGGCATCCTACACGGTGCGAACTGTAGAAGGGGCGGGTACGGCCCGTGCGAGGACCACGCTTTCGGGATTGCAGAAGCACGCCGCGTATGCAGTGGTGGTGCAGGCTTACAACAGCAGAGGAGCAGGCCCTGCCTCGCCCCCAACCACTGCTACTACGATGGAAGATGGTGAGTTCAAAAGCCTTAAAATGATTTTTTTTTCAATAAAACGTACACTCTGAAATGCACAAACCATGTGCGAAAACTCTTCGTCCTACTGACTTTTTTCATAGGCAATGAAAACAGGATTTTATCACTGACCGTAGAATTACATAAGTTTGCTGGAATGTAATTGCCACTAATTCGTTTAAAGCTGGGCGATGGCAGAAATCTATGAATTATAATTTTAATGTATGGATTATAATATTTTGTCTTCCATTATAGTTCCAAGCTTACCACCGGGAGCTCTTCAGTGCACAGCGCTGAGCTCCCAATCAGTCCGCGTAGCGTGGGAACCACCACCACTCAGAGGACGAAACGGAGTCTTACAAGGGTACAGAGTAACATACGCACCCGTCACGGATTGGTATGGTAAGCATCCTATTCACTTCTTTTATTCAACTATATTTTAGTTCTCACTTTCCATTTCTTGTTCTTTTCAAAAATTCTACAGTCTACTTCAGTTCAGTTTTTTTTTACTTCGGAATTCTGAAGTAACTTCGATTTCAGGAAACGAAGAAGCAGTGACTAAGCAAATATCAGGACTGCATACGACATTGTCAGGGCTCCGAAGGTACACCAACTATTCGGTAACAGTGTGTGCGTTCACTGCCGCTGGCGATGGAGTGAGAGCTGCTCCTGTGTATTGCCACACAGAAGAAGATGGTAAGAGAGCCCCGTCTCAATATGTACTTAGTCTTGATGGATTCATTACCTCATCTAAATGATTTAAAGATAAAATTCAACCTTTAAGAAAAAACAACCTCTATTCTATAAATATATAATCTCTTCTCAGTACCATCTGCCCCCGCTGATATCAAAGCAGTTGTATCTTCGCGTAATAAGATATTAGTATCATGGCTTCCACCTGCCGCACCCAACGGAGTCCTCGTTGGATACACACTTTACATGAGCGTCATTGAAGATGGAAGAGAGGTTTGTATTCTTATTGTCTTTATTATTGAAAAGAATAGTTCCTTCAGACTACTAAACGTTATGCTCTCATAGCTATATGCTTAATGAAAGATTAATTAAAGGCAAAACAATATGCGTGATTTCCATTCTGAATCATACTGTTTCCTGTATAGTAAAACATGCTGCTTTCAATCATTTTGGTCTTACATGAAACCTTTAACATACAACATGCTTCAATATCATGGAGGTGAGATACTCATCATGCTCAATCCCTTTTGCTTCTTCCACATTCATTCATCTTTTCATTCATGCAAACCGGTTGCGAGTTCTACGCACCTGAACTTTTTTAAGGACACCGCCATTAAGGTTAGTGTACCAAGGGCATCAAATCGTAATTGCCCTTTAAACTCCTTTTGATAATCCTCCTTTATTTGACCTCTCTACGTGATCAGCACACTTTCTTATACCACTCCACTTCCAATAACACCAAAGTATTTCATTCTTCCCACTCTCTTTAACACTTCACCGACTTTTGCTTAAACCACTATTTTGACACCATAAAGTAGGTAACTCAATCTACTTATATAAACTTACTTATACATAATACTGATATAAACTGTCCTGCCCACACACTCCTGTACAACTACAAGTACACGTTTCACAGACAATGAAAACTACTTCCCACTTTAGATTCCCGACAACCGCATGCAGAGCACGCGTCAATTTTCGTTTCATCTGCATTTTCCAACCAATCGTTCGAAAATGAACTTTGCTGGAATACTATATTTGTCAGTGTGCACTATTTCGTCTTGCCTGCATTTTTATTTTGATCTTATTTTGGCGATGCATTTTTCCACATCAATCATCATTTTTTTCTAAAGCTCGCTAGGATGTCCTAGAAAAATGTAGGTAACTGCAAAGCAGGCATTATTCAAGTTTTTGACTGTATTTGGTTTTAACATTCCATTAGGAGGGTACTCACAAACGCATGCTGTCACCAAGCACGTTATCCCATGAGACTTCGCGATCACCTCCGCGGGCCACCCATCAGTTCTGGGTATCAGCATCAACGAGGCTTGGAGAAGGAGAGGCGACTCGAGTAGTCACAGTGCTACCTTCTGAATCAGGTTAGTCTATAATCCAACGTAATAACTGGTAGGGTTTACTCCTATGTATTGGGTTTGACTACATTTGGTACTAAGTAGAAAATAAATATTTTTCAGGGACCCTGCATTAGTTTTAAATCCTTTTTTAGGAATATTTATCTGTCAAACTGTCTCTTCTACGCCGGATTAGGTCACTGGTGTTCATTTTCTTCTATTCAAAAAAAGCCCGTTTCTTGACAGTACCGGCTCGGATCACGTCTTTTAGCCGCAGCATAGTAACTCCTTGGAAGGAAAATATATCGTTGCCATGCAACAAAGTTGGTGTTCCCACTCCGTCTACTATGTGGAGTATGAATGGGGCAACCTTGGAGTCCACACTAAGAAAAAACGTTACCAGTGACGGTTCACTGATAATCAGGTAACTATTTTAGCTGATTCGACTCTTTGAAGTATAAATGTCACATAATATTCAATCCACGAATAAATTCTTTAAAATCTCGATACCCCATATTTCTTTACTTCTTATCTTCTCACCACGCTTTTTGTTTTTTTTTTCTTGTAAACTTTGTCCCACACCTTGATTTTCATCATTTTCCTTCACACCATTGATACAGCATGACGCAGTACCTGGACAGTGGGAACTACACGTGCTCCGTTGAAAACGTCCACGGACGCGACGAGGTCACCTATAGCGTTGAAGTGAAGGTGCCCCCACAACCACCTGTACTGGCTGTTGTGGATTCGTACGCGGATTCTCTTCATCTTCAATGGAGCGACCAGGGCGATGGTGGCAGTCCAATATTAGGTAATGTACTTTAAAGTCGTGCTGAGGTTATAAGGTTGGGGGGTGAAGGTGCACCATGACCCTTGCTTTTAATATTAAATACACGGTATACCTGTGTGTGTACATCAGCACAAATTAAAAAGACAGTACATACATTTACAATTTTGTATTTGATTTTGTAAATTTATTTACAGATGTTCCCAAGTGTGGCGCAATATATTAAAAAAACAATGCCTAACCTTGACATCTTATCTTAATCTTATAAGCTTAATGACCTTGACCTCATATTCCAGGATACGTGATCAACTATAAGCGTGAGCATGGTGACTGGGAGGAGTTACAAGTAGAAGCTGGTACATCAGAACACGTGCTCCCAAACTTGTGGTGCGGAACCCGCTACCAGCTGTACATCACAGCCTTCAACCGGATCGGCACGGGCCTGCCTTGTGATATTGTGCACGCGTACACGAAGGGCACTGGTTAGTTAAATTACTCTGCTAAAGCTGGGTTTTTATGAAGGATGTTAAGGAACCATAACGAGGAAAAAATATCAACGCAGTTCATATTTTTAATTCTAGCTGGGCCGATTTGCTGACATCCCACGTCTCTGAGGGAAATAGCGTCTAAGCTAAATAATGAAATAATTTTTTTACCAAATATAAAATACTGTAAACTGAATTTGATTGACCTTATTATCATTGTTTTTTTTTTGCATTCCAGTACCGGTAAAACCGAAGCACTCCCAGATGATAACTCTGAACACAACGACGGTGACGGTGTGGCTGGACTCTTGGGGAGACGGCGGCTGCGGGATTCTGTACTTCGTTATTGAGTATCGAGAAATAAGTCAATCACAAGTATGTATGACGTACAAAAATCTCTTCACTTTGCAAAAGAATTCCAAATTACATCTTGATAAGTTAATAATTGTATAGCTGCACCATTCACTGTATCCGTTACGAACTTCAAGGATTCACCATTTTTGATCATTATAATTTTACTAACTTCTGTCAACGACTTCGCTACGAATCTACGCTTCAGAACTAAGCCAAATACTAAACGAGATAATAAATATACCTACTCGAAGCAAGATAATCTACAATATGTATCCAGTTTATTCCGTTTAGTGGCTAATGCGTGATTGAGTACCATCCAAGCAGAAAACATCCACATATTATTTTCGGCGGATATTATTGTGAAGCTGATACTTTTTTGCAGAACAGTCTAAAGCCAAAACTGTCTATCTAATCCTGCATTTGTCCCGCAGTGGCGCCTAGTATCGAACAGCGTGCAGGCAACAGAACGCGTGTTCAGCGTTCCCGGACTGACGCCGGCAACACATTACCAGCTGCGGATCACTGCACACAACAACGCGGGACATGCCGTCGCCTTGTACAACTTCACCACGCATTCACTTAGTGGCAGTAAGTAACGCAATCAACCTTTACTCAAATGTCACTTAATTTTAAGACGCTCCCAAATCTGTTGCTGTCTTTGTCACTCTAAGGGGATAAAGTAAGGACAGCAACAGATTTGAGAGCGTCATAAAATGAAGTGTCGTTTGAGTTTTCGGGGGTTAATGAACAAACAGAGATGCTTATTGCCTCTTCACATCGCTGTTGTCGGGACTCGGTAATTGGCACTTGTGTAACGCCAATTAGGGTTTGGTAAAGATTTGAATGCCCATGAGTGTGTCACTCACGAAATTGGCAAGTGTATGTGTATCTGACATGCCACATGTGACACAAACCTAACCTAACCTTTTTCAAACTATTTCACGGCTACCCTACAGCCTAATTAGATGCAGCTAAAAGCTGAAAACACACACTCAGATCACTGATTTTCAGACTGATTTTCAGGCTTTCTGGCATAGGTATGACTGACCGACTGACAAAGCTCTGCTACGGGAGCAATGACTTTAATGCTATGGTGCGGATTTATTTGGCGTAGGCATTCGGCAAACTATTTGCGGGTTCGACGTTACAAGAACCTTATTTTAATAAAACAAGAGTATAGTTTGTGTTACTCAAGGAATACAAAAAAAAATCCAAATACACCAAGTGAAGTGTGAAGTTGCGTATCCGTTCATATACCTGTTTTAGACTAATTGTCCACGCCGTCACGCCAACAAGATCGAGGTGACGGCGCCGAAGTGGCGGCACATATATTTACTATGCATTAGCCGTGTGTCCACCGCACGTCAAGTCATCTTATTCAAACCTCGGCCGATGACGGCGGCTTGTGTTTTATCATCTCATGCAAATACAAGCTTAGGTGAAACCCTGAACACTCGGATTCCCTGTGTTGTTGGGTCCAGTGTCTTTCAATCCATAATCAAAAGTGCCAAAACAAAAACAAGACAAGATACAAGTGAGTCCTTGGCCACAGTGGTGGAGGGCGAGGTGTCGGGCGCGGCGCCGGGCGGGGCGCGCGCTCTGGGCGGCGCGCGCGTGCTGCTGCCGGCCGCGCTGTCGCTGCTCGTGCTCGGCGCGCTGCTCGCCATCGTGCTGCTCGTGCGCCGCAACAGTCAGTACTCTAGCTTTGGTACTTTCACTTAACGATTGTACATGTACATTTTATAAACTGATTTGCAAGGTCCCAAAAACCTCTATGAACCTCCCAAATCACCCAAAAACATTGAAAATATAAAATGGGCTGAGAAAAGTCAACATAATTAACATTTTTATTTTCTAATAACAAAAAGTATTATGAACACCTATCAGCATTTTTTTGCAGAAATACTTTACAATAATTATCCTGTCCTTGAAAAAAAAAAAATTATTTGACATAAAGATAAAAACTCGACAAACGACATATTGTGGACATATTTCATAAGCAAGAACTACAGATAGATAATGAACAAGGAACCTCTCCTGCTGTTACTTAACCAAGATTGAAGATACTTTTAACAGGTTCTTCTTTTAATCATGTCCTGCATAATTGAAACAATTATGTTAAGAGTACGCTGTACGTCGAGCTCAACTCAGTGGTGGGCGTGGCTAATATGCTTGCTATTTCACCAAGCGCGATGTGAGAAAGAGATACCGCCAGCGATGAGCAGTTCGAAGCTAGCGCGAACGTAATGCAAAGATTTTGACGAAACGATGTAATATTATTATTAGTAAGGAAGTAAGGATTAGGATTATTTGTAGTGTACAGTGTACCTATAAGTTGTTACATTTAAATATCTTATAATAAAAATTGTAGGCACTGATTTTTTTCTCTGGAGTTCTGACCTCTTGGTAGTTTGGACGCTGTTCCTGTACCAGTGAGGCAATATCCTGAGACTAAAAAAAATATCCTGGGACATCTTACACACGGCCATCTGATCCCAAGCTAAGCAGAGCTTGTGTTATTATTATAGCATTGCCGACGATTAGGGCAAACGATGTAAATCCCTTACAATTTAAGTAGGTACTTATATAAAAAATTAGGAACAAGGTTATTGGGAACTGGGTAGCTAACTAAGTATTATGTACAAATCGTCTTTTTATTTGAAAGCGATTGAAACAAATTTTTGACGCAGTGGTACCTACGCGAACCAACCTGCAATCCAATGGGATACGGTAGTTGCCTACTGTTTCTTGTCTGTATCTATTATTTTTAAGAAATATTTAAAAACATTCGGTTGGTACATTATTCATTACGTGCATTATTCAGTAGGTAGTGGCAATTAATAAAATTGAGGAATGTAAGGGTCAATTTATACTAGCGCAAAGTCAACATAACAAATTCAACCTTAACTCCACAGCGTAACGCACATATTACTCTTGAGATTTTAAAAAGTCGCGCGCATTTTTTCGTATTCGCGCGTCTGCGCATGAACAACGCTGATTGGTGCGCGCGCATTGTCGCGAATACATGCGCCCACTAGCGAACCTACGCGTCACACAAAAAAAAGAACACTATAATTCCGATTTCTTTTTCTTCATTTTCTTCTCCTTCAACTTCCGCTATAAGTCATATCATAGCAAGATCCATTGATCTTGCTATGATATGATTTAAACATTTTACACACGTTTCAGTTACCTACAAGAGTCAACTGACAAGTGATAATATACAATAGTGCGCGGGTATTCTAGCGAATACGCGCGCATTCGTGCGGCTTCGCTTTAGTTGTAAAAAATTTGACGCTTCGATGCGCTTCGACTCTGCGCTAGTATAAATTGACCCTGAGTAAGTTCTTACTGCCTACTTAGCTTATTTATTTCCCTAGTGCATAGAGTAAATCTGTGATATAAATATTATAGGTATACCTTATTAAAAAAAAAAAATTTGCCTAAAATTGTTAGTACCTACCAAGTACTTAACTGCCTTTGGTCAAGTTATAAGCTATAAAATAATGACATCGCGATACCTATCAATTTTAGGCAAAAAAATTAAAATAGGTACCTATAGCGCATCGGTATCACGTGGACTCGCGGCCGCTCACAGCCCGGCTTGAATGATTTCAACGCTATGATGACAGTCGCTCGCTACTGTCATACAACAGCGCATAAATTAATATCATAGGTATATAATCTATTTTTAGGGTTCCGTACCTCAAGAGGTAAAAATGGAACCCTTATAAGATCATTTTGTTGTCCGTCCGTCTGTCAAGACCTTTTTTTCTCATAAACACGTCGAGATATCAAGCTGAAATTATTATCACATAAGTACTCAGAAAAATCAAATTTCTAAATCAACGCATTAAAAAAATACTGTTTTATATTGCTATTTTAGACATTTGCAAGGGAATCAAAACCTATAGGGTACTTTCCATTGACCAAGAATCCAGAAATTTGGCAAGAAGCACTGGCATGTAGCACAAGTAAAGAAAAAACTCCGAAAACGGGTAATATTGAATATATTTACAAAAAAAAAAACGGAACCCTCGTTGAGCGAGTCCGACTCGCACCTGACCAGTTTTATCATATTTATGCTAATACATTTTGGTGTCCAAATCACAAAGTAGGTAACAGTAAGTAAGTAAGTAAACTGTACTTCCTTCTGGTAATTTTCAAAACAGTTCAATAAATCAAAATCGGAATCCACAATATAAATTAAAGGGATCAAAATATTTCATTACAATTCGCAACACATTTAGGTAAATAAAACACTTCACGTGCGCGACGGCACTTCTATTAGGTACGTATCAACCAAACAAGCACTGATATTTACGCAATGAATGACCGGTCGGCCGATTCACAACACACGGCGAGCGGCGTACGCGCTTTCCCCCTCGCTGCCCGCGCCAGGGGGTATACGATGAAGAGAGATGCACGATGATTATTCCCGAAAACGCGAGCGCGAAAAATATTAAACTGTGCTTTAGGAATTGTCTTCTTATAGGAAAAGTACTTATCGTATTTATATCAAATAAAGTTATTTGAACTTTATAATAAATAAACTAGGCCTAATGCTAATTTATTTTTAAGTTTTGATGTATTTAACGGTATAAATTGATGTTCAAACTTCCGTTAAAATTGGTGTTAAAAGTAGAATCTTTCCTAGCTCACAATTTCGAAATCTATGATTTTTTTTCTGGTGTTTTATAGCAATATGCCTAGATTGTAACGGAACAAATCAACATTGAGCTTAATTTTGAGTGTACAACATCTAATAGTGAAGTAATCAGACAATTACGTTTGTATGGAAATATAATCGTACAGCGCAGCCTTAAGGTCCCTAATCACCTGCAAAACCACAAAAATCTCCCTCACTACATTACAATTAACCACAGAAGCTGGTGCCACGGAGACAGTGGCCACCGAGAGCGGTGTGGGTGAGTCGCCATCAGTAGCACAACTGCAGAACAAAGTGAACCGCGACCAGCAGTACTTGGCCGCGCGGGCGCAGCATCCGCCGCCACAGCACCACTACAAACATGCTTCTAATGGTAAGAAAACATGTAGGTGAGACAACTGTGTTGTAGAGAGCCCCTTTTATAAGCACTGACTACGACGACCTATTGCGGGCCAACTGGCAAATACGGTAATCAGTATGAGCAGTAAAACACCTAACTGTTTGTAAAAACTGCTCTTTGCCTAATAAAACATAGTAGAAAACTGAACAGTTTACATAAAAACGTAAAATCTTTGCAAAAAACACATTCATTACAGAAACTCATATTCCACTCTCTTAACACTTAGGCACCTCTTTCCTATATTCCCCGATCTGAGAGTTGGTTCAAATTCCACAGAGTACATAGAAGACATCTGTCCGTACGCGACGTTCCAACTGACGAAGCCGACAGCGTACAGCGAGAGCAGCTACAGCGGCAACGTGTACAGCGGGCCTTATCACTCCGTCAGAGGCTCCTTCGTGTACCACGACTTGAAGCAGAACGACAAGTATAAGGTACAACCACCATACTCTTTCTTCTTCTTCTTTGAAGACTTCCCGCTGGAAGGCTTAGTTTCCGCAGTTAGTCCTTCAGGCTGTTTTATTGCTCGTAACCCAACCATAACCGTCTTTCAAAATGTTTGGTAACTTCGCTGTAAGATTGGGTCTTGCCTGGACTCCCAAAAACTGATATTTGGATTTTGGAATTCCATTTGTAGTTTAATGAAACTGAGCTTAACTCTGAACAGTTTAGTGACTTTTCTTTTGACTTTCTTGCAACAAAAGTCGCGTGGTGGCTGACAAAACTACGATCTTGCACTGATCAAGCGCTGCAACAGTCCGACCAAATACTGAGGCAGATTACTTTACTTAGCAAGGACTTTGGCTTAACTATTATTCCTCTCTATCTTACCATCGTAAAGCTTAATCATGAGCGCTGAATAGCGCGTGCTGGACATTGTGCGACGGTGACAGTAATATTGTTTATTTATCTCGGTCTCAAGTTTAAAAGAGTCCTCACTTTAACTATTGTTCGTTATGGCGATGATCTCAAATATAAAGTAGAAGAATAACTTGAAATCTTTGATTCAAAAGACTTCTATTTTTGTCAATTATTAAATTCGTTGATACAGGGCAAAGAGCCAGAGTACACAAAAGTGAGAAGAAAAGGCAACAGACTCCGAGACCCGCACTCAGAGAGTCAAGGTACGAACCTGCTTTAATCCGTACAGCAACAGCTTACAGAGTATCTATGACGTAGTTAGCTACATTTTATTTTACGTAGATTGCACCTTCTATTGAGTAAGTTTACTTTGTCCCATTTAAGTTTAAGTAATTGAATTGTAATTTGACATACTGATCGCCTTTTATGCAACCTTTGGGAGCGTAAATGGTGTTGTAATTTATAAAGGTAAGCATGCACACAGTATGTATTGTGACATACCTTTGTTTCGTTTGTGTGTAGTCCACTCATTGTCATGACTTAGTGTACTTCCCGCTTCTATGTGTTGGCGCCCCGTCCTTAGTGTTTGTCGTACGCATTGTATCCATTTGACATCAACCATGTTTTTATCATGTCATGTGCTTTGCTGTGAACCACGCCACGAAAGACAAATGTGTCAAAAATTAAGTATAACTCAAAGGTGCCTACGAAAGCTTTACGATTTCACGCTAAATATTGTTTTGTCATTTTTAACTGGGGGGTTACCATGCATTCATAAAGCAGGTCAATTAGACAAAACTGTAAATAGTCAAGCGATTATGACTTGGCTTAAACGACCCTGCAAATGATTATGGTAGTATCCTGGTCAGATATCAAAATTTTCATCCGCACTTTCGTAGGACCTATTCGTGGCGTGTTCACTGCTACCAGATTCCTCTACGATCTTCTAACTTGTGTCTTGGTATTGCAGAGTCGGACAACTTGGGCTCCACGGACTCGGAGGTGAAGAAGATACTAACGCTGCACCTGCCCATTACAGAGTACGAAGACGACGCGAGTGACGACGCCAGCGCGCCGCACTCGGACAGCGAGCCGCAAGCCCGGCTCAGACCCGCGCACCCCACTTCATGTTAGTTTCACTTGTAAATCAGGACCACCATACGCCATGCCAGTCATTGGTTGTATAAGTGTATTCCTTGCCGTTGTGCTCTTAGGATATCAATCGCAGATAACGTATTATTTATTTACTCCATAAGGTTTAAGTAATTGTGCGCAAAGCGGATTAATGCACTGTGCCGTAGATAAAGTAGTGTAACTTATTTTCTCCATAAGGTATGGTAAAAGATCACTAATTTGTGCTGATTCCATACGCGTTTAACTTCGGTTTTTTCGACGGACCCGTTACGATTCGTCCGCACCTTACTGACAGGAAATATACGAGATTCATTCTAGCGCACTAAAAATAAATGAATGCTGTGCAGACAATTGAATATTTTCCATCCAAGTTCTTGTTCATCCGGATTAACTAAGTAAATTTCCTAAAAACACCATTGTGAGCAGCAGATTATCTACGTTAAAAAGGTTTAAAGTAAAAAATATATAATTTTACATACCCACATCTCAGATCCAAGCGTAGAGCGCGAAGAGTCTTCGTCATCATCAGAGAACTCTGTGGGCGGAGTGGTCCGCAAGGCGTTTCCTTCGCGCAAAGGCAAGGCAGGTGCGTTGGGCAAGAGGCATGTGCGCTCTTCCTCGGGCTACAGCAGCCACAACGACGAGACCACCTTCAGGTACCTGTAGACACTGTGAGCAGTAGACGATGTTTACTTACTTTTACCTTTTAATTTTAGTCAGAGGAGGGTAGATGGACATAAGTTTGAAAATCGAGTTGTGTGTCGCATTGATGTACAAAAGTGTTGGTGCATAGTTTCTTGCATCGGAACAGTTGCGTTGATCGAATTAAATAAGATTTAATTTAAAACCATTTCGACCTTATGCCCTAGTAATAAGCTCTTTTCTGCTTTAAAAGCAATTTACATTTTGCAGTACAACGCTTAGTTATTTTCATGCGTTCGTTTGCATTATTTTGTTTTAATGTTCAGTAAGATATAGGTGAGTCGGGCTACTTGCACATTACTTGCAGCTAACTTAGATTTTCGTGTTTTTGTATATCAATGTATTTTATAAGTACTTGTTATATAAATAACAAAGATACAAAATAAATTATGAAAAGTAGCAAAAGTTTGCAGCTTGGGTTATCTACCATTCTCTGTGATTTAAAACGGTCAGCGCTCACGTAGCAACAAAATTAATGATATTAGCTATCAAGTTTTCATAAAAAAAGTTAAAGTCCTTTTTTCTATTTATCTATACTAATATTTTAAAGAGGTAAAATTTGTAAGTTTGTAAGTTTGTATGTAGGGGGTAATCTCTGGAACTACTGGTCCGATTTGAAAAATTCTTTCCGTGTTAGACAGCCCATTTATCGAGGAATGCTATAGGCTATATGCCATCACGCTACGACCCACGGGAGTGGAGCGAAAAATGCGGGTGAAACCGCAGGGGACAGCTAGTATTCTATAAGCGGACAATGATGCTACCTGTGCGCTGAACCTTACAAAACATGACTTATAAATTAGTATTCTTGTTATTTAAAGTAAAGTATAAGTAAATTCAGATCCTCATTTGGTGGTTAAAAGTTTTAATAAAAATATTTAGAAATAAACATTTCACTTCATTTATTTACTTTCAAACGCACAATATTTACAACAATCAATAATACACCCAAAAAAAACACTTAAAACTAGTTTTCTAAAAATAAAACCTATTAACTAAAATTGGGCTAACAATTCCTCGCTGCTGATAAAGATTGCCTATTTATAATTTATTTTAATAAATTAAAATACTAGTTTCATGTACAGTGTTGTCCTATAACTATTCTGTTCGCAGTATATCAAACTACCCTTCTTTCAACGAGCACATACATCCACCGTCTCGGTTCTCCGACGATACGGAGTGCGAGGGACATCACCGACGTAAGCGGGCACCGCACCCGCACCCCTCGCACCCCGCACACACCGCACACGACCCCAAAGTCACCCGGGAAGCCTTCCAGATCAACGTTTGAAAATAACGAACAAACGGAACGGCACTATTAAAGATGGCCGCCATACCTACGACCAATCAAAACGCGTTAAACTGACATCCATGTCAAACATGTTCGGACCAATGAGGTTGAATCACGATTGGACGTACGCTAGTGGCGCCATTAATGTCAACCAAAATGTACTGAAAAGACTAAGATTAATAATTTTGAGTCGTATTCTCAAAGTTATAAGGTCTTGTATCTATGTAGATACTTTTGGGATGTAGGTTTTGTTACTCTATGAGAGTAGGTGATAAGGCATGGTCAATCGGGTTAATTTATTTAACAAAACTGCACAATTGATATGAATTAGTTGGATTGAATAATGAATAATATTATATACTTTCAATTTTAAAACGGTACTATTACCTACAACACTGCCAAAGATATTTGTATTGCGTGATTAAATTGAGCTCAAGATTATCATAATTAAGTTGACAGTTCTCAAGTTTTTTATACCACTCGTATACGCATCTTCAATATTAAAATGTTGCTACAGTTTATTGGTTGATACATCAAGTAATATTTCTACAAAACAGTTGCCAAACTGCATAACTTCCATATTGCTAGACATGTAAATAAAGTGTAGATAGATAGGTTTAGCCAATATAATTATATTTATTCTTTAGTGCCACAAAAATAGTAAAACTCATTAATCCTTTTTGTACTCCGAAACTGAGTATTTTAAAACAAACGGCTTTAAATGCTGTTAAAGTTGTAGGTTCTAAAACCACTGGTCGTTGTGTAAATATTAATGTAATTAATGCTAAGTACACATTAATAACTATCGAATATAAAAAATAAGGAGAACAATAATTAAAATAAAAATATATATATTTTAAACTTAATGCCTTATTGACCAAAAGTCTTAAAACTAGTTACGGATGTAATTGTGTAATTATATCCCATATTTAATTAAATACGAATTGTTTGATTGTTGTAAAGTTTATGAGAACAATAATGTTTTCATTGGCAAATCTTATCATTGTCTATAACATTAAGGTTTTGGAGTGTGTAAATGAATTTTCAAGTAACTATTTATATCTTAGGATTATGATAAGCATTTGTTGAAGTGCCAACAGTAAATCACCGCATAATCTGTTAAGTATGCAAATATATACAGGACTGTATACAGTACACCATTTACACAAATTTGCCAACGTTACACAGACACTGTAAGACTAAATTGTTCATTAAATTTAACCTGACTTTCCAACTTTGCTAAAAATTACCACATTTCGGAGACTACTTGTTAACTATAAGTTATAATTAAATTGTGTTTTCCTGTCCTTTGTTATTCGACAAAATTTGCTTCTTGTACTGTTGACAATGATGTGGAACCTACCTATTGTATTATAATATACAGACCGCGTTGAAATCGCATTGCCTAACAGCGGTGCGCGTTCAAAGTGGTAGATATTCATCAATTGCATTATAATCGATGTAAAATAATGAAATGTTAGTATTATACAATCCTCAGTAAACAGTAAACGTGACAATACACTTACCTATAGTTTGGTGAATACGGCAGAAAGTTACATTTGTATGTACATTATTAACTGTATCATGTTGTAGCTATAGTTTACGAGTGTTGACACGCAAACTGCGTTCGTGTAAACAACACAATGTTTTCAGGTGAGTTGTGTGGATTTATAATAATTTACAATTGTTTACGTTGACACTCTTTAGTAATTCCAACGAAGACTGCCCTATATTTAATTGAGATCTATTTTATATAATCTAGACACAATTACCTAATGCTAGTCAATAATACAATGTAGATTTTTTTAGTAAACGTGACGTAATGATTTTAACAATGTTGATGTTTCAATCTTCTTTGTTTTGCATCTAGATTTTGAATTACAAATATTCGCGATTGGTGAAATTTTCGACCTCTTTTAACCAACGAAAGCAAATATAATACCTACTTACTTATACACTTTTGGTCAAATATTCATGAAGAATGGACGATATAAATACAAAATCCACTTTTTGTTCAAACCTATATTAATTTTTAATATCTCAACTTTAGGAGCAAAAAATCGTTATCATAACTTTACTCTTGAATCATTCAGAATTCTAGTCAATGTACCATATCATTTTTAAACATTTTGTTAATATTAATAAATACACGAGTATCTTATAAGGGTTAGTTAATCAAGTTGTTACAGATATGTTTTTATAATGCAAACAAATGAGTTATTAGGACAGTATGATGTGAACGAAAATAAAAATTCATTTACTTGACATTGATCTATTTTATTTACCTACCCTAACATTTACAATAGAAATCATCTGTTTTGTACATCGAAATAGATATCATTTGCAAGTTTTGTAATAACATTACATCAAATATTACTAAAACATTTGAATTATTCATCATCTGTGTCGAACTGCCTGTTGGCACTGTAAAAATAGGTATAACAATATTTACTATGAGAGCAATTAACTACAGCACACATGAATTTTTTAACTAACATTATTCATAAAAGGAGTCTGTTTGCATTTTAATCACAATAATGTCTGCTGTCACTATATTATTGGTACACTTACGCACATTTCACACTCTGACCACATGATCTGCGAACACATAAAGAACGGCGTTTCGTGTTTCGAGCAAATGTGGCATAATATTAAGTAGTTTTGACTGTTTGAGTTATTGGCAGAATATGTTTCGGTAGAACTTAGATCAATTTCAAGTTTTTTAAACAAACCGAGACCATGTACCCGACTTGCGTCTACATTCGCTGCCTAGAAGCCAACGACCGCGCGCGGGACGCCTATCCAAGCTAGACGGTCGCGATGGGACCGGATAAGACGAGTATAGCGATGGATGGATCGTGTAAGATACGACTAGCCTGTGTCAGTCACTGTCGCTGTCCTCGTCAGCCGTGAAGTCAAAACGTCGGAACTTCTCTCTGAAGTTCTTCACGTGTTCGATCTCTTCCTCTCGACTCAGCTGGCACTGCCGCCAGTCGGCTTTGTCCTCGCAGTTCAGGATAGGCGGACATGATAGGACATCCCTGGAATGAAGTTAGTGTTGAGACATCTTACATAGATTAATTAAAATAAATAAATATCTTGGGGCAACTCACACACGGCCATCTGATTTATCAAACTAGTCAGAGCCTCTGCCATGGCAACCAGACAACAGACTTAAATACTGTTACGAGCTGAGGGTTCTGGATAAATGAAATTACCGTTTCACACGAAATAATCAATTCGGAACAATCGGCATTGCATCACCTTTACCTCTCTACGTAAGAATACATATTATGGATAAATAGGGTATTACACTCTTTTTTTTTAAGTATTTCAAATAACTCCTACAGTACTAAGAAACCACTAAAAAAAATCCTAAATTTTTATTTAAGCGCTAAGTACCCTAAAAACGCTTTTAAAAATTGTATTTTCAAATTTCGCGCGGAAATTTCGAAAAACGGAAAACGCCGTGGGCGTGGTTTTGCTTTGGCGATATGACGTCCTTACGTCATGTAAATAAACAAACGCGCTGTGACACTTTACATAATTTTTATTGTTTTTATCTCAAAAATTAGTTACTGTTCGACTTACCGTTGGTGTGCGTTTCGGAATGCAAGAACACAAGTGTGAAAACATCGGAATAATTGTGAATTCTAGTGTTAACTGATTCAAATTTAAGAAAGCTTAGTTAAAAGTTGTGGGAAGAGTATTTCAACTATTACACCATAAAAACCCGTTTGTACCGTTTGTACTGTTGTTGTAAATATCACTTTGATGTAAGTACACATGTGCATTAGCCATCTAAAATATCTTTCACAATAACTTCCATGAAAAAGTATATTTTTATAATAAATATCGTATTAGGAGGTTATAAATAAAACAAATAGTGACGTCTAGTTGACACTGTTGACAGTCGACAGCTGTCACTGTCTATGGTCTGTATTTCGGTGTGTTCAAGAACAGGTAAAAAAAACTGAAAACTTTGAATTGAATTTAAAAAAATATTTTCTAGTTTTATGAACTAAAACTAACACTGTTCGGCTGCTTTTTGCGTAAGCTACCTCAATAATATATTTTTATATTTTTTCTCTTATACAGTGTAATACCCTATTACAATAATCGAACCCGTCCGATATATTAATTTTCAATTGATTCAAGAGTGCTTCATATTTCTTGCCTGTGGAACTCCTCTGAACCTACTGTTTATAACGAACTAATAGCTACGCCATGACAATTGGGTAGTTTACACCATTAACCAATAAATGTTAGACACAATTTCTATAAAACCTCTTTTAATTTCAGCCCAATAAATTCGGTTCATTTTCAATTTGCTATAAAACTTGATTTTTAGTTGCTTTGAAATCAATAAATAGATAATCAACTGAGTTGTTATTTTAGTGACGTCATAAGATGCCATTGCCATACAAAATCTATTGGATAATTGCGTGTTGACAGCTCATAAAAAGTACGTCAATTGATAATGGTGGAAACTACCGTATTCAAAAGGAAATGATTTATTTGACAGGTGACCCAATAGTCCCGAAACACAATTCTACAATAATTACCTTCCAAAATGCAGTGGGAAGTGTTGTTTCGCCTTGGCGTACACCTGGTCGCCAGAGGGCAGCTCTGCGTGGAAGTACGTCTCGCCCGGCAGCGCCACCTGCCGGATGTCCGCGTACGGAGACAGGACTTCCAGTTGTATGCTGTTTATACCTGCTTCGTCCTGGGTAAAGAGTTCTTTATGATAGAAGTTTAATTCTTAGTAAGAATTTGTGATGTAACGAATGTACAATTTCCTACATTCGCGAATGTGGATGCGATTCATTACATCACTACTACGAATTAGCACATAGTTCGTGTAAGTCTCAAAACTTAAATTTTTTTAACCTTTTTGCTATACTAAAATCAATTTAACACCTTGACGTCAGCGTTACTTTAGAGGATCATAAAATAAAAGTCTTAATTTATCACGATTAATTTCGTGGGATAATAATTCAAATGAAATGCCTCGCTGTACGGGTTCAAAATACGTTGGGAATTTTTCATAACGTCGTCTAAAAACCATAATCCTTACTAATATTATAAATGCGAAAGTAGCTCTGTCTGTCTGTCTTTCTGTCTGTCTGTCTGTCTCTTCTTCACGCCTAAACTACTGAACCGATTTGGATGAAATTTGGTATAGATATAGTCTGGGACCCGAGAAAGGACATAGGATAGTTTTCATCCCGGAAATCCCCCGGAAACGGGAACTATTATTACACGCGGACGAAGTCGCGGGCAAAAGCTAGTAATATTATAAATGGAAAAGTGTGTGTTGTTTGTCAGTCTTTCACGGCAAAACGGAGCGACGAATTGACGTGTTTTTTTAAGTGGAGATAGTTGAAAGGATAGTGAGTGACATAGGCTACTTATGGCCTCTTTTTAAAGCGAGCGAAGCCGCTCAAAAGCCAATGCATAATAAAATCTTACCTGGAATATCTCTAATATCTGCGACTCGCAGGCGCGCGGCACGGGAACGCACTGTATCTGCATATGAGACGTGCGGTAGTTGCGCTCAAAGAACACTACATACATGTCCATCGTCGCATAGAACTGTTTTAACGCCTCCTTGAATTTCTTTATATCTTCTAGTATTTCGTCAGATACCTGAAAGTAGGGTAAAATTGGTTAATTAAACATTACTGTACTATTACATTTATTATGTTTGCCACATTGTCGTATTATTTGCAATTCCACCTACAAACTCGACATAAAAGAGAGGTAAGGGTTTATTGAGAAAACGACACTGACTGACAGTATTATGTGGGAAAATAAATAGACTTCTTCTACTTCTTAATGCACAGCTCCAGCAGCAGTAGTATGGCAGCTTTAGCTGTTTCTAGGCGGTATGCTTCTACACTTAAGTTTTCCAGAAGGATCCTTGTGCGTGAGTCGTGGGCGTCGTGGCCAGTGGCATTTGGGTCAGAATGAGGTCATGCCGATTACCTATTATCCACTAGCTTTGCAATACTATATTTTTAATTTTAACAGGCCTGGATGTTACTGAAAATTTTTCTGAAGTGTTCCCTAGCAAATCTCCTTTCCTAGACCTGGCAAGAGACTTTGGAACTCATAGAGTTTCTTCCTTCCGGACTAAGCTGACCGAAAATGAACAAACTTCATAATAGAATAAGATTTAACTTACTCTTGTGATAGACTGTTGATGTGTTATAGGTAAAATAAGAACATGATATGGTGTCAGCGGTCCTTTAGCTAATGCTAGGTAGCAGTGAGTACCAACACAGATTACTAGATGTTTCTCCACAGAAGGGGAGGCTAGGCAGAACCAGCAAGTCTCTGCAATGAAAAGAAATATTAAGAATCATGTAACTATACAACAAAAATAAAAAAATAATATTTTAAGACTCCTTATACAAGTATCTGATTCCAAGCAAACAATGTGTTATGGAACTCCGACCACTACTATACATATAGATAAAATACACCCAGCCACAGATACAGACAATCGTGCTTATCACACAAAGTTTGTCCTGAGTGGGAAAGCACTACAACTCTACTACCATAATAGGGAACATGAATCTTTATCTGTGGGAACATGCATGTACTCATTATTTTAAAACGAAATTTTACCTGGATCAAAAGCTTTCTTTTTCCTCTCAGAGTTGTCATCTCTGCCTTTTTTTCTCTTTCCTTGATCATCTTCTGGTCCATCAATGTTAAAGAAGTACTGTCCATTGCCACTGAACTGAAATGATACAGAAACAAACTAAGTAAAATGAAATGTATGTTTTAGCTTTGTTTTCGGGCCCTGACCAATGGGTCTGATCTGTCAATGGGCTGTATCTCTCGAATCAAAGAGTAGAATCCAATTTTTTACAGAATCTGTATTTCTAGTGCAGCCTTTATTAAACCAGTGAAACACTTCAGTTTTCAGTTTAGACATTGTTAAATTCAATAAAGGTTTTTATGCAATCAAAACTTCTACCCTTAATTTTTACCTTGACAACTTTTCCAGGTTGATGTTGTTTCAACAGTTCCGGATCATAAGGGCAAGCAGTCTCATCAGTGGTGCCTTGTAACAGATCCGTGACACGCATCTTAGAGATTGGTTGAAGAGAGCATGCGTATATCCATTTCTCTTTAGCTTTGTTACCAACTGGAGCTAATGCTATGAATCTGGTTGCTCCTTCTCTGTAGTCTTGGTGGATAGAAAGGTTCCTGAAAGAACATTCTTGGGTTATTTAAAATTATCAAAGAGGAAGAACTTGAACATGCATCAAGTCATCATTCAGTGGTGCCAAGGACTCCTTCAATTTTAGCGCTTCGTGCCGCCATACAGCGCCGTAGCGGTACGTTTGCCGTACTGCTGCCGCGCTACGCCTTTTGTATGAAAACAAACGAACGTACGTGCAACGTACGGCGAACGTAACGCTACGGCGCTGCAGCCGTACGACACAAAACGCCTAAATTGAAAGAGCCCTCAGAGTCTAAATTAGGGTCGCTTTGACTCTCTTAAACCTTACAATTAATTTTCAAGAGTGTATTTATTTATTTATTTATTTAAACTTTATGCACATATGTACAATGGCGGACTTAATGCCTTAGGCATTCTCTACCAGTCTACCCAGGGTGGTGCAGAGATTACATGGCAGGTGCACTAATAAAAAGAAAAAAAAAAAGAAATAGAATAGAAGAATGCAACTTAAAAAAGAAAAAAAAAGAAAAGACATAATTACCTACTTATTTATATATTAAAGTATATACTACTTAAATAAATATAAATACATACATACATACATACATATAAAACAAAGAATGTAGTGACTGGTCAATAGACTCTGCTCATATATTTTGAAAATGAATCCTCAATTTCCGCTTGAATCCATAACGGCTAGTGGCCGTCCTGATATCGAGAGGAAGCGCATTCCAGAGAAGAATGGATTGAATCCGAAAGGATTGAGTGTAATAGTTACCTGTATGGCTGTCTTTCAAAATGTTTATCAGCAGATGGCACAACATGGTATCTGGGTTTTATGTGTATGGCTAGCCACGAAAGCAAGTCTGATAAGTTTGCTTGATCTATGTTCACCTGAAAAAAAAATATTTGTAAAATATGGTTTCTAGATGTATAGAGAGTCAAATGACAATTATTTCTTAGGCCACATAATAGATTTTTTGGTTTATTCCCGTTGTCCCCGTACGCCGTGGGACAGCGGTACTTCAATTAAATATTTAAAAATAGTTCCCGTTGTCCCCGTACGCTGTCCCGGTAGATTAATATAAAGGATTTAGACCTTGTTTTCAAGTAAGATTTTTTATTTAATGAAATGTCCCACAGAGTTACAGGACGTTATTTTTCAATTAAAGATTGAAAACTTAAGAGAACAAAAGTACTAGGCGAGCAGTAACGTGAAGTGGTCATGTGCGAAAATTTAAAATATGTGGTGGAGCACGTTTTCCATTTACCACTTCACGTTACTGCGCGCCTAGTACTTTTGATTGAATTAAGTAGTCAAGTGTGAAAATTTAAAATTACTGTGAATTTGAAGTTTAGTTTAGTTTACACTTAGCCGAATGTACGTTACGGGGACAACGGGAAATAAAATTAATCACGTCCCGCTGTCCCCGTGACGGGGATATGGCACACGGGGACAACGGGAACAAACCGATTTTTGAAATACGAGCACTAAATAGCAGCAATACAGCCATTATTGCTTTTGTAAAAACTTCTGATTGGCTGCTGAGTGTCATGTAACTGGTTCTTTTACCAAATTTAGTTCAACATAGTACCATTATGTTAAAACTGTCATACATTTTCGTGCAACAGCTTTACAGAGTAAAAAAAATGTTTAAGACATAATATTAGAAATGGATTTGAAAATGTTATCATACCTTCGTAGTTTCATCCTGCTGTATTCCGGCAGGCCATTGTGTGGTTATCAATATATCTACCCCTCGGTACTCACTCTGACCTCGCAAACACGCATCTCTCACTGCACTGCAGTCACTTGGCTCAAATGTACACATCGGTATCTCTTTACCAAGCTCTCTCCTTGATAAACCGGTTAGGTAAGCTATCTTAACATCAGCACTAGTTGTAAATATTCCTCTTTTTCCTGTAAATTTAATAAATTTGAGTTGAATTATGTACTTTGTTAAAACCGCATTACAAAGTGTTACAGTTTTTAGTTTACAAAAACATAAAGTTTATCAATATCAGTTAATTGTTATCCAGCAGCTGGGCAAAGGCCTCTTCTCAATAAGACCTAGCCCAAAGGAAATAACCAAGCTACCTCAATTCATCAATCTCCTGTTTAGGACATATGAATTACAAATCAAAGTTTTCTCATGTTTTCCTTTACCAATTGCAGAGTCATTAAGAATTGAAAAGTCGAAAGTACATAAGAATAAAAAAGTAAAAAAAGTAGAAAGTACATAAGAATTCAAAAAGTAGAAAGTATATAAGAATTGAAAATTTCAGTGGTTCTTGTCCCGTTACAAACCTGTAAGCTTATGCATGAGAGGAGGGCTTACTTACTTGTCCATCCCAACACTACAACCAATGAGTACTTAGTTGACTGTAAACATTAATAACTAACTGTCTAGTATTATAGTTTTATTAACATTCCATCCATACTAATATTATAAATAGGAAAGTGTGTCTGTTCATTTGTCTGTATTTCATGGCAAAACTACTGAACCGATTGAAATTAAATTTGGTACAGAGATAGCCCATAGCCTGATAAAATACATAGAATGAATTTTACCCCAAAAGCCCACGAGAAGGGAAACAAGGCGGGTAAAATCACGAGGAACAGCTAGTTCAAAATAATAAAGAAAGTTTACCCATATAGATAACATTTGGAACAATCTCAGATCCTTCTTCACAATAAAGAGGCACATGTTCACTTTTAGATGGGCCAAACACATATGTAGTCACTGGAACTGAAACAATAAAATTTAATTTAACATATAACTTACTGTCCAATCATCTTTTTTTGCAGTCAATCCAAAAACAATAAATAATAAGTAATTGTTGCTTGTTAAAACCTTGAAAACAAACTGTCTTTGGTTTCATATACCTTTTCTTGTGCCCATTTTATAAGCATCCAGTTCTGAATTATCATCGCCAAAGAAGTTTCCCGCGCACAGGAGGACATCAAAAGGTCCAGATTTTTTCACTATTGTTTCAACGCGGGAAAACAGTGCTTTGAAGTTTCCATTCACGTCTCCACATATTAGCCTTAAAGAAAGATAAGAAACATATTAACAGTTAATTAATTTAACAATTAAACATGTCTTGAAGCTTTGGATAATGCCTCGAAGGTAAATAATAATACAACGTTAAAAAAATAGTTCTCTGCAACTATAGATGAGGAGCTATATAACTGGGGACACATTTCAAATAAGTTTGTGTTTTCCAATAACCAATAATAGAGAGTAATTTAATATTCACTTACGTTTTTTGTTTTTCCATTTTGAATGAATTTTCTTGTTTGATTTGAGGTTATTGTTATCACTTATGACAACTACGCGCAGAGCGCAGACGCGACGCGATATTTTGATTACGAAAATTGAAATTGTGTGCCATGCCTGCTGCCACTAATTCACTGACATCTCTCCTCTTTGGCAATTTGACGTGAATTTGACACTGACAATCAAAACCATAGACATAGACCCTCACCGAAAAATACCAATTCTGCAACTTTTCTGTTAATTTTAGAGATGAGTCGTACTAGGTAAATTTTGTACTAGGTACTCCTAGTCCGAGTCCGTAAAAAACATACTAGGTCCAAATACCTATTCCACGTAGTCCATGAAGTACGTATACTTTAAAGTGCGCTTAGTATATTCTTAGTGTGATCCGTAGTAAAGTAATGAATTGCAATCCTTTTTCTTTTTGGGAGTGGGAAATCATCAAATGACTTCTCTTGGGTGCAGCGGGAGGGCGTGTCAGACTTATACTGACTAAAATCCACTCATGTTCCTTCGATTGCCCTTTATGTTCCAGGGTCACGGTAACTACTATAAACATTCCGCAACCCCGATGAATTTCAATCCTTCCTTCATACTTTTTTATTCAAGGACTTTTATTATTTTAATTTTTACGTTCTCAGCTTAGTCACATAGTACCTAATAATAAACAGAAAATATTTTTTACGGAGAGATAAAAATAACACAAGGGGTTCCCAAGATACCATTTGACGATTTCCCACTCACCAAAAAAAAAAGATACCTACGACATTTTTAGAAAGCCCTTTTTTAAAACAATTGATATTAAAACTAGAAGTTCGTTACTAAAATAATTCCGATAAGCGTACATCCGATTTCGATGTTGAGTAGGTAGGTATCGTATCAATACAGCACTCAGCAGGCACGGCGATCCCGCGTCCACCGGGCCATCCATTACAAATAGTCTTCACACGCATCGCGTACGGCGTACCTAGTATATAAAGTCTGCCTAGTATGTGAGACTTGACGTCCCGAATAGTATCGCGTACTAGTCGGGACGTCAAGTCCCACTTAGTCCCGAGTATTGTCTTCATACGCATCGCGTACGACGTACCTAGTATATAAAGTCTGCCTAGTATGCGAGACTTGACGTCCCGCATAGTATCGCGTACTAGTCGGGACTTCAAGTCCCACTTAGTACCGAGTATTATCAGACTAAGATGGAGAGATGGCAAATAGTGAAGTTAAAAAGGGACAGAATACGTTCTTGACTTCTTGCACAACACCGAGGGTGCGTCGCGTTACTTTTATATGCATTAAAATACGTTTCAAATTCGAATGGCACGTGAATGGGTTTTAGTTCTTAGGAGATCGGCGTCGTGCGCCGCGTAGGGACTAGGTGGATCGCGTATTTTAAAAGTTGGAATAGGTGCGGCCTAGTATTGTAAAATACCTAGTACTTGTATCTAGTCTAGTAAATACGTTTCATCTCTAGTTAATTTGGTCTAGTAACACTTTCAACCGGGGGCTTATTGGCTTGCCTTGGTTATAAATAGGATAAATTATATTAGTTCTAATGATATGATAGTTAGTTAGTAATAATGAGCTGCCCTAGAGTATAACAGTGTTTCAGATTGCCACTTAGAGTATTTAACTACTTGAGTCGCAGGTAATTGTTTTTATAGCTGTAATGAATTCAGGAATTGTGCAGTTGGTTGTCAGCGTCGAGATTAGGTATGCAAAGAGCAACTATTACTATTCACAAAATTAACGAAACTAAAAAGACCTGAGTTCAAATAAAAAATATTTGATAGAGTTTTGTGTACACTATAACTAATGCTCCACAGATAATAAAAATCTTCCGCGCTAACTGTTTATCAAACAACATGAATTTACTGTAAAAACATTTATTTTGTAAATGAATTTGTACACATTGTGAATTTAGAACATGGCCTCATCTAGTAAACTACCCGGGACAGGCCTGGAAGAAGTCGGGGTTCCAGGACAGTCATACCTTCGTGATGCACTCACAAGCTGCACGGATCCATTGAAAGCTATTGAAGAATTTCAACTGGAAAACGGCATATTATTACCCTCCCTGAGGCCCATGCTACCTCTGCTCGACCTCCACGGAGTGCGCCGGCTTGATTTTCACACTTCAGTTTTGGAAGAACTGAGAGATAAACTGATTGCTCACATCAATGAACTTGGTTCAAAAGATGGTAAGGAACATGACAAGAAACTAAAGGAACTGCTTGCTAAGAGCTTTCCTGTCGTCAGAGTAAAGGCCCTTAGGCCAGTTATTATGAGTATATTGAAAAACACTCCCCATATTGATGACAAATTCCTCAGGGTTTTAGTAAGAGATCGGGAGTTATATAATGATACTGACACAGAGGTAAAGAGGCAAATATGGCAAGACAACCAATCTCTATTTGGTGATGAAGTGTCACCACTTCTCAGCCAATATATTAGAGAAAAGGAAAATGTATTATTTGATCATGAGAACCTCACCAACCTATTCTTTTCCCCATCTCCTAAGGTTAGGAGACAAGGAGCTGTTGTACAAAAACTTGCCCACATGATTGGCAATAGTGTGAAGTTGTATGACATGGTTTTACAGTTTCTTCGTACTTTGTTCCTACGAACAAGAAATGTTCACTACTGTACTTTACGAGCTGAGCTGCTGATGGCATTGCATGACTTGGAAATACAGGACATTATATCAGTAGACCCTTGCCACAAGTTTACATGGTGCTTAGATGCATGTATTAGAGAGAGAAATGTTGATATAAAAAGGTCAAGAGAACTACAAGGATTTTTGGACAGTATTAAAAGAGGACAGGAACAAGTTTTAGGAGACCTATCAATGACACTATGTGACCCATATGCTATAAACTTCTTAGCAACATCTGCTATTAAAATTTTACAACATTTAATAAATACTGAAGGACTACCAAGAGATAATACAATATTGATACTTTTGTTGAGAATGTTAGCACTGGGTTTGAGTGCCTGGGTGATGATTGATTCTCAAGAGTTTAAAGAACCTAAACTTGATAGTCAAGTTGTTACTAAATATTTACCAGCACTGATGTCACTTATGGTTGATGACCAAGTCAGAGCTTTGCATAACAAGTTGCCTCCAGATGAGAGAGAGTCGGCTATTACAACTATTGAACATTCAGGCCCACCACCCGATGCATGTGAAGCTTATATGAGAGAAAGTTCAGTATGTGGTGTTCTGGCAATGTACTACACTCTACATGCAGCTAAATTACGTGACAGGGGAGCTTTACTACGTATCCTTAGCATCCTGGGTAGTTGCAAAGATGGAAGAGCTTATGAAGACCCCTTCTTACATGCACTTGTAGCCTTATTAGTACAGCTACCTGATGAATTCCAAGGAGAAGACTTCAGCACTGTATTGTTTGATGAATTCTTTTTTGCTGGGTTATCTAAAGACAATGTCACAAGACATTTACTAAAACTGCTGTGGTACATCCACCCTAAGCTACCAGAGACAAGGATACAGACTCTTATGAAAGCCCTACAGCCTGGCACGCAGCATAATGAATCTGTGCACAAGTTATATGAGACATTACAGCAAAAGATGACTACACAGACAGAGCCAGTGCCTAGCACTAGTGAAATGGAATATCTAGACTCACCACTCATGAGTGTGCCAACACCAGCACCCTATCATATGTAAAATCAATTTTATTTATATAATCAGACCTAAAACTTCATTAACCTTGCATAATGTTTATCGTAAAAGGTTGTAAACAAACAAACATTCACTGTAAAATATTTATTAGTAGCAACTTACAGTAAGTTTCAAATTAATACATATAAAAAATGTTAAAACAAAAATTATTGTACTTTAATGTTTACTTAAAATTCAAATTGGACGGAATAAGACTGAGCATTTATGGCATTAAAAATACATTGTGACTTGCAAGTACAGAACTTCAGATACATTATAAAGTTTATTAATTTTCGAGTTAATTTTTATAAAACGTTAATATGCGTTGACTTGTCGAAGTTACGCTCGGTGGTCACGTCTGTCGGGCTTCATGTCCAGAGAATGGAGAGAGCGGAGAGACCGCGAGCGCTCGAACAGTGAAGGGTCCGTATAGATTGGCTCGCTTCCGTCGTCGAAGGCATTTGCTAGGCGTCCTGACGAACCCGCTTCTTCGCCAACTTCGGCAAATGTTCTTCCTAATCCACTGAAACAGATCATTTTGGCAGAATTAGTTAGCATCTCGTTAATTCGTAATTATTTGTTTATATTGCCCTTAGGAAAGTCGATCATTATCAAATGTGCATGATCGACTTGTGTGAATCATTTTTTCCCTCAATATAATTAATCCTTATCAGACTTTGCTCGTATTTTCATTTTTTTATTATAACATTGTTGATATCTGATTGACGCAATTGCTTGTATCTTCTGACCTTTGGCTAGTGGGTAAACCCGTAAATACCTGTGAATGATAATCTTAGCTCTAAATATTCAGTCAATAAAAAAATTTTGTCGATGTCCACATGGTAGAATATTTAGGAGGGTAGTTTTCTTTCGATTTTTCTAGCAAATGTTGAGTTTGAGTTGTTGGTTGGTAGCGAAGTTTCCGCTATTCACTAAAAGGTAACTTAACTGTCATGATTTGAGTGCGACTAAGAAAATAAAATCATTGCCTAACCATTTCCTTAACCACCAGATAGGTACCTATTTTAGCTTGTGCGATATCTTCGACTCCGTTTTTTCTGGGTAGTTGTTTCATCTCGCGTATCTAGTCGATTCCGTCCGATTTCGTTATTCTTACCCTTTACCAAGAACTATATAATTAATTACCTCAAAGAGAAAGGCTTGTGCAGATGCGAGGCGGAGAAGAGCGATGGTCTCGTAGGTCTAGGTCCTGGGGTCACTGGCCTCAGCGCCGGTGCAGGCGACGATGCCTGAATGTTTTTGCGCAGTACCCGCCAATAACGCCTGGATAAGGAAAGATTAATGTAGGTCAATTGATTGTTTAATAACAAAGCTGGCTTGTTATTTATATGTGGTATTTATTCGTTAAACTAATTTACTGCTAGATTGGCTATACACCAAGAACTTTAAATAAAATACTGGATACTGCACCACGAAGAAAGAATTGAGGACCAAAAATATGACCTTGACTCGTCACTTATGTTTTGCGTCTCTTTCTTGTCTCTTCCCTCAAGAAAGAGACGCAAAACATAAGAGACCAGAAAATTCTTGCTATACACAGACTGATTTATTTTTGAAAAAAAAAAAAAAAAACATCTGTTAATAGTAGGTGTTCACATCACAGTACTTGAGTCAATTAGGTAGGTATCAGAAATAAAATGCACGCTTACAGCACGTGTCACGAGTCTCCTGCATGGACAGCACGTGGACGTGTCAACTGCATTTAAAAATACACTCGAGTAGTTATGTTGACTCAAATTGTATTTTATTGGTTTTGTTTACGAACTAGGGAAAAACTGATTATGTAAACGAGGAGTTTTATGTGATCTAAATGGTCGTACGTCTTACCGATGCGGTTATGTGTACTTAAATAATAATAACGAATGCTCATAATTATCATTGACTTGATAAATAGTGTATGCAATTCCTTATCATTTTAATATCGTTTCTAAAGTTACAAATAAATAATTGGGATCAAGGTTGTGCTTACATAAATAATTCACTGTAATTTGGTTAGTTGCCTAGGAATAACTCTTTCCCGCTACTCTGGGGCAGCTGTGTAAATTCGATAATATAGAAAAAGTATGAAATATACACGTACTTATAGAGCACTTGAAATATTACACTTGCAGCGCAAACTACGAGTCGTCCCCTATCTTTTCATTGTCAATTGTTATAAGATCAGTACCAAGTTACTGTGTAAAGCTAAACAAGCTCTTAGTTTTCGGCTTCAGGGGTGAAAACCCCAAGATCACCTACCGTTCTTCCCAGATTTTCAGTTAAAGTTACATACCTATAGATATACAAAGCAGCAGTCAACATGGCCAGCAACAAAGACAGCAGCACACAGAGAGCTACAAGTAATGCTCTGTAGTGATACGGAGGTATGCAGACGCCAGCAGCAGCGACCACTGGCGAAGAGTCGCTCTCGCCGTTTTCTTCCAGCAACTCGTTGCGGTTGTCAAACACCTGAAAATTGTTGCGGAATGTTTATAATAGTTACCGTGACCCTGGAACATAAAGGGAAATCGAAGGAACATGAGTGGGTTTTAGTCAGTAAGAGTCTGACACGCTCTCCCGCCGCACCCAGGACGGGAGCAGTCATTGGATGATTTCCCACTCACCAAAAAAAAAAACCTGAAAATTAAATACTTTACTGTAGTTTCTTTACGGCTTTTAAAGGGATTGCTCCTCTCGACTGCTAAGTAGGTCCAGCAGTTTACCAGTTGATTAAATATTTGTTAAGATTACGTATGGATGGTTTGCAATGATTGCCTCGAATTGAGCTCGTGTTAAAAATAGGCCCTTAGTTAATGTAGTTAGCAGTACAGATGGCATCGAGTTGTTCATTAAAAGTTTTTAGGAAGTGATCACGACCCTCAGCACCGAGGAAATCGATGCAAGGAGGAGTACTTAATATGGTCCGATGACGCTAATGGGTTGCTATACGAGTTAGGTACCTATTGGGAAATCGTTATTAGTGTATTAGATAAACCCCCACAGAGAGGCATTATATCAGAGTAGATTACTAAAGGTCGTTACTATTAGTTTTTAGAATAACAAGGAGATAAAGCTGATAATAGCATAATTCTAATATTACATAAGTGTTTTTATGGGTAAAAACCAACTAATACCTACCTACTGCCATCGTTATCTCGATTAACTGACTAATACAAAACGTGCCGAACATGGCCATCAACTGCGAATCTCTTACAAAGCATTTATGTACTGTGATACCTCGGTTTATCATAAACACTTGCCGCATACTTTTTTGTGTTTGGTAGCTAGCTATGGCTCTACTATCGAGTCGCATAACTCATCCCTCTAGACCAGTGGTTCCCAAACTTATTTTGTCTACTGCCCACTTTGAGAATAAAAATTTTTTTAGCGCCCCCATTTTTTCACCTATTTAAAAACCACTATAACTGCAAATTAAATTATTTAATTATTGTGACCTACATATATATGTATATTAATGGAGAATTGTTAACGAAACTTTTACTATAACCCGCAACTTGAAACCTGAGCGCAGTAGGGGTAACATACAACGGCGCTTAGAATTATTACTCAAAGGAATTTTTCCGATAATATCTGCGGCCGGTTTTTGAAGCACAGTAGTTATTATTTCACTTATTGCTGGCAATATTAGCTCTTCTCCGATGTTATGTGGTTTGCCTTTTTGAGCAATTAACAAAGAGATATTGTACGAAGCTCGAAGTCCGTCGTCGTTTACTTCCGACATTGTTTTGCTTTGTTTGAACTTCGCGAGTAGTGTAGAGGAGGCTTAAGTACTGCTCATCTATTGCGCGCGAAACCACAAATGAAAATAAAATAAATATTACATTGTTTATAATTTATATGGAATGCTTGCAGCACGCACCGACAGGAATAAAACAAACATGCATGAACTCGGTTATCTCTTTCGACGCTTAATCGTACTCAACAAGTCCGAACAAGTATTCAATGAACCAGCCGACTGATACAGGACAGGAATGCATAATTCGGGTTATTTTACAAAAACTTGTTAAAACATGATAGATATCTAAGAGTACTAATAACTATTGAAATGCTAAAGTGTGTCTGTTGCCTTTTTATTTGTTTGTTTGTGTCTACTTTCATTACGAAACGGAGCGACCGATTGACATGATTTTGATTTTTTCTATATTCAATAAAATAGGACAGATATTATATGAACTACGCGGAGAGAAATAAAGAACAGAGTTTGAGCAATCTTTTAATTCATATTAGTTGATGTTCACAAGTTGTTGCTGAGAGTCGTGAGCTCATGCAGTCGTTGTCTAAGAGGCCTCCTAGCTAAATAAAATTACAAATCACCTTCCCCGGCCTCTACACAACGCCCCCATTTTCTTTCTGGGTCTCTTACCGCCCCCCTTGAGACCTGCAGCGCCCACAAGGGGGCGTTATCGCCCACTTTGGGAAAGACTGCTCTAGACAATCGCCGAGATTAAGTGGATGTCAGGAATGTCCTTAACTTATTAGCTAGGTTGCTATTAAACGGTCGAAATTACAACTGTTTTAAATCCCGTTCAAAGATCTAAAAACTCTTGCTATGACAGGTTTCCATACGCCTAATAAGTTTAGGTAAATTAATTCGTACCTGGCCATGTTCATCAGAGTAAAATATTTATATTACTTACCTCAATCATCTTCCGCACATGACTAGGGGTCTCGACCTCATCCTTCAGATATTTATCTACCTTCGCCTCCTCATACGACACTTTGTACACAGCGCCTTCCTTTTTGTCATCAGGTTTCTCAGTCTTTGTGTCATTGTGATCGTCAGATCTAGCTTCAGCAGTGTCATTGCTTTCTGCTCCAAGTGTAGAGTTCACGTCCCTTCGACGTCTTCCAAATGATGGTTCTGATCGTCCTGTGTGACTGGGACAGTATGCCTGGAAGTCATAAAATTTATTGCTTAGGCGAAATTTTGTTGGTAGGGAAAAGCCTTCGCCGGCAAATGCCCATACCCATAACTATATTTTTTTAAGATACCAGTTACCGCCTTAATTACTTGTTAATTATTTGTTATAATGTGCTATATTAATCGTTAACATTATTTTAATACAATCTCTTATAATTACATAAGTTGGGACTTAATATGAATAAATTACTATAGACATCCATTAGGTAGGTACGTAAGTAGGCTCGAAGCAAATAAGCTGATTATAAACTTAATGTAGCTTTTATCAACAACCGTTTATTCATTCGACTTGTTATAAAGATAAAGATAAAGATACTTTATTTGCATAAACATGTGTGTACATACAATAGCATGCAAGATGTTACAATAAAATTTGATTCCAACATGTTTGTCATAATCAATGACGTGCAATCCATTGTTTGATTTGATTAATTGTATTCGAGAATTATTATTATTCAAATTTAAATTAGAAATTACATATAATAAGAATTAATGATTGCCTATATGAATACTATACTATTTGTTATGAATACTTTGTCATTTTAATTGCCGTATTCTTAATTAAAAGAACCATTAGTTGGGTTATCTATAATAGATAGTTTGAACCATATCTGCCTTCTTCTTAAGTATAAATCGGTCTGCGACGGTAATCTGATAATCTTCCGGTCATCATTTCATAACATGAATAACATCTATTACTTTATCTATTGTAAAACGAAAGCATAAAGCCATTTGTTGTTCACGTGATACAATTAGATAAGCGAGGTCAGGAGATCGAGTGGATGAAGCAGCTAAATTGCATAAACAGCACCCTACATCCCTACATCTGAAGATGTAGGTAGCTAAATAAGTACCGGTTATCTTAAGACGCGATAACCCGGTAACTGGATGGAGCTTGATAAAGTTTATTTTTATTTGCATTGACGTAATTGAAATAGTATGTTCAGACTGTTATTATAGGTTTATTTAGATAATGATGTTCAAAACATGTCTCCAGAAATGTACAAAGTAAAGCGAATTAAATAATACCAGCCTATAACTGTCCCACTGCAGGGCAAAGGCCTCTTCTCGTCCAGAGAAGGCATTGATCACCACGCTTGCTCAAGGCGGATTGGTGATTTCAGTTCAGACTTATATTAACTACAAGTCCAGGTTTCCTCACGATGTTTTCCTTCACCGATGCCCGTGATGTCCAAGATAATCTTAAGATAGTACATATGAATTGAAAAAGTCACATTGGTACTTGCCCGGATTCGAACCCACAACCTTAAAGCTAATAAACGAAGACATAAAAAATATGAACGAATGTGCACTCGTATCCACAGCTCGTATCTAATATAAGCCCTTTATTGAAACAAATTGTTCTAATAAAGAGTTGTTACTTCGCCGCATGTCTTATTAAGGCTATTATCGGGAAACTCTCAATAAAACATTGGGCCCAAATTCATTCGTAGGTAGACGCATTTATTTACTTAATTCAATGACGTAGTATCATTGACGGTGATTTGTAATGGATACTAAATTGAAAACGGTAGTAGTACTTATTATACTTGAGTATTGTAGGTGTCAAATCACCGGCAGATATGATAAACTCATATTTATCTACTCGTACTAAAAATATCATAGTTTGTATGTTAGTTGCTCAAAAACGCGTAAGGCTAGTCGAAATTAGCTGAAATGTAGTATTATATAATACTACATTTTTTTAGATATTACCGCAGAAAAATCTATGACTGCCTTAGGCCTCGTTTCTGGAGACGCGTGGCTTCGAGCGTCGCGTGCGGAGGCGCGACCCGCACTAAATTCAAACTTTCGGCGTTGTATGAGAGCGTTTACGGAGAGGCGTTTTTACACGCGTTTGTTTGAAATGTAGCATTATTTGCGGATGACGACGCCGCGTTGGTCGCAGCACCGCACGCGGCGTCGGCCGCAGCGTCGAGCGCAGCGCCAGCTTTCTTGGGGCAGTCTTGTTCGAATAGTAACAACGAACAAACGTGTGTGTAAATATGGACGATTTAGACTTATTATTGCTCGAAGACAATAATTGCTTAAAAAGTTTGTTATTTACTTTTAGAGCAGCACCTAGATTTACATTAGGCGAACGGGAACAATCCGCCGCCGCGTAGCCCGCTGCGTCCGCAGCTACACTTTACGCGACGCGCCATAACCCTCGGCTCCATGAACGAATTCGTACTTGATCATATGTTTGTTTTTGTGCGTGTGAAGACGCAGACCGCTGCATGCGCCGTCTCTTTGTGAACGCAAAAAACGTCCAACGCAACGCTAGACGCCACACTGCACGCGACGCGCGAAGCCACGCGTCTCCGTAAACGAGGCCTTACACACGCAGGCCAATGCGGTCCGAGCGGTAACTAGTATTAATACGAGCAGCCAAGGTACTGCGGTATTCATCTATCACCGCGTGGATTCACCTGATTGTTTGCTACTCAATAACACTTAAAACTTGACATTACCGGCTGGCAACCATCACGGCACGTACGGACTGTAGCCTCGAATACTAAGAAGTTCGACTCTGGTATTTTGAATGCGTTGAATCGAGCTTCCAGTGAATCTCCGTTACGGCCTTTGTCTAACTCAGGGAACACGTCGGGATCAACGGGACACCTGAAGAACAATATAAATAGGTTAATTATGATTTAGGTAAACACATTGGTTGGTTAGGTTATCAAATGGAGGAGATAGCTTTCACTAATGGTTGCTAAAAATAAAAATGTTGCAAAGACGACTTAAGTTTTTCCAACAAACCTATGAATTCAGATCGTTTAATTTGCTAATTGAAGAAAGAAGTGATAAAATGAGGGTAGATCCACTTACCCAACTCGATCAATCAACTGCACCGAACGTCCAGAATAAGGATCTCTAGCGATCACATTTGTGGCAAATATGTCTGTTGCATAATTGTATCCATCTTGAGCTTCCAATCTAAACGTCAGTGGGTCTCCAACAGCTATGGTAGTAGTCGGTCTGCCTTGGTACAGAATCATGAGACGTACTTTTGAGTTCAATGAACTTTCTTCAGGCAGATATTCGATGGGTATAGGACTTCCAGACCTGTCGACCAAATCATACCCAAGACTACGGTTAGATTCGAAGATACACTCTTTTGGTTGGTGTTACGTGACTTTGAATGAATTTCTCGTTAAAGACTAGATATTTATGTTGATGCAAGTAAGGTTTAAAATAGACAGATTCATTCAAAGTCGGCCGTTAGTAGCTGTTAGTGATAACAGCACTCAAAACCAACATTCAGCTAACTAAATAAACCATAATGTTAATGTCTACACTCCAGTAATTCCAGCAACTGCAACATAAGGAAAATCTGGCAAAAACAAAAACACATCGCTTCGTAAAACCCAATACTAATAATGATTCCACAACTCTCCCAAAATACACCACCGTTAAACACAAAATGTTTCAGCGAAATATAGATAAAAATATGTTTACGAAACACCCTGAAATAAACAATCAATGTAGGTAATGCATATGTATAGGAAAATTTCAGAAGCGAACTCACGCAAATGAAAACACGCAAAACCTGTTATAATGTTAATTTTATAGACTTGTGTCTATCTGATAAAGATGTTTCCAAAAATATTATAGACACGTCAGTGAAACGCTCTAATAATGCTAATCAAAAGGTTCTTTTTAAGGATTCTTCCGTCGTAGTTCAAAAACAATATCCTCTATTATCAAATAGACACAAATTGGTTATCGATAACGAAATTCTCACCCGGCGCCAATGTAATTGGACGTAACTACGGCCTCTGCCGGGCCCCTGAACAAACAGGTCAGGTTGAACCGCTTGTCGCGAGAAGTTTGCACGTTGTCACTAAACTGGACCACTACGATATTCGTCATCGTGTCTCCGTACTGGAAAAGTTATATGATTTTAGTTATTTTTGATAATCGTTATAATCTATATAAGACATATAATCCTATACGCCGACAAATTCTATTTATTTTATAAGTTTCTACGTTCTGCCACCCTTTGGCATTTGGAGTTTGGGTAACTTTGTAGTGGCGTCATTTTATTTTTTAACAGCAACCAATAATAAAATTATATTATTACTCTGTTGTGCCGTGTGAAATGAACATATTCGGCCAATTAATTTCGTCCTAAGTGATATCTAATACTTCATGTGATTGATATTAGATAATAACTTTATTATTTTACGCCCGCCTGTCACGTGTCGGCCAAGGAAAATAATAAAAAAAAAGATTTTTTTTATTTTATTGTGTTCTTTCATTACTGGCCTTTCAACTTCAAAACAGCGCCAACTTTACCAAAAGTCCTTTCTTTAAAAGATTTTTAATTTTATAGCTAAAGCAAAGGTACCATCTTGTACTGATGTCTGTAAATCCTGAACTACGAAAATAATAATAATATGTTTTGAATGGAAAGATATATTGTACCAACCCGCTGTGTCCCACATTCAGGATATCCATGCGCTCCAGTGATACGCAGAACATTCACTACACCACCATTTCCGCGGAAGAAGCAGCGATCATAAAAACCGTAAGTATACATCCGGCCGTAGAATCCTTCAGGAAGTCGAAGAGTGAACTCCATACCGTCTTCGTTACATACTTGGGATACTGCAAAATTACATATATTAAATTAAAAGCTCGAAGATATAATCCATTTTTACACCACTCATTTAGTAATTTTGCTTCCTACCATCCAAACAATCATCAGCCATCCTTCCAAGAGCTCGTTCATAGAAATCATATTCGTTAGCCGTGTTATCGAAATGTGCTGGATTTGCTGCATCCAGTTCCCGAGTGTCTCGATCGCTCAGTTCACAGTTATCGCGGGGATCCCCTGCGTAAGCCCCATCTGTGCCTCTGTTGACGAAATGCGGGTCAGTAATACAGTCGCTATATCTACAGTACGGTTACATCATATGGTGAGTTTATTTACCGATAGTTGAACGACCGGCAGATAAAGTCTCTGGCCTCAATGCACTCGCGTTGGCAATGAGCCAAGGACTGAGCAGTTGTGAATCGACGAACGTATCGCCGTTGCATACGTTGTCTTCCGACTTGTCTGAAGCTGTCCTCTTCACATCGTGACCCTTGCCATGGTCTCTGTCCTACTGGAGGTCTGCCGAGAGGCCCACCAATTCCGTTGCCACCTATCGGACCCCCAATTGGGCCACCAATCGGTCCGCCAACGGGACCATTTATAGGACCACCTAGACCGTTAATTGGCGGTCCAACAGGTCCTATTGGACCATCAGGTTCATATACAGGTCCACCACCATATGAAGGTCCGCCGCCACCATAAACAGGCCCACCTAAAAATAATACGAAATTGTAAAATTCATAACGGTTTATCAGGTCATTTAACGGATTACTATTATATTTGTTTAAATAATTTCATACCTATAGGTCGATCTACAGGTCCTGGTGGAGGATATGTTCCTCGGTATCCATTAGGTCTCTCTATAGGTCTTCTTACGCCAAAGCTGGGTCTAGGCTCCACCGGATATCTGTTTAAATGAAAAAAAGTAAGAATTTGTTTGTTTTTATGAGTACAAATACATCGTATTTTTACTTATTTATATTATTACCTATCAGTACCAGGTCGAATGCCTCTGTCAGGGAAACGGTCAGGACCTACGTAATCTGGTCCGTAATAGCCACCACGTCCGTAGCCTGCTGTAAAAAATCTTTTTCATGTCATCTCGATCGACACTCATTTAAATTCTAACTTCACAATAAAATAAATTAGTCTTATCCTCACCAGGATATGATGATCCGGTCGGCGGATATTTGTTATACATATCCGGGTATCGGTCCCCGCCCAGAGGTACCGGGTCTCGGTTCACCCCAACCGGGTACCGACTGAACGGGTACCGTCCCCAATCGTTAGTTCCTGGGTATCGGTCCTGATCGAATCTTTCAGGATAGCGGCTAGGCATCCACCCCGGTCTGGACGGGTATCGCCCATTGCCTCGAACCGGGTATCTTTCTGGATATCTATCTTGTGGGAATCTTTCTGGGTAAACGTCAATTGGATATCGGCTAATGGGATATCGGTCAACTGGATATCTTCCGATGTCGTTAGTAGTAGGATATTCGTAGAGTGGGTATCGTCCGCTATCAACAGGGTAGCGATCGCCACTGGGGAGGGGATATCTTCCACTGCCTGCAGGGTATCTGTCAACTGGGGGACCAACTCCAGGCGGGTACCGATCGACTGCTGGTGGGTACCGATCAATGCCACCGGGGTATCGATCGGCTCCGGTTGGGTATCGGTCTGCGCCAACCGGGTATCGATCAGGGCCAGCCGGATATCGGTCAGGACCAGATGGGTACCGATCAATACCGGGTGGGTAGCGATCGCCTCCAGAGGGATACCTATCAGATGGGTATCGATCTCCAACGCCTGGGGGGTATCTGTCAGACGGGTAGCGGTCTGATCCGACGCCTGTTGGGTATCGGTCGTCGGGATAGCGGTCGTCGGCACCAGCCGGATACCGGTCATCGGGGTACCGGTCCGGGCGACGGTCGTACCGGTCATCGTCGTACCGGTCGTCATCCGGGTAGCGGTCTACGCCTGGTGGGTATCGATCACGATCGCCTCCGTTACTACCACCTTGAAATTAAAAATTGAGATTAGTAATAGCATTACCAATTAAGTTGGATATAAGCATGCGAACAAACATCTATACTACCATACTACTATCTAACTACTAGCTAACTAATGTTTATAATTAACTAACTACGATTACCGTACAAGACCTGCATGCTGATAATAAATTATTCCTAGAAATAACACTACATAATATAATTGTTCACCTACTTACATAATTTACTTATTTATAGGCAATATCTACTCTACTACAAATCTACAACGACCTTTGATACTCACCTTGTACAAATAACAACAAAGTCTAAAAACAAAACAAAAAACTACATCACATATCTACGATCCCAAGAAACAATACTTCCCAACCCGTTCCTATTTCAGCTACTATTCGCCTTCTCCAGTAATTGTTGAATGTTAGGTATTTTTACTTATCAAACAATCTGTAAAAGTTGGTAGATAAGTACCCAAAACAAAGAAAGAACCTACACTAAAACTACACCCAAGTTACATTGTTGCATGCAATGTAAATCTATTTGTTTGAACATGGGCATATTAAGTATGGCGATTATTTCAAATATCTATCTCTGTAACGTGCCACCTAATCTACCGGTCGATCGATTATCATCAGTTTTTCAAACTGGTCGTCAGTAGTTTTCTGATTATTTTGTAACGTAACATTCAACAATTACCGGAAGACACAACCCCGTTCCTCTCTATCATGCATCGAACCTGTGGAAGTGGTGGGGCGTGCCCCCCAATTGCTCTGTGAGCCAGTTCCAGGACTCCCAGCCTCGGCCTCACCCGCAACTAGCTGATCTGAATGCCCAAACCATACTTGTCGTCATTCTCTTCTCCATAGAGTGGGTAAAGAAGGTTACCGTTTGTGAGACAATGGTTTTTGATAAATACTTTTTACATAAATGCAAAAGTTTGTATGGACGAATGTTTGTTAGTTTATCTTTTGAACAGAATGTGTTGTTTCTTTATTTGGAACTCACAAGACTCTTATACAGGTATAGGGTGGACACTAAGTTGCGCAGTAAAAGTAACTTAGGTACCTTAACTGTTACAGCTACACGAAGATGGTCTTAGGACTATCCATAATTTAATGAAATATTCATGATTTTCACAGACTGCATAAGTTTCAAAAGGGAAATGCCCGTTCATGGCCACATTCGTTCCAGCAATTTAATAATTACAAACGAAAACGTAAATTAATAACAAAAATTTTGGTGTAACTTATTTCTTCGTATCACTCGGGAATTAAGTTTCTAGAAAAAAAAAACATTCAAACAATGCACCGATATCACATCCGACTTGATCCGACATTGCTGAAGTAGGGATGGACCCTTATTAAATAAACCTATTTACAGAAAAATCGTTAACCGAAACTAAATCTCTAAAAAATCTTTGTTGTGTTATTTTGTAGATTTTTTTTATAAGGATACTATTTTGGGAAAAGTAACAGAAAATAACGATTTATCATCTAATAAATCTGTCTATTAAATTGATTTAGCGTTAAAAGTTTTTCAATAAATATCGATTTTACGATGAATCGATTTTTTGGTTCTCATCCCTACGTCAAATATTGACATTTCCCATTGACGTTTCGTTTGTGGTTGTGCACGTGCGCTCGTCTATCGTGATTATTTCTGTTGCTTTTCTGTTTGTTTATTTTATTCGACGATATGTGAGCTAAAAATGTATTTTGTATATATATTATCAATAATAATGAGATTGGTATAGAAGCAATACGACAATACTGCTGTAATTGTATATCTGGTCGGAGGACAGTAGGCTGTTGTTCCCATGTTATGACAATTGTATGGTTCTTGGGCTGGGCGAGTTATCAGTCAAATATTAACCCCTAGTCCAGTTTCTAGATGATGTTCTTGTCATTTATTTAAATGAAAACGAATGAAAAACCAAGAATTCTCATGATTGTTTTATTTGAACATTGAACATTTTCATACATGTTTTTATAAATCCCACCGAGTACTATGACAAAAATATTAATAGTTTTTTATTCTATGGTGTCATACCTAATGCCTATGATGAGTTTTATTTCATGGACGAATAAGTTACCGGACTGAGCTTCATTACGAAGTGATTGAAGCACCAAAATGGCGATGGCGTAACTGTGTGAGCGTGTAAATAGGGATGCCAGATGGAGGAAAATTACCCATTTTTTAAATAATATTTTAATAAGATCTCCCTTGAAATTTAATCTTTAGTTTTTGTGACGAATATTGTTAAAATAAAGGTAAAATAAATAAAACACATTGGATATCTTTACATAGGTATAATAAAACAATAAAAAAAGTGTCGATACATTAGATAATATATTTAAAAAAATCGAGGGGGTTTAGAAACAGTAAGAGCACGAATCCAAAAAAAACTGTTAGTTTGTCTCTTTGTTTATACACGCTAATCTTCGGAACTAAAAAAAAGCAAATTTTGTCAAACTATTTTCATATATTAAGAGATAAGGTTATTAGAAGAGGACCTTAAATTAGGTAATGGATTACCTTTCTTGGTACGGCGTAAGCCACAACGCGAAAAAGTCCACCTTTAGTTCTGTACAAAGTATTCTCTTCAAAATGTCTACTGCAGATCACGGTTGATTTTGCTGGATTCCAATTATTGTCATTTCTACACTTCCTTATTATTTTTATCCATTCATTTTTCCACAAATCATTAGCTGAAGGAAATCTGTAAGATGTTGGATAATACAATAACGATAAATAGTAATCAACACTATAAAAATCTCCCACTTTTAAAGTACCAATTAAAACTTGAATTAGTTGCAACACTGATTGATTTTATGAGTGATTAAATTTATTTACAGAAAATCGAAAAATAAGCTTAAAAATGACATGCTTACCTATGAAAAGTGATCCTGTGGCTTTGATTAGCTGAACCACTATGGTTTCGACAACTTTCACGATACACGAAGGCATAGTTTATTTTTTATGAGCGAAAATAACGCAGATTAACACGCGAGCGCAGTTCAAAGAGTAATGGCGGACGGCTGGCATACTATTGGTGTGGATGTGTGCGTGCAGGCTTGTCTGTATAGAGCACTGACATACTATTGGGTGCTTCATTTGTAGTTTAATAAGACGGAGTCCGGTAACTTATTCGTCCATGTTTTATTTGTGGAAGCTATGTGGCCAAAATCCCTTAGTCAAATGGGCATTTCCCTTTATAAAACCAAAATTTTTGTAAATATGCGGATGTAGGTATGTAATACGTGTAGGTACCTGCAACAGTTTATAAAGGAGACAATTTTTTTTGTTCGGGGATTAGGCCCACCACAAATGGTGGCATTTATTAATGAAATGCACGTTAGTTTATTCCTTATAATCTCTAGATTACAGTGGCAATATTAGCAAAACTCTAAGTAACCGGAATACTGGGAAATACGACAGTCAAAACATGACTCTCATAATGACCTAAAATCTCACAAGAGCGATTATTTAATGAGTGAATAGGTTTCCTAGGTATTTTATGTTAGAATAGTGCACTTTCAATAATAATATAGGTGTAAATGACATAAAAACCTGGCTTTGGTGTGATTTTTTTTCGATTATTCTTTTACTGTGGACGCCAATGCTTTTATAAGTAAAGTTGTTGCACATTTCGTTGAAATCGAGCTGTACAATTGTTACAACAGCTTTATATATTATGCACTGTATCTCCAGAAGCCATTTTTCTAACATCTATTGAATAAAAATACGAAAAGAACAGAAGAAGCACTTATCTGACTATCTAGAAAACTGTTGGAAACTATTAGGCTAAGTTTACATGACCGCGAGAAGCCGCGCGTCGCCGCGTGGTTGAGGCCCTGTCCAGGAAGGCGAATTCGCCGCGATTCGACTCGCGCGAATCCACTCGCGGGTAGGCAAGATACTAGGCACCAATACATCGCGTCCACAAGCATCGCGCGACTAATAAACTCACGCGTGACTCGCGCGTAATGCGCGCGTTACGCGCGAGAGAATCGCGGCGTATTCGCCCTCCTGGACAGGGTCTGAGGCGTTCGCATGATGATGTGCATACCAGTCCGGATGTCAATGTTGCTTGAGGAGGGGGCAATTTGCTTATGGATTTTATACCGAAGGCTGAGTCGTCGCAGAAAATGACAAAGACAATAAAAAAGCTTTCTTGCATCCTATTTTAAATGAAAGTCTTTCACTTAAAATAGGATGCAAGAATGCTTTTAAACGAACGTAGAACGCGCGGTAATGTCTACGATAATTGCTGCTTACTTTGGTCTTGTACCGCGCGGTTAGTGGTACAGAGCGGTTTCGCGCGGTCGTATGAACTTAGACCCTGTCCAGGAGGGCGAATTCGCCGCGATTCTCTCGCGCGTATCACGCGTGAGTGTTGCGTCCAGAGCCAACTCGTATAGAGCGTACCTACGCGCGAGTTGTATTTCCTTCTCTTTCTCTTTTATACGTGCACTCGCTCTGAAATTCGCGCGAACTCTGGACGCAACAAGGCGGCCCTAGTATCTCGACTCGCGCGCATTACGCGCGAGTCACGCGCGAGTCGTGAGTTCGGGGAATTGCACGCGTATTACGCGCGAGTTTATTACTCGCGCGATGCTTGTGGACGCGATGTATTGGTGCCTAGTATCTCGCCAAACGCGCGAGTGAATTCGCGCGAGTCGAATCGCGGCGAATTCGCCTTCCTGGACAGGGCCTTAGCTTAATAATGTAGTCTGTCAGTGTCAAACTGATTGAAACTGTACCACAGAGCATCTACAACGGAATGTTAATTAGGTACGTTTCGTTTCACATAATATATTTAAATTCACGTTGAAGTAAATGTAAAAACGCTCCTCAACATGCATTTTTCCGTAATAGTTTATTACTATTATTTCATTATTCCCGTTAGATATCTATATAATTTTTAGTGGGTTAGTTATAATAAGGTGATGACTTGTGTCATGCGTAAAATTATTAATAAACGTAACCGTTTAATAGTGGGACCAAAAAAAATTGTCTCCTTTCCCTTGCTGCCCCTTGAAAGTTTCCATCATGTATAGATATTTTGTTTTATTTTTGGAAGGAGGAGGACTTTGATAGAAAAGATGTTAGTATTTTCATATTGTCAAGTTAACCACTCCCACATATTCATTTAAGGTCCCACACTAAGGTAGTAAGTACGCGAAGTATCTACCAATACATTTTTTGCTGTTTTTAAAATGCTTTAGCTTATGTTAGCAATGCACATCAAGCTATTCTCTTTCTAAGATGATCGTCCTTAATTGAATTAATATTATGTACTGACTAATGTTTAATAATGACAAAACATCGCCCGATTCTGCCTTTGTTGAAAAATCATCTTCCTGCTTTTTTCAATACCGAAGTACCCGTTTGCAGATATCTTTACAATCATCTTGGAATCTACACTAATAAGGTAGATAAAGAAAATCTATTTGTGGACACAGGAGGGTCAATGTCGGGTGATTCTCAACTGCGTCGTTGAGCCAATTGACGGCCATTAAAGGTTGTCAAGCTACTCATTGAAAAGCAATGCACAGTGTGACCTAGAAAGAATTTGTACAATTTACGGGATCTGTGGAAAGTCACCTATATTTTGCGAAATTACGTTTATTGTTTGATTTTTTATCAAATAGCTCCATTCTTTACACACTCTTTTGACGTACTGCATCTCTTAGATTAACAAAAAAAAAACCAGAGCTTTTGTTCTTGTTTTAATGGGTTCGTGCATTATTGTAGAATTCCATTAAATAAAAGGACTTCGTTGAGCATCCCTTTGCTTCATAATCAAGCATGAAACTGGCACACTTTGTGATAATTCAGCGTCACAATCAGAGCCTAAGAATTAAACTATTAGAAAAAACAATACATTAATTTTAACTTTTCCTTTTGTCAAGTACATTAGCAGCCCTAAAGGTCCCTAATAATAAACCGTACTACGCGTTGCTCACTTCTATTAATCCCAATTTGTCCTGATACGTTTATTGGTTTCTTCCTTCCAATTTCACAAGCGCAATACGTCATATGTCGTCTAAACATTCTCACGTGATGTGCAATTGTGTATGACCTAGATTGACTTCGTTTACTATGCAGTTAACTGCTAGTTTAAAAGCATTTTGCGTTGGTTTATTACTTGCTTAGAATAGTAAAGAAATATTACTTAACATAATTTTGTTCTTTTATTTTCGTTGAATGTTGACAAAAACCATTGCACATTTTTACACATATGACCCAAAAAGATAAATACTCGCTGCTTCTGAATTCTACCTTTCAAATGTTTCTAAACAACCGCAATGAGAATCGATTTTTCGTAAATTCTACCGACTAACTATCAACAATGCGAACAAACGATACTCACGCATCAAATTTTCATAATAATCGAAATCGGGATCGTAAAGCAGTCGCATGCCATCCTTCTGATTGTATCTGCTCAGCCTGCATGTCCTGGCCCGGTCGCTGTACACCGCCGACCTGTGAACAATGCTCAACGTTGCTGAATGTTGTTGAATTGCCCACACGCACGCAATCGTACAACGAACTTGTCACACCTTATCTCACTATGTACTTGTGACACACAATGCTAAACAGATAAATGGACTGTTTTTCGTTTTCCGAAACTCAAAGATATGCCTTTGTTTTTTTTTTATAGGTCAGATTTTATTATGATTGGTTATCTTAGCTATGCGCTAAGCTTATTCACGATAAAGCTGTCGTTGTTCATGTTTTTAGAGCAGATAACAGGGTTAAAAAGTTACTTCTCGAAAACTTAAACTGGACGTATTTGTTATAATTTTTATCTTTAGTTTAACAGTTGGAATGTTTGGTCAATATCGGTTAGAGTTACAAAATGGCCTTTTACGGTTGAGAAGTTATGTAAATATATGGACGTCAATTGAAAAGAGATGACATGCGCGTTTCGAAATCGTGTCAAACGGCACAGTGACATGATTCGGTACATTACCTGCACTGGAAGCTGGTCTGCCTCAAACATTCGTCCAAACACTCGCTGAGCGAACGGCCGGTGATCTCTGAATGAAACTCTCCGGTGATGCGGCTGTTCCGGTATCTCTGGAAGGCCGTGTCCGGCCGACGTCCGGGCGAGAATAGATGTGACGTCACGCTGTTGTCTGGGTACTCCGTGCCGCGAGCTGTCACCCGATGAGAGACTGATCATAATCGTGAGAAAAACCTTAATGTGGTTTCATGCATCGTTAATTCAGGAATTTCAGAATGTTAATTGCCAAGCATTGTACGCTTGAAAAAAGCGTAAATGAAGTTAAATAGAAATACTACATATCTACAGCTGTTATCAGAGGCAAACATACGATCACGATAATACTCACGATTGTCCAGGCAAACAAGGTCGTAGAAGTGATGGGTGGGCGAGGCGCTGACAGTCACGTCATCTTTTTGCGAAACCGAATCTTCTTCAGAGAGAACGCACTGACGAGTCATAATGTCATGCTCGATCGAGCGACAGAAATATCTAGAAAAAGTACCTTATGCATATGAAAACATTCAACTTGCATAAGAGAAAGTATTATAAAATTGTCACTTACTTTTCAGCCCGAACACACATTGCCTGGCATTCGTCGAGAGTCATATTCGAGAAAACATCGGCTTCGAATGGTCCACCGAGACGCTTGTTCTCTTCTTTGATAAAAACTGCTAACCCATCGCAGCGACGTTCAGCTACAAGTTAATTGAATTTTTAGAGATCAGCCAGATTAGACATAGGTAGAATAGAAACGGCATTGTGAAATTCTTACCATTTAGACAAGTGTTTTCCAAATAATCAGCGTTATGGTCATCTTCCAATAGCTCTGGATGTGTCCTCCTCGTGAATCTACTTAAAGAACAAGTCCGTAAAGCAGAATCGTATGTAGCCGAACGGCATACAAAACTGAATTCTCCCAAACATTTATCTTCGCATTCCGTCCGGTTAGCAACCATTATTTCCTTGAGATCCGATGGAGGAAGTTTTAGCCTTTTGCGAGCATGACGTTCGAAAACATACCGACGGGATGGGCATTCACGCTCCGGGCGGTTTGCTAAAACAATGATAGTGTCAATAACCATTGTGTCGCCAGCAACAAACTAATACCGCATACCACAGAATAACAATGTTGATAAACGTTAATACTCACATGTTAGACAAATTTCATTGAAGTGAACGCTATTCGGTACGATCATGAGAGTTCCAATGCCTTCTGGAGCGGCCTGTTCCCTTGTCAAATAGCAGGTAGACTCCTCGTATTCAGGTTCAGGGCTGAAGGCAGCTATACGGGCTCCAGGTTGAAAGTCTATGGAGTTACAAGTCCTAACAAGGCTGTTCCCTGAGCGATCGCGCAAGCATAGGTCTTGGCATTTCTCCAAGACACGGAAAGGCGGCGCCGTCTCGCGGACCTATGTAAACGAGGAATGAATAATGCAGATTTAATTCATGTTACTACATGCAAAATGTTTGTCAACATCAACTTGATTCTTTGATAAACAGACGACTGTATGATCTAATCCCGCAACCTTGAGAATTTTAAATACAGTAATCAGAATTTAGTCATCATTAACACAAACATTTCGCAGTTGTTTTGTTTTTATACTTACAACGTCATCGTCGAATCCATGCAGCTGTTGGTTGGGTAATCGTTCATACATAACTCGCCCCATTCCTTGGTTGCATGTTGTTTGAGCTGAGGACAATGTTGTTTATTTTTAGAACACGATACAACGTCCTGCGTCAGTTTGTAAACAAGGAATCGATGTTATCATGTTAGATCAACACTCGTCTTGAAATTAAGCTGCATAATAATATTGATTTACTTTGTGTGAGTAATATATTCTGAGTTGTGTTGTTATGTCTGACTATTCGGTGGCTCTTCAATTTATTATTGAACTTAGAACCGTCATGGCCACTTTTTTACTTCTAGGTCACTTTGGTAAAGCAGGTTATATAAAAAGATTTTGTTTATCTGATTGGGATTTATCTAGAAATCATTATTTTTATTACAATAAATACACTAGCTATCTACAGATTCGTCCTTGTTTACAGTTTGTTGTTATTGGTATTCCAAGTGTTTTGATAAGAAATATTACGGAAGAGGAAATCAGATATATAAGAGGGTCTATCTGTGTTCTTATTTGATAATTTAACGATCGATTAATATTTATGAAAAATAAATCAGTATCCTCTTCTATTGTGGATCTACTTCAATAACTTATCAAGTCTTAAGTAATCAAAGCATTGTTTAGTCTCAGCCTTTGAAAAACAATACTATACTACTACGATCCTATTTTTTAATCACCACCATCTAAGTAGACATCACTTAAAAAGTCTTTATTTTAATTCATGCTGTCCAGTTAGCTGTACGTTACAAGGTCTTGGATGAAGCTTATAAAGCTAAAAAAGTAACATTAGATTTTTTTAAAATGACCTTTAAATAAATGCCAGGTGTCTTTTATAGATATGTTATTTTAATGGCTTGTGTTTAAAACTTTAAACACCGCCCAAAAAAGTACCAATTTTACTACCAAAAAAGTTACCAAACGGTTACCAAAGTGGATAAATGGTCACCAAATAACGTTTCTTAAAATATTATAAACTAAATTCAATTTGGTTTTTATATGAATTTGACTGAAAACTGAAACTTTATATGAATCACTTGTAGATCCCGTTGTGTGGGTTCTATCTAACCTAACCTAACAAAATTTGGTGATCATTAATCCATTTTGGTAGCCAAAAAAATTTTTTTGTTGATCATTTAAAATATATCCTATTTTAATGATGTGATTGTTTTCAGTTCGTCTTGACAAAAGCATATTGTATTGTGCATTCGACTAGGATAGCACTTGCTCCATGTAAAATACTGGAGTAGATATTTAGCTGATTTATGTTTGCAACAAATTGGCGAATAGATTGAACCTTAGGATTTTGACTTAGGAACTTAACATTTCGTATTTGTCAAACAAATGACGTTCCAAAGTAATATGAACTTTATTCTATTTTTTATAGTTCGTTTTCTAAGTAACGTAAATATTTTTACAAATACGCCAAGTGAAGTCGCACCATTATTATTGATCTTACCATTAGCCATGGTGAGCATAGTAAGCGCAGTGAAGGCGTGCATGACATTCGCCCCCCGGGGCTTCATCTTCTATCTCTGTAGTCCCTCCGCGTCACCGACCACACATATGGTCACCTGCAACATACACTTTATTATTAGGATCATTTTGTACATTAGAAATCAGAAAGTGATCAGATCTTTATTGATCAACCAATTCATTATTAGCGAAGTTTCGTTTTTTTTTTTTGACATATGGGCTTGCTCTTGGTCCCAGACTAGCCCGAGGGCATAGATGGGGCCTACGATGGAGCGAGCTCACCCAAAAGATGCCTATGCACTCGTCTCTTGAATACATCCGGGTTATATGCATTAGGGAACACAGGCGCAGGCGCAGGGAATTCCATTCTTTTGCGGTGCGCATAATAGAATAGAATAGAATAGAATATTCTTTATTGTACACCAATAGGACAAAAACAGTAAAGGACAACACAAACAAATATGCAAGAGTACAATAGGCGGCATAAAGGAATTCGAGAAACGCTGAGTGTATATACGAGGAATATCGACCTAGGAGATTTAAGATCTTTGCGCATTGATTTCTTTTCGAATATTTAAGACGCAATAGAAATAATGTAAACAGATTTTTTATTTAACTTGATTAATAAACAGTGCCCGTTTCTAGTATGTTCTAAACATACGTATTGGAACGAGCAAAACAACTTCTGGTTTTAACCGCCTCCCTGACTCCCTGGAAATTAAAGACCCTCTAAATGTATGACGAAGTATGGAGTTTCGTGCCCATTCTTCTCCATACGAATCAATTTTTTGGAATGAGCAACTATTAGAGATTCATTTTTCTTTGTTTTTGACGTTCCAAATTGCGTTTTATATGGTCTATAAGAAATAAATGATTTGAGTTTTAAGTTTGTCTAAACCTGAAACCTTAGTGATACTTATGATACCTTTGGGTTTTAAATGTTAAAGGAACAACACACTTTCCGTGACAAATTATGAGCATGAAGTTGTGATACGATAGGTTTGTTGCCGCTAGTGCTAGGAGGTGAACCCAGAACCACATACATTTATATTTACAGTTCACTAAAATAATTCATGTAAATTTTGCTTTGTTTTATCTATTAGGTTGCCATCATTATGATGACTGCTAAAATACTGCTCAGTACTATTATCAACAAGTAAAAATGTTTATTAGTGAGGGATCTGCGGGCCTAAAAGTGTCACTTTAGCAGAATGTATAATAATATATTTGAGAACCCAAAATATACTAACCTAAGCAGGGCCATTTTACAATTAATATTAATATTATGTTCATCATTCAGCTCAGTGACATTATGAGTTCTAATTAATGTAGACGGCCGAATTCAACAATATTTTACCGATACATGTAAAATGTCATAGATATAGATTCAAGTTGTACTTTTGGATGACGTCGTGGGAAGAAGCAAATAATACTGTTTGCCAAAAATCCAAAACATGTTCCTAATGAACAGTAACAAACAGCTCCATCAATGAGACAAAGCAATACGCAAACGCGTTTTAAATGAGCATTCAGTCATTCTGAAAACGATCATCGTTTCGCAAACCGATAATCGCTTGACATGAAACAATCGAGAGCAAGGTTAGCCAGGTACAAATATAATGTCGATAGCATAGGTTCAGCGTGTACTAGCTTTATAATTACGGCCTTCAAATAGGAAATTATAGTAGTCATCTACATGGAGCCGTGCGTGTGATGATTGCTATATATATAAATCTAAATTATGGTTTTGCACGTAAACAGGACTTATGTATCGCTGATGAGTGCAGGCTGGCGCCCATTTTATTTAGCTTTGATTAGAATCAGAGTAATTAACGAGTCTGGGAAGCTGGTTTCTGATAACTGGGCTGTTTTTGTCATAGTCATTTCGGCTGAATGAGATGGCTGTGGAATTTTGATACCTAAAATTCTTAGCATCATGTGATGGCTATTTGTTCTCCTAATATTATTGTCCAATAGCTTCGTTATTATTGTTCTTGTAGTCATTTGTGCGACGTCGCCATAAATCAGTTATTCTAACAAATAAAGTAATAACAATGAAGATCTTGACAATCTATCTTGAGTGATGCTATTTTTAGAAACAAAGACAAAACATTTGCTCAATATCTCAACTGAACAAATAGTTTATAACGCAAAAACATGTTTTCAATTTACTATTACTATCAGCAGTTCATCCGTCATCTATGATTCCGACCGCGGTTTCTATGACCGTCTTTACATGATTTTGCGTGCAACCTTATTTATCACTTTATATTGATCTGACATGAATTACTAACGTATCTGATACACGGTACTACTGTTCAAATACCCAAATGGGGATTTTTGAAATATAGATAAATTTTATCCTTTGACATGTTGCAGAGTAGTTCTAATAGTTACCGCGGCCCCGGAACATAAAGGGCAACCGAAGGAACATGGGAGGGTTTTAGCCAGTAAAAGTCTGACACGCCCTCCCGTCTCTGCCCAGAGCCGGAAAAAACTTTCGATGATTTCCCATCCATAAAAAAATCTAAAAAACCTAAAATACCAGCGCTTAAGATATATCCGACTATCCTTCGTCCCTAAACTTAATGGATAAAAAAAATTAAAGCCAAGCTCTTGTCATGAATCTAATGGTATTGTTCTCTGAAGTTCATATCTGGCTATAACCAAACCATTTTAGGTAGTATATATGTTTTAGTGAATCGTTCTTTTTTTTCAATGAATTGTTGACCGATTAATTTCTTTAGTCGTATGACTACAAAAATTCTCGGTCTCACAATTTTTTGCACAATCGTTCTTAAGGCAAATGTGAACATCCAGCAATCTGTGACGCACTCTTCGAGACATCGCTAACATTTCACAATTATGTTTATAAGTTTTTTGAGCTTGAGGTTCTGGTATGATCTATGTTCACATAACATAAAGAACATACCAGAATATAACACCTACACCGCAGTTAAGTTTGCGATCAACAAAGGGTCATAAAACTTAACCATAGACGCATAATTCATAAATTGCAAACACTGGTCATCCAGCCCTAACAAGTATAACCGACATAGTTGTCGAACAATGCAAGCTTATTTATAACATTCGCAGCTACCGGAGCACGAAGTGCTGGATATAACTAGTCATATACAAAACCCATGCATCACTTCTCTTGGCTCTTTGTACTATAACAGTACTGTTCGCTTTATCGATGGCATCCATATTGAAATGGATACTGACATCGACACCGTTATTTTGCGCACACCCGTGAAATAGATGCAATTAATTGTATTCATATAAAATGTTGCGAAATATTTCAATTGGTCACGTTACTGGGAATTGTATGTTTGACCTGTTTTAGGTGGTTATTGTCCTCGTGTTAGCCACAATATTCTCATCTATGCTACTGGTAGATTTTAGTACAGCATGAATTTCCTTTCTAAGGGCACTTCTCCGATACTTTAAAAGAGTATCGACGTACCTAATAGATTAATAAAATCATTTTTATAGAAAGGATAAGGGCACCAATACCTGCCGGGGCTGTGGAATAGATAAAAAAAAAAAATAACCCGCAGGGCAGCTTGTGGCGAGCTGTCGGGCAGTAGCGACCCCGCGGACCTGACCTCCTGGGAAACCCTTTGTTCTTCATCTCTGGCTTGCCTTAACTGGCCGGCCAGAGTGAGTGACGAGGAACAAGGCTCCCACCTCACTCTTGCCTTCATTGGCTGGTTTGAGTGGAGAATCGCAAGAGGAAGGAAGTATTCCAGTAAGATGCTGGTAGGGATCTTGACCGTACTTCCGGGATTGTGCTGATAGCCGTGGAATACCTCTCCACTCCTCAAGCACCTCGATATATGATGCCCCCTTATCGCTACGTCACTTTGTGCTAGCGGCCGTTTTTGGGGGCCCATTTACTGAGTGTGCAAGTCACCCCCTGCCTTTTTATCCGTGTATACAAGCATTGGTTAGGCAGGGGCCATAGCCGTTCAATATTCTTAGAAAAGTAATCCATCTTATCAACCCAAACCCATAGTCCAATACTTTCTTTATTCCATGACCCGCAACTGCAATAGACCACTACCAACCGGGGGTTGACCTTAGGTGCACTTGAGTGGTGCATATAGGGATAATCGCCGGTTGGAGTCCCACTTCATATTATAAAGCTTTATTTAAGGGGCCTCTGCGAGTTGGCTTCGGCCCCTCGTACGCCTTCCAAAGATCCGGGACCCCAGGGTCCCGAGAAACTTAAAGTTTGAAATAATATAATAATAATAATATACAGAGTTAATTAACTTAATATGATTTTACGAATTTTATTTAAACGCTGCCTGTGTGTCTAAAACCATTTGTTTGTTAATGATCGCAAAAACAAAAGCTTTTGTTCGAGTTTTCAGAAGAGATTATTGCCTGTATACTGACTTGACTACATTAGTGCATAATTGAAGGCTTATTAGCTACTTGTGCATTTTTCTCGGAAGTGAAGAACAAATATTTAATAGATATTATTTTCACGAAAGTGATTCTTATACCTTGTTGCAGTTATTATTAGAAAACAGTACGAAACTGTGTTACAATATACATATAGAAACAACATACATAATTGTCTAGACATTAAACATAAAACAGAATATAAATTATCAATATCTGTATGTTATGCATGCATTTAATTGGTCACTATTACGTCTCAGTTTCTTATCCTTTTTCCTTCCTATACTGAGGATAATTAATGTGTGCCTACATAATATATCAAATTCATGTGGTATGAAAATGAAAACAAAGTTAACAATAACACGTACTTTAGTTAGCAAAAACAAGATAAGGAAGGTGTTATCCATTAGATTGAATTACGCAGTAGCTACATTATCATAGGTACTAGAAGTACTCAATGAAGTAAGGACTAAGGTACTGTGTTTCTTCATTTACTCCATTTTATGTGTGATGAATCAACCACAATCAAGTGAACCGCTTAATCGTAACACGACTACACGCTTTCTCTCGCACATCTATGGTAGTACAAGCACTCAGTACTTAACAAGTATCGAAATTTAGGTAGTGTCAGTACCTGCTATCTGTCAGTTAGTACTAGCAACATAATAAACCTCGAATCTACATGACAATGCCAGGCTGAAGGTTTGGACTATGAAAATTTTGGTGTTTCCAAAAAATTGTGCCGATGGAAAGCGGATGCCGGCGTCCGGTCCATTGTGTTCCGTCCGATGTCCTCGCCGGGCCAATTGGCCAAATGACGTAGCATCCAAATTTTGATACAGTTATCTTTACCATGAAATCACTGTCTGGCTGTTTGCAGAATAGGATCGATGGATTTTGAATAGGTTTGGCCTTTTGTTCGTGTTATTAGGAGTAATTTTGTACTTTTACCGATAGGTTCACTGGTTTATGTACGTTTGTGAATCACACAAATTATTATGATGTTTTATAAGTAAAATCAATGATATTATTTGTTGGAAACATTTCTGGTTTTGCTAATTTCATTTTTGCGAAGTCCAATCATTTTAACCAAAAAGGACCTATACATAACCCTTGAGGTACCCCATATCAATAACTAGACTTTTGGCAGATTAGAAACATGAAATCTATCTTTGATTTTAATTTATATTAGAACAATGGAATATTTTAAGTAGGAAGTGTCAAGAATCAGTAGTACTGCATTGTAAAAGGTTATTTCATCAAAATATCATGATTTACCGAGTTGAATGCCTTAGATATTATCAAATTACTTTCGAGCTTCGTTCTCGATATTAGCATTAGACACATGTAGTTTCACACACAGACTCGCTATTTCGCACTGTATTTAAGAGACAATAAGGATCAAAATTAAAAATAAAAAAGGTAGGTAGTTAGATAATTTTGTCTGTCGTCCTGCGTGGTTCTACCGTCCGCCATCATTCACATTCCAGTGCTTCGCTGTTTCGTACGGTTTATAACTTTTTTTTTCAAAAAGTGTAGAAATTTAGAGTGTTTTCTTTATTTAGAGTGTTTAAAATGCCTAAAAGAAAACGTAAAAGACGTGGTGAAGAGGATTACGATCATCTCGCGAAACTTAGAAAACTAAAACGAAAAATTAAGCGTGTTCATCAGCAACGTTCTCGCAACAGCTCGTCATCGACCGGTAGCAAGCGGTCGCCTTATAACAGGCCTGGTAAGTACTCAAAATAAGTTTTTTAGTGCCTCCGCCGTTTCAATTACATTGCATTTATATGTAGATTTAAATCGATTGGTATCGGACTGTCCGTTTCGGGGCTTTCCTCACCAACAAACAAGTGTTATTACTTACAGGCCTGGTAAGTACTCAAAATAAGTTTTTTAGTGCCTCCGCTGTTTCAATTACATTGCATTTATATGTAGATTTAAATCGATTGGTATCGGACTGTCCGTTTCGGGGCTTTCCTCACCAACAAACAAGTGTTATTACTTACAGGCCTGGTAAGTACTCAAAATAAGATTTTTAGTGCCTCCGCCGTTTCAATTACATTGCATTTATATGTAGATTTAAATCGATTGGTATCGGACTGTCCGTTTCGGGGCTTTCCTCACCAACAAACAAGTGTTATTACTTACAGGCCTGGTAAGTACTCAAAATAAGATTTTTAGTGCCTCCGCCGTTTCAATTACATTGCATTTATATGTAGATTTAAATCGATTGGTATCGGACTGTCCGTTTCGGGGCTTTCCTCACCAACAAACAAGTGTTACTACACTGTGGAACTCGGGAAGTCCATAATGGGGCTTACCAACTCCAATTAAAAATACATTCTACACGGATCTACCAGTAGGGTATTTCCATAGATATGTATGTACCTGCCAACGGTAAAGCAAAAATATAATTTTGCATTCAAAGCGCGGACCCTCCGCTATCGTCGATAACGATGATGAAGAGATCGAAGTATACTCACATTACTCACCGGGTAACTCCAGTCCATATGACTGTCCGGAACCTGTGGATGAAAACGTGCTGACTTACCAGTACGTGACTGCTCCAGTCCACTCAGCACCCCGCCCGCCCACGCGCCCGCGCTCAGCAGTGGCCACTCCCGCGCCGCACGGTACTCCCGCCGCTGCCGCCGCCGTCACCCCTGCTGCACTGCATGAGGTTCCTGCCGCCAATATATTTGCTGCACCGCCCGCAGCCATGCCCGCGGTGGAATCACAAGCGAATGAAGAGGCAATGGAATTAGATCCAGATGTCATGGACATCCTTGGTGATGAACCTACACTAAAGAAATTGGTCCACCCATCCAAAAGGACTTGGCCGTTAGATTAAATCATATTTCAACTTCTGGCCTTACTATAGAGCACCGCAAGGAACTTAAGGAAAAGTACTTGATACCCAGCAACGGCAAACTAATAAAAGCTCCTTCCTTAAATACCGAAATACGCGCTTTCTTGATCGAAAGTCAAATAAAGCGTGACAAAGGCATAGAAAATAAGCAAAATATGACTTCATGCGCCTTGTCCTCACTCAGTACGGTCATCACTATGTTACTAGCATCAGAAAATAAGAATCCAGAGCTCCTTAAACTTTTGATGGACTCGGCACGTATTCTCAGTAATATACAGCACAGTGATTACGTAGATTTTTTGTTCTGTCAACTGTGAAAAAAGACTTGAAGAAACAATTTAAAAAAAACGCAGATTGATGAACTGCTTTTCGGTTCTAATCTGTCCGACATATTAAAAGCTGCTAATTCAATCAGTAAATCGGGCGCTGATATTCGATCAGCCTCAACCTCGAAAACTTCAATCCAACGACGACAAAAACGCCTGGACGGCCTTTAAGCTACCGAGCCTGCGAGGGGCAGGCAAGCAGCAGCGGCGCCAGCTCGCAGGGCGCATCCCCCACCGCCGCCTGCTCCCGCGCCGAGACGTACGAGGACGAGACTGACGCAGTACAGCGATTCCAGGACATCGTCACGTCACCAGCGCCACCAGCGCTAGACACGGTAAAGCCCTCTGGGCGCCTTAGTCTCTTTTATAACCAATGGTCTATTACTACCAAAAATCCTGTATTTCTCTCATGGATTGCAGGATACGAAATTCAATTTTCATTCCCGGTGGTACAGTCAATCGTGCCCATTGAACCTTCTTATTCTACTGCCGAAAAGAAATCTTTCAAAGATTCCATAGATAATCTTCTTTCGATTGGTGCAATATCATTATGTACGCCTTGTGACGGTCAATTTATTTCACCAATATTCTTAATTCCCAAAACCAAACGGCAAGCAACGTTTTATTTTGAATTTAAAACAACTTAATAAGTTTATTAGTACGCAACAATTTAAGCTTGAAGATTTAAGAACGGCTCCAAAAATTTTAACAAAATATTGTTACATGTCTACAATGGACTTGAAACATGCATACTTTCTTATTAAAATCCATCCCAATTCAAGAAAGTATTTGCGATTTTTATGTAACGGTAATTTATATATTGATATGAATTTTTAACGTTTTGTCGTTCCAATGAGGGAAAATGTTTACTAGTACCCCACCCACACAAACTTGCAAGGTAATATTATTGATTTAAACAGAATTCAAGTTAGATTTGCCGACAAAAAAAAAAAAAATTAAAACGAAATCATCAGAATGAAACGACTGACGCGTTGTAAAATTCGAGATTTTGCTCGTTTGTTAGGGTTTTTAACATCAGCATGCCAAGCCATTGATCACGGTTGGCTTTACACAAAACATTTTGAAAGATGTAAGTTTTTAATTTTAAAAATGATGAAATCTATGAAAAGTATTTGGCATTGCCCAATACTTTATCTCACGACTTTGATTGGTGGCTCGGAGCAATAAAAAGTTCAGCCAGTAAAATAAAAAGTGACGAATATTCCATGGAAATATTTACTAATGCCTCAACCACGGGGTGGGGCGCCGCCTGTGTGGACGACAGAACCAGGGGTCCCTGGACAGAAGTCGAACGATCGTACCACATTTATCACCTCGAAATTCTCGCCGCCTTCCTAGGACTTACAACTTTTGCCAGAGACTCTTACGATTGTCAAATACTTTTACGTATCGACCATACAACAGCCATATCCTACATCAATCGGATGAGGGGTATACAATTTCCTCATTTGACGGCTGTAATAAAGGAGTTATAGCAGTGGTGCGACCTGCGAATCGCGAAAAATACACGTGTTTGCGGATTATATTCGGTCTTGTGATAGCACTGTCGCAGACGCAGAATCAAGAAAATCCCATCCTGACATAGAATGGGAAATCTTACAAGAAGCATTCCAAAAAATAATATAATATTTCGGTACCCCGAACATCGATCTGTTCGCGAGCAGAACAAACCGAAAGTGTCCGGTTTACGCCTCTTGGCGTCCCAATTCCGACGCAGACGCTATTAATGCTTTCTTTCACTATTAATTAGGCATCCTTTTACTGTTATGCGTTTCCACCGATCGCAATTATATTAAAAACATTAAGAAAAATTATTGATGACGCGGCGACCAGCATTGTAGTGGTGCCGCGATGGCCGAGCCAGTATCCTCCTTTTAAAAGTCTTCTTATTTCAAAACCTATAAATATTTGATTCAAGTATTAACATAATTATTTCTTCTTGTAGCGATCGAGCAATTTACCAGCAAATTACTCTGGTTGCAGGGATGCTGTCAGAAAAGGTATTTCACCCTCATCTGTCCCAATAATCTTGGCATCACTGTCAGATAATACTGTAAAACAGTACGACACCTGTTTAAAGAAATGGTTTTGTTACTGTCATCAAAATAATGTCAGCCCTTACGATGGCCATCGAACGATGTACTTTGTCTTTTAATTCATTTAATACCGGCGCTAAGTATGGGACATTAAATAGTTGCCGCTCGGCATTGTCATTATTACTAGGGCAATAGTTACATAATGATGAATGTGTAAATAGATTTTTAAAGGAGTATTTAGATTACGTCCTACATTACCTAAATATAATTTAACGTGGGACACGGATCAGGTTTTAAATTTCATTTCCGCCTGGTATCCCAATGACGATTTGGATTTAGAAAAACTTAGTAAAAAGTTAATAACATTGTTAGCACTTGTCACCGCACATAGGGCTCAAACCTTTTCATTTATTAAGACTGATAATATCTCTTCATCAGAATCTGGGCTTTTAATTAAAATACCAGACCTGATCAAAACATCACGCATTGGTACAAGTAAACCTTTACTTGTTTTAACAAAAACCAGAGATTTGTATCGCCAATACATTACTTGCTTACTTACATAAAACAAGCCCACTCCGTTGCAATACTAATGCCCTATTTATTTCATTTCGAAAACCTCCCCGTGCCGTCTCGGCTCACAAACCTTGAGCAGATGGGTAAAGAGTGTGCTAGAAATTAGTGGCATTGATACCAGCGTGTTTAGCGCGCATAGCACTAGGCATGCCGCTACATCCAAAGCGGCTTCGTTAGGAGTGAGTTAAGATGTTATCCATAAGACCGCGGGTTGGAGTACAAACTCTAAGGTGTTTTGTGAAACATTATAATAGGCTTATTACTAATTTAAATTGTAATAATGCAGAATTTGCAAGAAGTATATTACATTGATTATGAAATCGGAAATTACAGTTTTGTTTTCTTTTATGATCATACATGATAATTAGGATAGGATTGGTGTAATTATGAGTATTATTTTATTAAATAAATCAAATTTGCACATACATATTTCACGATTATACTCACCTAATAATCTCAACATCTACATGTGTCTAATGCTAATATCGAGAACGAAGCTCGAAAGTAATTAGTGATTAAACGAACTTACCTGTACGTGAAGTTCAATCACAATTACTTGAAGAGCTTCGTTCGAAGATATTAGCATCCCTCCCTCCCCGCTAGGCTGGCACCTACCTGACCCTCATCGTGAAATATTTGCATCAAAACAGCTCAGCATCTCTAAACTAAATGATGGCGGACGGTAGAACCACGCAGGACGACAGACAAAATTATCTAACTACCTACCTTTTTTATTTTTAATTTTGATCCTTATTGTCTCTTAAATACAGTGCGAAATAGCGAGTCTGTGTGTGAAACTACATGTGTCTAATGCTAATATCTTCGAACGAAGCTCTTCAAGTAATTGTGATTGAACTTCACGTACAGGTAAGTTCGTTTAATCACTAAATATTTTTAAGTAACTTATCACATTTATGATTTTATGGGAGATTTGACGGACTTCAGAATATCCCATGTTCCCTAAAATCTCAAAGTACCCAACAAAACGTTATACCTACTAACATAAAAAATATAATAGACAAGCAATTAACCTATTTTAGTGAAAGTCTGACGTTTTGTTCGTAAACGATTCCTCAAATTCAAAGCGTACAATGGGGACGTTCACTGATCAAATAAAACACTTTTCACGGAAACCAATCATGCTCAACGAAATGGTGTGAAAAATGTTCGAGTTACCATTGAAGGGCCTGGGATGGGCTAGGCTGGGCTAGGATGGGCTCGTGGGAAAGAGTGATGCAAGGGCTTGCAACGTGGAGACAGCATCCTGGATAATAAATCCCACATTTGAAATAGGATAGTCAAAATCTATCAAAACTAGTAAATTGGAGAACTTCTAGCCGTAAAAGTGTCTATTTGACGTTATTTCGTGGGAAAAATTCCACTCTTTGTTTGCTGTCAAGGCTGAAAAGAATGACATTAAAACGTTTTTAACAAAAACAATTATGACTGCCGCATACTTTTTAGGTGAGTACTACCTAGGTAGGTAATAGTAAACTATTTGCTATTAACTTTGTTAATATTGAAGTGTTTTACATAATATTGTGCAATTTAACCTGGATTTTCACCCAAGTTGTGGTTTCGGGACTTCCCCTGGACTTTTACAACTTATCTCTTTGTTTGCTTTGTAATTTTGCTTATGTTTTGACTAATGTTTATAACATTCAAATGCTATTTAACGTTATAAATGCGAAAGTAACTCTGTCTCTTTGTCTCGCTTTCACGCCAAAACTACAGAACCGATATAAATGAAATTTCATACAGAGATAGCCAAGAGTCTGAAAAAGGATAGAGGATAGTTTTTACCCCTGTAATCCCACAGGAACGGGTATTACGCACGTATAACCGCGAGGGAAAGCTAGACTCTCTCATCATCATCTCCCTAGCCTTTTCCCAACTGTGTTGGGGTCGGCTGCCAGCCTAACCGGATTCATCTGGATACCGGTGTTTTACGTGGAGCGACGGCCTATCAGACCACCCAGCCCAGTGACTGGGCGACACAATACCTCTTGGTTAGACTGGTCAGAGTTTCTGGCTAGCCAGTAACGACTGTCAAAGTTCTACGAATGAAGGAAAGGAAGTTAAAAGGAAGGAAGGTAAACTGTACTATTTTTTGGGTTAGTAGCGTTATGACTACATCTCGATAAGACTAAACAGCAGATATGACTAGTTCGCTATAGGACTTAATTTCGATATGACTAGATCTTGTAAGGACTATATCGTGTTTGGACTAGATCGCAATAAGTCCAGATATCAAAATGACTCATTATCGATATGACGTACAATCGTATCTAAAAGTGGCATAAGTATAGGAACTTCATGGGGTACCTACTTAGCTTTACTAAAGTGAAAAAAAAAAAATAACAAAAGAAGAAACACCTTAATATTCAATCGCAAGTATCAAAGAGAATTTAATAAACTAGAACTAGAAGATTACGCTCATGTCTTTAAAAAAAAACGTTAGTGATTTAAAGAAAGCGTAAGTTAAAATAAATAAATAAGCATGGTACAATGAAATGCTTTCATTTTAGTATTTTAGTATAGGTACCATGGAAAAAAACTTAATGCTTTAACTCGATAACTGTACTCCAAAAAACAAACGAAAATATAGTCGTTACGCTATCTGGCCTTATTGCGATCTAGTCCAAACACGATATAGTCCTAACAAGATCTAGTCATATCGAGATTAAGTCCTATAGCGAACTAGTCATATCTGCTATTTAGTCTTATCGAGATGTAGTCATAACGCTACTAACCCTCTATCAAAATACTTAAATTATTGAGTTGTAGTTTTTAGCGCTGCGTAATTGCCTATGGATTTTTAATTTTTTTTTAATATGGGTTTTAAGTGTCCAAAATAAAGTATTTATTCCATAACATTTTATAGCTAGTGTGCATGTCACTACATTATAAGTCAGCGTCAGAAATATCGAGACCAACAGACTGCTCAAAATGTTCGAACAACTATGAAAATTAAATTTTAAATCATTGACACAAGGCATGTTTCAGAATGAAGACAATCGACAACTGTCATTCTAAAATGAACTTTGTCCAATTGTGATATTTTTTTTAATTGTTGAGAAAAACCGGTACCATGTCTAATTTAATATAAGCTTGTTCATCAGTAGAATGTTAAAAAAAAAAGTCACTTGACACAAAGTGATACGATGAAACATCACACAATTTGTAGTTAAATTCCTACATGTTTAACCTTACCAACTAGATACAAAAAGTAGCTAGTTCAAAAAAAAACTTGAAAGAAATGTCACAAAAAAAAATGTTGTAAAAAGGCCAATGGAAGAAGCAGCAACAATCTAAAAGGACATTAATAAAATCCCTAAATTGGAATATATTCAAAACTAGTAATTTGCGTAGTTACTTCTCAAGGCATCGGTCTTAGTCAGTTGTCCTTGTACAGTTGTTGACCTGGCAGTCTAGACTTGTCATGTTATGGATAATCTTTTTAAGTATGTGTGGAGCTCACGTGCCCACCACGCCTTGGCAATCGCTAAACGATATTTCTTTATACTCATCTACTTAATTAGGAAAAAGAACTAGACGATGTTTTTCTTATTGGATGGTTTTTGTGTGGATAGTATTGTGGTATTAGTCGCTAGTGGGTAATAAATGGCTAAACTCTGTTGAAGTGTCATCGTCGTTTTGTTGCTTTTAACAGTTCCAGTCTTTATATGTAAAGACATAGGCTTTTTGGTGAGAATAGATGCATAACTGAAAATACTGAAGCTAAGAATATTGCAAATTCTCTTTTTATGGCGCAGCCGCTAGGATTATTATGGAAAAGTGTTTTTTGGAAATTCATTATCTAAAGGAGTACGTAAAACAAGTAAGTTTTATAAATATGGGAGGCCGAAAGACAGCAAGAAACAGCTAACTAGTATCAAAATCCATACTAATATTATAAATGGGAAAGTATGTCTGTCTGTCTGTCTGTTTGTCTTTCTTTCACGGCAAAACGGGGCGACGGATTGACGTGATTTTTTAAGTGGAGATAGTTGAAGGGATGGAGAGTAACATAGGCTACTTTTTGTCTCTTTCTAACGCGAGCGAAGCCGCGGGCAGAAGCTAGTAAAACTATAAAGAGCTCGAGTCTCGACTAAAATCATAACATTCTGTAAATTTGGACACTTAATAATTCATATAGCTTTTAGCAGGGTATAGATATACGTAGATACAGTAAAAGGCATTTTAATTGTAATATTTCACCCTACATGAATGAAGAATCATCTTGTTATAAAACTTATCACTTCCACTCATAAATATTATACTTTAAAAATAAATTGATGTCGTTTGACAAGGAGGCATAAGTATTAAGATAATAATTTATTGTAAGCAAAAAGTGGAAATATCTAGAAGAACAAAATCATTAGATAAGTTAAACTAACTTATCAAACCAACATGAAAACAATGCCTACCAAATTGTCATGGATTTAGCAAAGTGATTGATTGATACGCGACACAAAAATTTCAATTGATAAAACCATTCAATAGTATTGAAGGTGATCATATTATCATTGAAACACTTACTATATAATATACTACTTACTGATATATATTAATGAAATAAGATAATGCACCAATCTTGCTTATTCATATATTATGAGGACATCAAGCATTTTGGTTCAAAAAATAATTGCGTGGCTAAAAATACCTGTATGAATTTAACCCAATAACTGCTTTATGTTAGGTGGCTAGATTTCGTCGCTAATTACAAAAAACTAAAATACTCTTAAGAAACAGCAGTTAATAAAGGGTTAGCCCTTAATAAGAGTTCACGGTCGACCTCGACAAATCTCAAACAATATCTGTCTGTCAGTCTGGTGAACAATGTTTGTATTTTCTGTAAACCTGGCAATTGGAAAAAATTTAGAGCTCACCGTGCGAATTGTTTTTTGGGACCAACATTGTATGAAAATTGCCTGACGGCCTTACAGCCACTTTACCGGTGATCAATATAAAGCTTATCCCTTCCCTATTTCAAAAGTTGGGGTGACCTACTTAGCCGTATGCCAAAATTTAACTCAGATTTAGTTGCTTCTTTCTGCCCTCTACTTTTATTTGTTCCGGGTTATTCTATACGTTTCTTTATTCCGTGTTATTCTGTCAATTATCCTGCTATCACACATTCCTTTCTCCTTCATTTATCATTCTTCACTCAATCCACCCACCTTTTCTTCGGCGGATGACGGGGTCTATTCTCCTACATCCATACTCGTAAAAGTTGCTAACATTAGGTTAAATTACAAACTAACGTAAATGGGCCGTGTTAGCAAATAACTGCCGAGTTAATAAAAAATCCTTGGTCAGAACAAACGTGCCTTACAGAATTACTTTCAAGTTAATTGAGAGAATTTTGCTAAGGGTGAAGAGAAATACATAGAATTCACTGGATTGGAACGATCGACATAATTTTAAGGATTGCTTTGCAGGAGATATTTGTTATTTGTTGGAGACAAGTGTGGCGTCCAATAAATATCATAAGTGCTATTTCATTAAGGGACTGCCATAGACAAGTTCCTGGTAAAACTATACTAAGGGGTATCGTCTATGATGTTGCTCAACAACTACTTTATGGTCTATAAGTAATGTGTTATTTAGGCTTATGAGATGACAGCGTGCTTTTCGAGTCAGAAAGGGGTTACATCGGCACAATGAATGATTGAGCTTTTACTCAAATAAACTCTTTGATGCCTATTTAACTAAATGTCATCTTGAACAAACTTAGAATCTGGTGATAATTATTCGTTCATTTTCTGTAAACTCTGTTATGAGAATAGGCATCTGACCCGCAGTAACACTATAGGCTGATTTTACCATTCTAAAGAACAGGCCACTTTCATTCATGACACTATCTTCCCACTCCAAGCCATCTTAAGCCCACTTCAGTCGTGATCACGCGTGTATCATTCACATCATCAACTGATATCACCGAAGTATCACTCTTAACTGTTTGTAGTAGGTTTCTAGTGATAACGTCGAAAATCCGATTATATTTACAACTAAAGATATCTTCAAGGGTGTACCTACTGTTTATTGAAAATAAATAAGCGAGGAGATTCTTATATAATAGGCGAGACGACAAAAAAAAGTAGATAGATTATCAAAAAATTTTGGACTCGTATTTTTTCTTTTTTCTCGTAAACGAAGAATGACGACGATACAGTGCGTTGAAGTTGCGCGTGACGTCACACTAAGATACAATTTTGCATTACGGTGACGTCAAAAGCCCCCACTCCGGAACTTTGTTGCTCTTTATCTTTGTATGTTTTAATTAATTTGATCAAGCAAAATATACGTGTCCAATATTTTCAGCCAATCTATCAGACGGACTAAACAGAATGCCATTTTTTAATGCTGTCGTCATCCCTATTATGTATCTTGCCATAAACTAATTAATTGGAGTTTTAAATTGAATTGTTTGATATTATTTACGTATTATATTGTTATTTACAAAGTTCTAACCGCTGGCCGTGGTTTCGATTATCTTAAATAAATTTTTTAACCTATATTTATTTATAAACTTTGAAGTCTAATTTCTAGGTTAAGCTCGCCATTGTACTTACGGTTTTTTGGAACTTGTATTTTGTAGTTCATATGTGGAATAAAAAAGATATAATTATATGAGTACTTTTAAGAAGTACACTTTTATTTATTTTGGACTTCATATAACAGAATTTATTGCCGTGATATTTAATCACGGCAGTGAATTCTGAATATGGTGTGAAAGCGGAAGTAACACAATATTTTTTTAAATAAATGTGAATTTAGCAGACTACTGTTTAAGTTAATAAAAAGAAAACAAATTGCACAATGTTTTCTATAAAGACATTTTTTGTTTGTTTCTTAAAACCGGCTTATTTCTTGAACTACTATTAGCATTTCAATAATTCTTTATATATGACGGCCGAGCGGCCTTATTTATAAGGGTATGGTATAATATGCTATAAATCACACAACGACCTACGTGAGAGTAGCAGAAACCAAAAACACTGGCGAAACCTCTGGCGGGGACAACCAGTAAAACTAACTATTAAAAAAAAACCCCTTGCTAAATGTGGTTTATTTATGACAATTGTTTTTTTTTATTGCACGTGTGGGGCACGCTCAGTGTTGCGTAATACGTCACACAACGGTGCGCCGGCGCCGCCCTAACCATACTTGTTTTGTTGTTATTCGTTATTTGAAACTTTAATTTTGTTATATTGAAATTTATTGAAATTCTGTTGTAAATGTTTGAACTAAAGTCTTGTCCGACAAAGGCGACAAAGAGTAGATTTAGACCTAAAACTAAGCCTGAGAACAGTCTTTGATAGCGCATGTAATGAGTCATTTGAGGTATATGTCATCATAAATACTAATTGTAAGTTTCTAGTAGGTTGTAGGTTTTCATTCATGGGTAACAACAACCATGAAACCTAAGTTAGTACAAGTTTATTCGTATGGAATTATTTTAACTAACAAAATACCTATTACTGTTACTTTAATTATAATCTTTTATTATGTTTTCATATCGATGACTTCTGCAAATAGACGAAATTTACGTAAGGTTTACTTTGTTTCACAACAAAAAAAAACAAAGTGAAATTTGCGCCACACAACCCGCCTACGAACTACGCGCTACGCTGAGGCGGCGAACTTACTTGAGCTTTGCCGTCAAGGCGCCCTCTACGAGACGTAGCACCGCTTCGTAGCACTTCAGTCTGCAGTCTTCACTCACAACGTCCAATCACGTACACACGGTCGTTAAGTGTCCCCAACACACCGGGATCACTGCACGGGCTAACCACTGGACAGCCAAAACCAAATTGTGGCCATTTCTACTTCATAATTCAGTTAAATCACATTAAGGGGGGGACGACAATAGGAGAGCATCGATGTGAGCGAATCACACCATCGCTACGCATCGCTTATTTTCCATAAACAACCGTGTTTTGTGATGCCGGTGGCCGAACAAATATTACCATACTTTGTGGACATGCGTGGACCATTGTCGCACTAACAAATTCAGTGCGAGCGACCTGTGTAGTCATTATAACTTTACCAAAGCACGAAGGTGTACACACCTAAACTTCTAGCATAGCATAGCATATCTCAACAGAATAACAAAAAAGGAAGATACTATTGAAGAATGTTACGAAAATAAATGTTCAATGAAATTATTCAGTCACCTACGCTCTTATTCCTCGTAGCTGCGTGCGTAGACGTCGTAGACTAGTCGTAGCATCTTGTAGCTCATCGAGTGCCAAATTGAGAAATGTATGAAAGTATGAGATCTCATTAAACTTAACAAGCATACATTCAGTGACCCCAAAGAGTACGCTTTTCCGGAAGCAACGTACAATGGCATGAGTCGTCGGCGCGGGCGCTCACCATCCAATATGGCGGCGACAGTTCGCGCCATCCGCCATTACGCGTCAGCCACCGTGTGCGCTCCATGGAGATTCTAATCTGTAACAATAATATTAAAGAATGATTGTCTGTGATTGATTAATACATCGAGTTTGTATAAAGAATAACACTCTTCACAAGTATATATCCCAGATACCGCCCTCCATGCAAACCTATACTTCGGTTTTACTTTTAACCAAAAATTCTAGACCGCATTTTGTACAAATCCCACCGACGATACATTTCTCTTAATACATCTGTATGTCTATGATGTACCTACCTATGAAGCTAACTCTTTTATTTTAACAGCTCATTCATATAAAGGGAGCCATGATGAGAGGGCACAGCAAATCATGGGACCCCCCGTAGATCGTTGTTATGAATGCTTGAACAATGTTCTATTCTTCATACACAGCATGGGGTTCCTGTGCTCGGTACCTAGACCAATACACATATATCCATAAAATAGGGGAATGCTTTACCATGGTGCGACTTTAAGTCATAGCTCATTACAGCCACCCGGCAGCCTCTTCGCACCGACTCGCCTTATAACCAAGGCGATCCGGTGACGCTACGGAGTTGATATAGTGAGCGCATGCCCTTACAAGTTCATATAAAGAATACTAGCCGCAGGAGGCGAGTCGGTGCGGAGTGGCTGCCGGGTGGCTATAATGAGCTATGATACATAATTACTAGTGTAGATGGCATTGATTAAGAGCGTATTTTATTGTAATTCAGAAACAGCTAAATAGGATAAATAAATGATTCAGGACGAAATTTGTGTTTTAATGAGTGTTGAAATTCCTGAAAGTTCTTTTCCAAACGGAAAGCGAATTGAATTGTTTTCTAAATGGAACAAGTCCTCCCCGCAATTTTATGCGCGCTGTTATTGAATTTCTATTGTGTCTCGACACACTTGTGTTCGAAGGTTTAATTGCTATCATCATCAATGGATGATATTGATTGTGCTTGTAGTATACAATTATACAAAACTGCTACCTATAGATTATGCAGTGGTATTTTCAATATAAAATTCGATTCGAACACTATTTTTATAGGTTCAATAAAGTTCTAGACGTGAAGACTTGTAATTGGCTGTCAGGTTATTGTTCTGTTATTTATCACCATTTTGTATTTAGCTGTAAGTCTTCCATAGTTTTTAAATAAATAAATAAATAAAAAGCTCGCGGTTTTCATTTCAGTGCATCTATCATGATCATTCATTCCAATACCTATATTCTTATATTATCCGGTTTATTACAATGCCAATAAGGGTCAATTTATACTAGCGCAGAGTCAAAGCGCATCGAAGCGTCAAATTTTTTACAACTAAAGCGAAGCCGCACGAATGCGCGCGTATTCGCCACAATACGTGCGCACTCTTTTACGTGTAGTAATGGGCATCAACAGCAGAGCTATTGAATCACTTGTCAGTTGATTCTTGTAGCTCAAACGTGTGAAAATGTTTGACATGATCTTGCTATGATATTACTTGTATCGGAAGTTGAAGAAGGAGAAAACGAAGAAAGAAGAAAAAGAAAGCGGAATTATAGTGTTCTTTTTTTTTGTGCAGGCCAATTTCCGACTGATGACGCGTAGGTTCCCTAGTGGGCGCATGTATACGCAAGAATGCGGGCGCACCAATCAGCGTTGTTCATGCGCAGACGCACGAATTCCGAAGAATGCGCGCGACTTTTTAACCGACTTCAAAGAAGGAGGAGGTTCTCAATTCGTCAGTATGTTTTTTTTTGTATGTTTGTTACGCGATATCTCCGTCAATTGTAAACGGATTTTGATGGTTCTTTTTTTGTTTGATAGGAGTGGTCCTATATAAATTTTGTGGCGATCGGTTCAGTGCTTCTCGAAAAATTCACCAAGAACCAAAAAACTTGAGATACGCACACATCGTCTATGTACCTATATTACACAGACGAAGTGTGCGTTTCTTCAAGTTTCTATTTTCGTTTTATACTGTTATACACAGTCAGACATTGGGAGTCGACACTAAAAAGTAAAAAATAAAAAACTTTTTCCAAAAAAAAAGAACCGCCTTCAAAAACTAAAAACCCAAAAATAACTAACATTTCGGAAGTCGGTGGCTTCTCTTCTAACAGTTAATTTGTGTTGCCACCGACTTTCGAAATTTAAGTTATTTTTGGGTTTGTAGTTTTTGAAGGCGGTTCTTTTTTTATCGAAAAAGTATTTTTTTAAATCTCAGAAGTAATGTGTGCGTTACGCTGTGGAGTTCAGGTTGAATTTGTTATGTTCAGTTTTGGAAAGACGCTTCGATGCGCTTCGACTCAGCGCTAGTATAAATTGACCCTAACGGTATTTAGATTGCTCTTTCAGATCGATCTTATATCAAATTGTAAATGCCGATACCTTTGCTTGTAAATACAGGTCTTTAATACCATCATCTCCCTAGCCTTTTCCGAATTAAGTTGGAGTCGGTTTCCAGCCTAACAGGATTCAACTGGATACCTACCTGTGTTTTACGTGAAGCGACTGGCTATCGGTCCTCCACAACCCAGTTAGTGACGGCACTATATCCCCTTGGTTACATTGGTTTGACTTGGTTAGCTCTATAAATACCTACTTATAAATTCTCTTGATTAAGTTAAATTAAGTTTCATGTGTAAATAAATACTTACAAAAGTAATGGACATTATAAAGTGAAATCAGAAAAAAAATCTGTTCCGTTTTGCAATGTTACACAAGCGAATGAAACCACAGGCGTTTACAAGTCAAAGCAAATTAATTACCAACAATATTGTTTTACGCCATGACCTTGAATGCGGACGCACGGTCATCACTCATCATCGCTGATCCAAAATGGTGATTAGCGGTCGCCATGATGGTTCACAGGATTTACAAAATGGCCACGATAATGGTGGGCGGATTCGCACACCGTGCTTTAATATTATCAACAATGCCAATCCTGGGAATATGTTATCTTAGTTAATCTATACAAGAACTGGTTGCAATGTTTATTTTTGTAAATGGCTGGATGATGTAAGCAAATGTCCGAACATTTTTTACAGTATAAATAAAATATTGTGATATGAAAATATAAAATAAATAAAACCAACCCATACTCTTCCACTGCAGGGCAAAGGCCCCTTTTCATACAGAGAAGGCAAGAGCATTGATCAACACGCTTGGCGAATTGGCGATTTCAGACTTGTATTCACTACAAGTCCAGGTTTCCTCACGATATATTCCTTCACCGATGTTTGTGATGGCCAAGATAAAGAAAGTACATATGAATTGAAAAAGTCACATTTGTACTTGCCAGGATTCGAACCCACAACCTCTAGCATGAGACGCGGGCGCCTTAACCACTAGGCCATCACGTCATTTCACGTTGTGAAAATAATAAGACAAATATTTGAGTCAGTCGTTCCAAACAAGCATATAAGTTAACTTTTTTGCTTGAAACATTTTCTGCTTTCCTGCCGTGTTTTTTTTTGTTATTGATCATCCCCTCAAAAATCACCTCAATTCGTCGCTTCGTTTTGCCGTGAAAGAAGGACAAGCCAACAAACACACTTTCCCGTTTGTTTGTTTTGTGTAAATTATGTATTTCTTGTCATGCTTTTTGCTAAATCAATATACCTACTTCAAGATCAAGACAATAGAAGTTAATCCGGGTTTTTTCATCTAGATGAAAAAACCTTGGTATAAGTGTTGCTAAGCGCAAAACCTCAGCACAGTTGAATAAGCATTTTTCTGAATATTCCTTTTTTCTTTACGGGTTTTTAAGTGAAATCATCATACTCATTGTACAAGACGAGGTATGTCGAGTTCGGGTAGTTATTAATGAAGATTTTTATATATCTATACTTCTATACTAATATTATAAAGAGGTAAAATTTGTAAGTTTGTATGTAGGGGAAATCTCTGGAACTACTGGTCCGATTTAAAAAATTCTTTCAGTGTTAGATAGCCCATTTATCGAGGAATGATATAGGCTATATACCATCACGCTACGACTTACGGGAGCGGAGCAGTAACGAAAAATGCGGGTGAAACCGCAGGGGACAGCTAGTACTATATAAAATCTCAAAAAAACCGTTAATTTATGGATAACACAGCATTTATTTATCAGCCTTTAGAAATGTCTGATTAAATTTTAAACTAAGCAATTACATATTATGCTGAAAAAAGTCGGTAAGTGAATAAGCGTTGAAGAATGAATTACTTTTTGTGAAACCGGGAAACTGTGATGAAAACCACGTTGAAAATAACGTCGCTTTGTACAGAGATAAATTGGATATGCACCAATAAACACAATATCTATGTGTAGATAGTTAAAAATAGCCTAGAAGTAAAAAGGTAATGTATATAGAGCTATATTTGGAGTGCACACGATAAGAAATTATTTAAACATTAAGTTTTATGTAAATAACTTTTAATGTAAAGAGAAAACAGTTGTAAATTACATGTCATTTCAGTCAGCTATATTATTGTACATTGTAATCTTAATACAAATATAGTGAAGTGACTACACCTGACGTTGTTTTACATAGTGTTATTATTCTTTTTACTTTCAAACAGTATCAAAGTTAACAAGATAAAATGGAAAAAATGTAAGATTTTTTATATCGGATTGATAGACACTGTTGCAGTTAATTAGTCAAAACCCGAACGATTATAATATAAGGATCGTTACCTGGCTACTTTTGGTAAAGGTAGATTTATTTATTTTATTTATTTAGTGGAGGTGTGGGTAGAGGGTTAACAACAAAGGTCGAATCACCATCTTCCTAGCCTTTTCCATTTTCAACTATGTTGGAGTCAGCTTCCAGACCGGATTCAGCTGGACACCAGTGTTTTATGTGAAGCGACTGCCTATCACACCTTCATAACCTAGTTACTGGGCGATACGATACCCCTTGGTTATACTGGTCTGACTTTGTGACAACTGTCAATGTTTTGCGAATGACAACTGGACATCGGCTTTACGTGCTTTCCGAGGCACGGGATGCCAGTGAGATCCAAGATAAACTTTTTAGAAACTACGAGTACATATAAATTGAAAAAGTGACATTTGTACTTGTCCAGATTCTCGCGAAACCTTACACGGGTGGCCTTATCCACTGGATAATCATGGCCGAATATTCTTACTTAAAATAGTAACAACAACAACAGAGGTCGTATATTCTTACTAAAAACTGAGTAAATAATTGAATGAAGAAAGGCTGAGTGATTTAAGAGAAAAGTTTACATGTATGATACATGCATTTTATTGCAGTGAGTATTGAAAGTTTGTTTCCCGTGCGTAACTGTGGCGGGTCGGTATGATATTCTGCAGCAGTTGTCTCATTGACACTTAAACCTAATCAACGGACGATTTTTTGATTCCCATATAACTCTGATTGATACAAGGCTAACAAAGCAAGAAATTGAAGCCCTATCCATACTAAATACTAATATTATAAATAAGAAAATTACAATTAAGTCACAATGCAATCAAATGACAGGGCGGGATGACTTGATTATTATTTATCAGATGGGGTGCTAAAATGGTTGCACAACACAGTTCAGGATGTAAAAAGCGGCCAAAAAATATTTGCTAATGGGTTACGGCTATTCATCATTAAATATTTATATTTTTTAATTTAGCAAGTACTTACTGAGATAAGTATAAATCTATACTGATATTATAAAGTTGTACAGTTTGTTTGTTTATTTGCTTGGTTGAACGCGTTAATCTCAGAAACTGCTATAATATTTTTGGTTTGGACAGCTCATTTGTCAAGGAAGGCTATACGCTATATGACATTACGCTACGACCTACTAAAGCGGAGTACCAACCAAAGATCCGGGTGAAACCGTTGGGGACAGCTATTATGGACAAATTATTTCCTTGGAACTCATAACAATGTCGTGATTTTTTGTTTTGATTTTTTAAAAAGAGACTGAAAGTAGCCTACGTTACTCTCCATCCCTTCAACTATCTCCACCTAAAAAATCACGTCAATTCGACGCTCCGTTTTGCCGTGAAAGAAAGACAAACATACAGACAGACAGTCAGACAGACAGACACACTTTCCCATTTATAATATTAGTATGGATTGTTTCAATAGGAAATGATGTTCCACCATTATATTCCAAATTGTACTATATAATTTGCAGTGTGTACACAAACCTTGAAAGGAATGTCAACATTTTTATATCCTCTCGTTGTGTGATGTCACACTGTAAATCAAATAACAGCCTTTTTTAAAAAAGGAAGTAGGTACTGTAGTGTAGCTTAATTCAATATTTTATAGAACCAAATTGCGGGTTCTATAACTATTTTGAACAAAATACTAGCATTACCACAAATAATTTTCAAAGCAGAATGCCTTTTGAGTTTTGAAATAAGTACAATAAATCATTGTAAAAGTATCTAATGACAAATCATTTTATTGCATTCATTTCACCACTGTTTATTGTTAAATATTTTTTATGGATCTACGTGTTTTTTTGTCAGATTTTTCCCTCACTTGATGTGACTTCGTCCGCATGAATATTTGAGTGGTGTTATATATTTTAAGTGTATTTTATGTTAAAACATCGAACAAAGCTGCTATTACTCCGGCATTGTTACAGTTTTAACTACCTACAACTAAATATGGTTAACTTTTTTTTATTTGTTGTTACGCTCTCTATTGTTGTTTTTTGCAGTCAGTACTGAACTACCTGATGCAAGTGTTTGAATGGAACAGTGGTTCCCAAACTTATAGTCACGTAGACCCCTTGGCATGGTTTTTACTTTTGGGCAGACCCCTATCCTATTGTTTCATAACGGGGCAGTCTGTGTAGTGGTTAGTGAGAAGGACTGCTAAACTGGATGTCCTTGGTTAGATTCCCAATAATAAGGATAAACCATTGTGTTATGAGCTTGAGTGTATGCATACCCTGACTGGATGTAATATTTATAATGTGTATGTGTTTATAATTTATATTTAGGTATAAGTAATTAGTTGTTTCGGTATAGTTGAACATTCACAAGAAATACTAGTTTAAGACTGTAAGGTAATTGTCCCAAGATGTTTATACAATTTTGTAATTTACGAGCTTTCGCCCGCCTAAATGCTATTTTACCCCCAAAGGGGAAGAGTTTCTGAACACAAGTTCCTAGCGGATCATGCTATAAGGAACCTACCTGCTAAATTTCAAGTTTGCAGATGTCATAATTTCTAAAATTTCGTGATCAGCTGGAATCAACCAGTGGAATTTCAGTAATATAACATACATATATAGGTATAAATAGAATGTATCCTCTAAAGATAAATGTATCCTCTAAAGATGAATGTATGTACCCTACCTCCCTCTCTACAAATGCACCATAGAGGACATGACCCCTGCCAAGCTCAAGCACTTTAACAGAATGACATGAGACAGACATGAGCCACCGATTCGTCTACACTAAAATCACCTGCTATTTAAAAGAGTTTTACCACCGCCGACGACCTGTAAGGGGGGTAAGACCCCTAGGGGCCAATACAGACTACTTTGGGAACCAATGGAACAAACACAGAGTAATTCTCGAAGCTTCGAAAATAGAAGGTTACTTTCTGCAATTACTTCAACTGAATCGGTCTTGTCTTGTGTTGAAATAAAGCTGTCAATGACCTAGTCGTGGTTAATTTTTAAATCAACAAGTAGGTACACACGGGGAAAACTTCGTAAAAGTAATGGCCATTTTCCTGCTAGCTTTATTTTTTATTATAAATCTATGGGAGTTTCGATTTAAAAAAAAAAATGTATAGTCTCTTAAGACTTTATTTGTGTAGTTTATAGCAATAATTAAGGTAGGTCGATTCTTATTGCCCTGTTAAAAATTTCCACCCTGTAGCTAGATTTAAAAATACACGAAAATCTCTAAAATATTTCAATAAAAAAATAAAAAAAAACAATATTAAAAAACCTTTCTTATAGTAATATTTGCAGTTACGTAACGAAGATCTCAATGTCCTGTACCCATTAATAATAATAATAAATAATACCAGCCTATTACTGTCCTACTGCAGGGCAAAGGCCTGTTCTCATACAGAGAAAGCACGAACATTGAGCACCACGCTTGTTCAAGGCGGATTGGCGATTTCGGACTTATATTCAATACCAGGTTTCCTCACGATGTTATCCTTTACCGATGTTTGTGATGTCCAAGATAAACTTTAGAAAGTACATATGATTTGAAAATGTCACATTGGTACTTGCCAGGATTCGAACCAACAACCTCTTGCATGAGAGGCGGGCGCCTTAACCACTAAGCCATCACGACCTGTACCCATTACCGAAAAAACCCTTTTTTAACGATGGCATTCCTAACTAACATGCTCATTTGTCCGAATCTTATCTGTACCTGTACTAACTCAAATTAGTATCTTACTGATAATTATCATTAGCAAAAAGCGTACCTCTACTAAATGATATACAAACAATACGCTAATAAATAAACCATAAATATTTGAATGAGACTTATTCATCAACTATGACACTTAAATCGTTATTTAAACACAGCAAAACAGTCATAATATCATTATGTAACCGCACCACGAGTATGCGTAAACAATTAAATAATAAGTATCTGCAGCCAAGGCTCTCGTGTTCATAAGGTTCGATAAATATGTTCACATATCGCACAAATACATTGTATTTGGAACTGTAAACCATGATGTTTATTGCTTCTAAACGCAGCAATGTATGTGCTAAATTCGGTACTATTCACAAGGCTTACGACTTATTAAAGCTAAAGTAAACAATCTTGATCCTAGTTTGATCGCTTGGTTTTGTGAACTTGACCTTGAAGTGTTAGCACGCAGTTTGATCGTGATCCGTGCAGAGCATGTGTTGTTTTTCATGTTTCGATTCGCTACTAATATAAATTAATGAAACCGGCATAAAATATAAAACATTTTTTTTTAAATATTAAACAATTTGTAATTACGATCTAAAACATTTTAAAATTAAGTTGGTCTTATTTTTTGGTGAAATTTAGACACAGAAATAAGCAAGTTTTCACTTTTACTTTAAAAAATCACAACTTTGGCGTTTACGGACATAATTATGTTATTGCAATATAGGAAGGAGAAGGACAGGTTAAGAATTAAATTGTAGTTTCTCGAACAGCTTCACATTTTTTCTCCTGGTTGAAATGTAAAAATCTAGAACCTTTCATTATAATAGACCTAGCTTTATCATTGATTTGTGTTTCACTTAGTCTATTGCGCAGAAGTTGCGAAAACGCCACCGAAACCGGTTACAACACCATCCGAATCAATTGTAAAACCTTCTGTTAAGAAACGGATAATTTCATTTTAGTTTTCCTTTTTTAATTGCTAAAAAAATTAATAAGCCCTTGCCCCAATTCTCTTATCAAGGTGATTGATAGCTTTTTTTGGCTTATTATTTTATAATTGGTGAAAGATAATGCATAACACATGTTATGTTTATGTTTTTATTAATGTATAATTACATTAAAGCAAATAAATGTTCTTTATTAACAGACCCCTAGTTATGATTACCTCATCTAATTTTGATCTATCTCATCTACTAGATTGCTTATTTTATTATAACGTTATCTCGTATCTCAGCCGACATGGCAACTGTAATAAAAAACGAAACAGTTAAGTAATTAATTTCTTCGATGACCAATACCCACATGTATTATTTATTGTATCGAAAATAACAAAAACTTTGACCTGTGGTGGTGTGTTCAATTTGAATTATTTATGAATGTAAAAATTTTAACCAATTCCAAGCATGACTAATGCAATTATTTTTGCTCGACAATCTACATTATTGGTGCTACACCTTTAATAAAAATATTATCCTTATACCATTGACCGAGATCTTGACGACATTCTTTCGAGTTGTGATTGATTGCCTTTTAAAGTTGCATTATTCGACCAATGGCTGTGCAGAAACGGTGCATTTATTGAAATTGTTTTCGGACGCTGATCACCTTCTCGCCGAGTGTCTCGATGTACGTGATCTGAAAGCCGTTGGTTGTAGAAGTTGTCGTGCATATTTTGGGTCACGGGCGGTGCGATGGGTGGTGAGGAGCGGCATTTAGCCATAAAGTTACAGTTTCAGAAGCTTTACTTTAAACAATCCCGGGATCAAAAGCACAGGGATAAAGAGCAGCAGTTGTTCTTCAAAGCTATTCTACGTGTGTGCCACCAGCAGTGACAATAACACATTTTCATCAATCTTATCAAGTTGTTATGAATAAACATCTTATCGCCTGTTGTTTAAAGTAGGCCTTCGGTACTTATTATTTGGTGGCTCTGCGCTTCGGTTGCCGGGTGCCTACGTGACGCGGCCCGCGTGGCGAGGCTTGGGGCGAGGGGCGCGGGCCCGTTTGTTTTGTTGCGTGCGCATCGTAGTGATGGGCTTTTATTTTGTTATTTTTGCCGACATTGTTTTTGTCGAATATTTTGGTTGATATACACGAGTTTTATGATATTTTTGCACCTTTCCACTCGTGGTCTTCTAAGGATAGATGCAGGTAGATACAGCCAGAATAAAAATTGTCCAAATTAAGACAGATCAATACCTTACTTTTAATAACAGTCAAGTAATCAAATACCAAGAGTACATTTATTGCTGTTAATTTTTTGAAATAAAATAGGTATCATGTCAGCATCACGTGCTCCCTTAAAGTTGTTGCGATTTCAATGTCGATATCGATAGAAGTAATGTAAACATTACAAACATCATTAGCGTATCACTGGAGCTCGTAAGAAGGCAAAACACAACAAAGAATCAGTCGGTTTTACAAACCCAACGCGAACAGACGCTACAACTCTTAATAAAAAGAAGCAATATTATATTGAATTAAACACTTACAAAGTATAGAGAAAAGTTTTTGAAGTAACAAATTAATTTGGAAGAAGAGAATTTTGCGAGATTTCAAGATGTTTTCGACGAAGAAAAGTTTGGATAAGGTCCTGCAGATCTACAAAAAGGAGATTCGTCGGCAAATCAGCAAGACGACTAGTGTCACTAACTCTGATGCCATGGTCCCGAGGCTGGATCAGCCAGGCTCCAAACTACCTCAGAATGACGAGACTGGTCTACCGAAGAAGCTTTTGAAGTTGCAAAAATATCACAGGTCAGTGAACTCATTTGAACTCTGCGACTTAAACCTTGCGTAACCGTCGAAGCCGTATCATGCATTGAGTTTATATCATTGTGGGTACACACGCTAAAAATAACACAAACAAAGCGACTCGACTGCATGACATTTACGATTAAAATAGTGAATTTTATCCGCCGATAACTAACACGCGAAAAAAGCGTGATACCGGCACAAGTAACTCACCTACTTACAAAATGAAGTCAAAAGTAAAACGTCGCGTCGGCATTATCGGATTGTAAAAATGTGCAGTGAATGAAATAATAATATTTTTGTAGATACAAGTTATGTAAATTTTATTCTAGACTTATCGCTTCACCTATTGATTGATAATAATCAAAACAACGTGCATATTAGGTATTTCATTGATATCTTAGATGACTTTAACCAATCTTATCATCACTTATCATCAGTCATAATTTCGTGAATTAATTATTTCAACTTTCTAATTCCTATAGTAAGTCAGTCAATGAAAATCGTCACCCGTATATTTTTTGATGTGTAGATACCTGTCGACCCTGACGACCCAGGAAATGCCGATGGCTACCCGAGGACTAGCCGTGTCGAAAGACCAGTCCAGGGAGTTCATGGCTTGCTTCCCGGACATCGTGCGGGACCTCACTGAGACTGGCAAGCACATTGATGTGCCAGAAGCCAGCAAATGGCTGGCTAAGGTACGTTACATGTCGCTGTAGTCAGTCGTAAGTGAAGTGCGCTGTTGAAACCTGTTATAAAAACTAACTAGAAACTTGTCTGTCCACTGAGTCTGGACGGACTTTATACCTAGCTAATTAATGGCGTGTTTAATGCAATGAGTGCATTTTTCCGTACTAGTGGTTTTATAGCAGCTAAAGTTTATGTTTATATTTTTAGCTCGATGTTGATCTAAATAAATCTAAACGGCAGTAGTAATGATTTTGCTACTTGTCACGTCTTTTTTTTTTTGCTATGTCAACAGAATAATTGAGTTTGACGTCAAACAAACACCCGTTAAGGTTGTGTATTTAAGTGCACTTAATTTGCTCATTATTACAATTTTTCCTGAATGTCAACCATTTCATCACACTATTATTTCCTTTTCTTGTTTTTTTAATAATAACTAGAACTGAACAGGTTTCGAAAACATCTAGCAAAAGTATCAAACACATTTGGTCACAGTAGCCGCTCCGTATTTTTTTTAAATCCTAGTTGGTGTTAAAAAATGCAAATCAACTACGCAGTATTTTTCAAGGCTGACTTACAACTCGCTAAATTTGACATGCGGTATGGCCGCATGCATGGGTACCAAGTTGAAAATATTTACAATACCTACTTGTGCTATTGAATCAATGATATCATGCTATTTACAATATGTATTTAAACTGAAGTTTTCAAAACACACTTTCTACGCAGTTTCCCCTTTCTTAATAGGTTGTGTAATTTGTATTGTATTGTTTGTTGCAGCTGTTACAATACAATGTGCCGAACGGCAAAAAGAATCGAGGTCTAGCGACTGTGCTGGCTTACAAAATGTTGGAGAAGAAGGATAAATTGACGCCAGAGAACATTCATCTGGCGAATATGATGGGATGGAGCGTTGAAATGGTAAGTTTGAAAAAATCTCCCCAGATTAACGCATATTTATTTAATAATGGATAACTTTGACGGTAGATGAAAATGTAGAGTTCCTGGCTGGTTTAGCCATGTTGAACTTCTTTTAAGTTGTCTATGATTATTAAGAGATAAACACTTTTGAATATAGAACACTGTTGTTCTGTATGTCTTTAAAGAGTGATTGAACTGACTGTCGTGCCTGGCTTGACAGTGCTGGCTTTGAGCTGGCTTGGCTGCGTTGAGTTTCAATAATTATATGAATACTGATATCAGAGTAGACAAAAGTGCCTTTTAGATCCCGGTGGGTTCAAAAACCCTATAATCTGTATATAGCATTTAATGCCGTCAGACTGCTGTGTCACTCTTTGTCTGATAGAACAAAAAATAATCGCCAAAGAGTCTATAACAGCGCAGTTAGGGCACAAATCTATATAAACCTACATAATGCTTTTATGTCGATAATAAATGTGATAAAGTTTTTCAATATTTAATATATTTTTACCGGCTAATCCGACAGACTTTAACCTGTCCAAGGTATTGACAAAAATATTATTCCTTCTGAAAATTACAATATTTAAGTAAGCTTTTCCAGCTTTTCTCTTCATAAAAACATTACTCATAAATCGACATCTAATTTTAAAAGCCCAATTGGTTAAGCCGTTCTCGAGTTTTGCGCTTAGCAACACATTAATCGACTCATTATTTACATAGGTAATAAGAAGTGTATACGGCATGAAAATAAAAACCTCGTCCGTGGAGTTACATAGATAAAAAAAACAAGTTTATCAAGTTCCTTCATGGGTCTGACCTTGGGTATTTATTTTGGCACTACACAGCAGTCACAGCCAATGGTAATAGCCATAGATTATGGCAAAACCGCCTGCCTTATCATGCCACGCACTGCCCATGGGCTATTCGACAATAATAATAATATTTTCATCGTTGATACCCGCTTATATGTCAATTCACGTGTCCAAACACTCGACTGAATTATGTTTATAAGCTTTTTAGAGTTATTAGTATTCATAACACCCGTTCCAAAAGATAATATTATTCCACATACGAATATTCTTATTATCATTGTGTGTTCATCGATACGTCCCACGCACGTCTGCTTGCTTTATTTGGACAGTTTTACTTATCTAGGTACGTAACTACTTATTTATTTGACAGTATTCTAAACTGATAATAAGTATTACGAGGTAATATTTTGACAGCTCTAACAGGTTACAAAAAAAGACATGATAAAAATTGGTACATTTTCTGCATTTGAAAAGCTGAAAATACGTGTATGCGTGTATGTGATTGACTACACGGGCGAAGATTTAGGCAAATCTAGTATATAAAAACCTTGCTATGTACTATTTACAAAGACCATGTCCTCTAAAAGCATGTGTCAAGTTATTATAGCAGCATTCTTACCTTTATAGGCAAAATTACTTGAGTCTAAACGCCATGTTCTATATTTAGAAAACCTGTAATAGTATCTAGTTGCAACGTGCGTCCTACCTTACTATGCTCTTAGTAGAGAAACGTCTAATGCCCTTATCAATATTCTAGAATAAAATCTAGTTTATAATCTGTAACTGCCAGACGTCTAAGAATCCGTGTAAATCGTACTTAGAAATGTAACCTGATTTATCTAGGCATTATGTCTCTGTTGGTAATATGTTAGTATTAGATTTAAACTATAAACTCCACTACTGTAAGCATTAACAGCATTTTATTCGCACTGGCTCTCATGTAAAAAGGGTTAACTGACAAACACGGCCTTTAATGTTTTTGATGCCCACCCGTTCCAAACAATGACTTATTTTACCTCTATTTTAAATACCAGATTTGTAAGGACATAGACGTGTATATGAACCGTCCTCGTAGCATTGTAGACAGTCTCATTTCCATTTTCGAAATTTCACCTTTGACTTAACCTCGGCCCTATGTAAGTAGGTAGGGATACGATACCTGCTTAAGTTGTAGTTATGCCTCTTTAGCACATAAACACAACACCAATGTACACACACTACCCTTGCTGTTAGTAGATAAAATTACGTTCTACTTTACATCGTCTTGTGTTTATACTGTAACTATTCGGGATGGTTTTAAGCATTAGGTTACAATAATATTAGGTAGCTTAGCTAACTGAAAACTATTTTCTCCTTAAGTCTATTTCATTACAAGAAAATGCCAATCAACCGCGCCTTTAGACACTCATAACTACTACTTACTTATACTTGTCCTTAATCCAATGCCCTAATGAAACGCTATTGTCCACAGTTCCACACCCACCAATTACTTCTCACTGACATCATTGACGGCACGGAGATGCGTCGTGGTGCTCCCTGCTGGTACAAGCACCCTGAAGTTGGTCTCACAGGGATTAACGACGCCCACTTGGTCCAAGCCGCCATGTTTTCTACGCTCAAACGTCACTTCAATAACAAACTGTATTACAGAACTGTCCTTGAGACGTTCAATGAGGTATGTTGTTTTTTTTATGCTTTAAATTTTTTTTTGCACGTTCGAAGTTTCAAATTATTTTTACACGAACTATTATTCCACGCGGACGAAGTCGCGGGCAAAAGCTAGTTATCAATAACCAAATGTTTAACTGATGTTTGCGCTGTCACTTAGGCCGAGATAAATATACATTATTTAGCACTTGCATGTTCCGTCTTTGTCTCGCACTCATATTTTGACAGGAATTTAAATATACATCGTTGTGAAAGTACAATTATTTATCTCAAACTTATACTGACTATTCTCTAAACCAGATGACGTAGGTACACGTTTTGCTGTTATATTATATACGTCAACAAACAACTTATCTAAGCACTTAAAACTAAGTAAATAAAGAAAAGTCTTGACAATATTGTTTTCTCTAATTAGCCGCACTCGTAACTCAAGTAGAAAATAGATAAGAGAATCTATTTTAAATTCAACACGACACAAACATGTGCTCGCTTAATCAAATTGAAACACGAAACATTAAGATAACTTCAATAACTGTAACAATAAAAATAATTGCGTGATTTGTCACTCGCAAATATCGAAGATTTATCAATGAGTGAGCCACGTTAAAAACAAAAGACTACAGTACCTACATCTTATTGATTATGATTTCATTAATAAACGCATGTTAATAAATGTGGAATAATAATGATAAAAGAACCAAAGCCCACTGTGGCGTTACTGTTCGAACTATTTTTATCGTACCTATTGTTTAGACGCTAGAATAATAGTCTAATATTAACTTTTAGCCATCTCTTAGCCCTTCATTATTTTGTAAAACCTAAGTACCTTATTTATTGCCTTTAGAACATTTCCAATTACTTTCGTTATCTCACACGTTCACATTACACACAAAAATATCTTAATTACCAAACTTGTTATCACATTAATTAAGCCCTAAGTATTATTAAAACCATAGCTATTTATCTAATCTTACTTTGGAGTGCAAGGCCGAACTACGTTGGTGGTACACCTCTTTGTTAACCAGTAGCAAGTAACTAACAATAAACCTCTTTTCAGATGCTGTTAAAGTGCTCCATCGGCAATTTCCTGGAGAATCAGTTAGCGAAGACGGATAGACCAGACCTTAGTCTCTTCACCATGGAGAAGTACGAAGCCATCACAAAATACAAGACTTCGTACCACACATTCCAGATGCCAGTTACTCTGGCCCTGTTGATGACAGGAGTAGAGGACCCCGAAACCCATAGACAAGCCAAAACCATCCTGTTGAAGATGGGAGAGTTCTTCCAAATTCAAGTGAGTTCACATTTTATGCTCTCGACATTTCCTATTGTGTAGCTATGTACCTAGTTAAGATATGGTTAATTGGCTCGTACGTTATCTTTAAATTAAAAGTGGTAGTTACTTCATTCTAAATCCTTATGCGAACAAAAACTTAAGATTGTAAGACTCTTGTTTAAACAACTTTATTGACATAATGTAACGTGCTCTCAAAATATAAACTATCGCAAAATGGGTTTTCGTTAATTTCAAAACACACAATTTATATTTGAAGAGTAACTCAAGTGTAAACAAGAAGTCACAAGCTTTCGCAATTATACGAATTTCACTTATTTTTCTCTTTTGCAATAAAATCATTAATGAGAAATGGGACTAAATATTTATCACCAAGTGTAGCGACGTCGCCTGACGAGAAATACTAAACGTTTTTTGATTTTTTACAGGACGACTTCTTAGATTGTTTCGGAGACCCAGCTGTGACAGGCAAAGATGGTACTGACATCCAAGATGGAAAATGTACCTGGCTGGCAGTCGTCGCTTTGCAGAGGGCGACACCGCGACAGAAGCAATTTATGGAAGAAAACTACGGCAGCTCCGACCCAGAGGCCGTCGCTAAAATCAAGAGCTTGTATGAAGAACTCCAACTCCCTCACACTTACTCCGTCTTCGAAGACGCCACCTATGATCTCCTTAGGACACAGATCCAGCAAGTCACCAGAGGCCTGCCCCACGAACTGTTTTTCAAAATCCTGGATAACATCTTCAGGCGAAGCGTTTAAACTGTAACATAGATACATCGGTTAAGTTAGTGACTTAGAAAGGTGCAAATGCCTAGTAGATGTATATTTGTGTTTAAGGTATACTGAAGTCCTCGATAAAATAGACACGCTGTAGAAAATGAAGTTATCTAAAGAGCTGTCGATTTTTATGCATGAGCGCTGGGTGTGAATGCACTGTAGTTAAGTATTTAAGAAAAAAGTGAGGGGCTAAAACTAAGCCGAACTGAGAGCACTAAATTAATGAAGAGATAGGTGGGTAGAGAAAGATTGACATCGGGAGAACACTAGGATAAAATCCGATTAGAGTATTTACCCTAATATTTGTATCTATATGAAGAAGTTTATAATCTTAGATGTACTTTTATGCGATAAGCCATCTAAGGTAGGCTGTACTGCGATGCGGTAACGCTTAGATCAACTAGAACATATATTAACCAAAACTATGAAATGTTTTTTTCTACGTTTACCTAATTGTCAGCTTATTATTGATAATGTTTCTAATATGATTTTAACTGCAAACCTAAGAATTAAGCATGTATATTTCTCTCGATGATATTAAAATGTCGATTGCATTTTTTGAGATTTTTATTTTTACCCTTATTTAGATATTCCTTTACTTTGGAAAGGACATTGCTACGCATCCGTACATTGTTGGCCTAAGAACCGACAGGGAGGTGTTTTAATATTTTGAGTTCTAAATGATATATATATTCGATTGAAACTAAATTAAAACTACGGACACTTGAGACTTCTAAAAGCCATCAAAATACTTTCGGATTTTGAGGTTATAATTTTATGCCATTACAAACATACATCATAGATTAAAACAACATGTTTTGCTTCACAAAATGTTTATTTAATAACAACATCATGTCACATCCCAGGTATCATATAAATATGTTCGACCAATATAATTGCAGTGGCAGAAGTCTTTCCAAGACAATGTTTATTATATTCACATAGTATCAGTCTATCCTCAATGCAATTACTTGATGAGAGCGTGCACGATATGCTGGCAATGTAACGCAGAGCACATTCTTCACCAAAGTGACTTACATTTGGTGTTCTACCTATATTCTTGGCTTCCGACGAAGAAGATCATGTGTATGAACCTGAAAAAAGATTGGAATTACTAAACAGCCACCACTAACCATCGCTACCTTTAGTATTTTATATGTGCTGCAAGAGCCTCTAATATAATATATATCGTTTTAACCAGAAAATACTTTTATTTAAAACAACACAAGATATGACATTATTTTTTACTTTGTTTAATTGTCACCATGGATACGACACTACCTATCATCTTTAACATAAACTTCTTGATGGTCCCACACTAAGCTGGAGTGATGCAGGGTGATTTGATAAATAAGTTTACGAATCGTCAGCATTTCTTGAGACTCGAGAAAAAGAGAGGTTTTACTAACCAATCGAGAAGCAGTCCACTGTTGTATACAATAAAGAATTTGCTCACCTTCTAGTAACATGGAGTCAGAAGCTGATCCGCAGTTTACACAAAATATAGAATCATTTTGGGATTCCATGTTAAATCCGCAAAGACCGTTTAACCTCTTGACACCCACCGACATGCCAGGACGTTCTTAGTAGGTCCGTAAATCAGTCAAGCACAGCTAGGGGTCGATATTTCAAGATTATATTATATATTCCAAGTTGTTACTTAAAATCGGAAAGGAATAATAATAAAATTCAAACGAGCACAAACAACAGGATTACCCAGAACCTGGTCAAATGTTGGCATCTGTCAATTCAATTGACGGAAGACAATAGACTAATATGGTGATCTTTTTTTTAATAAATGGCTTGCTCATTTCACACAGCAATTTCTGTCGCTTTAATATATTCGTATTAAAACCTTATTCATAGATCAAGCACTGAGAATATTGAGTTTTTTAATTTCGCTATACCTACATACTTATTGTAATACTAGGCTGCATGAGCTACGATACCTTAGTCTACTACTAACTTTAAATTAAACAAAAATATCAAGACACCGGAGATTGAAACTAAATTGAATTACTTTTTATAATGTTTTCGAAATTAGCACCTGTCCATTATATTGTAATAGTCGTAATGCACTTTATAAAAAAAATTAGTAATTACTGTAAAGGTTTCATGCCAGTCAATACGTAGGCTATTTTGAGCAATCTCCTTTCTAAACTCATTACATGGCTACCTGTTTTAACTTCAAATGGGTATAAAGCTACATGGAACGACTTAGGTCGCTGCAGGCACCACCCAGATCCATGTAAATTGAAGACTCCAAAATAAATATCTAAATAAATATCTTGGGACAACTCACACACGGCCATCTGATCCCAAGCTAAGCAAAGCTTGTGTTATGGTAACCAGACAACTGATATACATAGTTATATAATTTTTAAATACAGACATATATTATATAGATAAATCACATCCAGACACACAACAAACATTCATGCTCATCACACAAAGTTTGCCCTGGGTGAGAATCGAACCCACGACCTCGGGCTTAGCAGTCACGGCTACTAACCACTAGACCAACAAGCCCGTCAGATTCAGTGAGGCAATTGATACAAAAATTCAGTAAGGCAGTAAGAAAATTCAGTAAAGAACTCAGTCTCATTGATAAAAATGAGGCTGCGTTCGTAAATCGTGGTATGTACGGACATATTAAAAGAAATAATTAGAACAAAAATTATTTAAGTTCAAATATGTAAGTAGCTATTAAGGAAATTATTTTAAAGGCAAATACATTCATAGCTTGCAATCAAACCAATGAACCGTCAGCTTAATACACGATTAAAAAGAAAATCTATAGTTCCGCATTGCTTATAAAATTGTGAACGTAAAGAAAGTGATGTGTAACTCTTTACTTGACGATAACTGACTTCAACATAACGAAGTAAATAACAGAAAATGGTATACCGCCGTTTACCCGAATTTTATTTGCCCTAATATCATTTGCCATAATAGTCAACAGCCATAATATCATACGACATAATACTCATTTGCCCTACTCTCATTTGCCATATTAGTCACGTGCCAGAATCATTGTTTCCCATAAAGTCACTTACCATAATATCATTTGCCATAATCATTGTAAGCCCTAATTATCACATGTCCTAATTATCACATGCCATAATTATCATATGCCATAACATAATTTGCCATCGACATCGGGTGTATAACGGTTGTTTATATCAAGAGAAATTGGATGCAATTGGGACTTTAGGGCACCCCGACTCGGACAGGTTAGGTTGGAAGGGGATGGCGGGGTCGTGTGAGCGAGCGAAGCGAGCGAATAGACCCCGCCATCCCCTTCGTGGTTATTTTTTTATAAACCACACAGAAGTAGGAGCCAGTACAGATATAAATTAGCAATTTGAAAAACCTCGCCCCCGAAGTTTATTAAAATCACGACTGCAGCTTACAAAAGAGTTGATAACTTCGAAACGGCTGAACCGATTTTCATGAAACACATCTTAGAATCATCGCTAGATAACCAATTAAAAAAAAAGAATCTAAATCTGTTAACCCGTTCAAAAGTTACGGTGGCATAGACATATAAACAGACAGACACACGTCACACACGTTAGTAATCAAACTTATAAATTTCTCTTTTTGCGTCGGGGCCAAAAATATAAAGCACCATTAACTGAGAGATTCGCAACTGGAAATGGTTACGAAATGGAAGCTAACCATAAGCTAACTAATGATGACGATAGCCGACAAGTGCCAATATCCGTTCCAAGAATGGAAAGTATGCCAAAAGGAGACCCTTGTCATTCAGCTTTCAATGTACATATCTAGGTGGTGCCGAATCGATAAATGGAATCTGGAATAATAAACGAGAAACGTTTAGTGCTAAGCTATAAAATCCCAGATTGCAATCTTATCGTAACTACACGCGTATATTCCCTGTCATTTCATAACATTTAATAAACATTTGTCTGTTCTCTAAAAAAACACCCTTTTCAGGTTAATGATCTTTCGATGTGACCTCTCGACTTTTGAGGACTTGTAATATAATAGAAAGTCCTAATAAAGGGGTCGCATGCAGTCAGCAATATTACTTAATTTCACAAGGCCAGTAGCAGCCATCATCCACCAAAGTAATGTTTATTGTGCCTACTGCTCCATCCGAACTTCTAACCATGTTGTCTCTTACACAAAGGGGTAATTGACGTTTGTGTTCTTCAGGTCTAAAATACATTCAAACTTTGTTATGTAAAACTGCATTATAATAATAAAGGACCTCGTCTATTTTCTCAGAGACAACAAAGCCAGTTACAATCAGATAAATGCCATATCCGCTCCTTATAAGCCGACTGATCGCCAGAGTACCTATTCCCGTAACAATACCCGTTGAGTTTACTAGTGAAACCGTTCAAAAATGAATTTAAGTAGAAGTATGGTTAAATCCAATAGTTTAGTGGCAAGGAAAATTAAAACGTCAAAGGAGTTAATCGAAAGGTAGGAATTATAATTAAGCACCTGAATATTCGACCGTGTTGGGTCCACGGGACGTACTACCACCGACTGTGAATACCTTAGTACCTGATGAAAAAATCTTAAGGACAAATGAAGCGACCTTTCCAGCGTCACTGTCTCTTTAGATTCCAGCAGGTTACTTCCATAAATTACTTTTATACAACTGCGCCTTATTAAAATAAAAAGCATTTCAACTCTAAGAAGCTTTCATACAGTAGGCGCTGAATAATTTTACCCGTTTCACTTCTAGCACCATAAAGAAGTTCGGCAGTTCCGTTTCAAATAAGTTCGACTTTAAGAAGGAGAGAGAAGAATTACATAAAGCCTTGCCAGGAGTCCTTGACGTCCTGTCCAAGCATGAAAAGTTTCAAGAAATGCCAGAAGCAGACAAGTGGATGCGGAAGGTGAGTGTAGGGTAAGATGTTCTCTTGTTTTCTGTATGTCGAGGCGATAGTAGTATAAGATACCCTTGAATACAAACATTTATTGTAGGGTCAAACAGAATAGGATACAACATATATATTGTAGAGCTAAACAAAATACTTAGTTGTTATTTTTTTATGATTAATCTTACCATATGTGATTTTGGAATTCATGAGCGCTTTCACCTCTAGAAACCAGAAAATTAAAAGTCGGGCTGTTTACTTACTTCGAAATGTCCACAACTTGCTATAGAGGGACATGTCTCTTTAGAAATGGATTTGTAGTATTCCAAATTCCCAAGCATTAGTTAATCAGATCTCCCCTGTTCCGTTGGTAACAATTGGCATGACTGGACATGAAAATATTTGCTTTTTTATGTAACTATATGCCAAAATAATATAAATACACACGCCCATATTAAATAAGTCAAAAATAATTTGGAAAACTTTTGTGTGGAGTTGAAGTGATAATTTCTTCACTATTATTATAATTTTACAGCTCACGAATAATTAGCACCCGACACACCCGCGTACTTATTGTGTGAATACGTTATTATACTAATTGACGTTACGTCACGAAGTATATTTTTGTGATTATAATATCTATGCGATTTACGTAGATAATGTTCTTAGCTGATTTGTTTGTGGAGATAGCCTGACCCCCAAGAAATTGCTCCATCTGAATAATCGCTTATCACGGGTTCACTGGAATACTTGACTACGTCCATGCTCTGTAAATGAATATCGGCCCATGCTAATCATTCAGTTTCAGTAGTTATAAACATTATTATAAGTACTTAGTTAACTCACTGGCGGTTATCCTTTACTACATATAGAACTTGCAAAAGGTCACATGTTACGATAGTAACTGCAGCTGATTTATTCATATACTTAGATTCCTCGCTGTTGTTTAAAGATAATATTTATGTAGATTATAATTTTCAGGTTTTAAATGGTAATATATTGGGTGGTAAGGCTATGAGAGGACTGACCACGGTATTAGCGTACAAAATGATTGAGAAACCAGAAAACATCACAGAAGAAACCTTGCGACTGGCAAGAACTTTGGCATGGTGTACAGAACTTGTAAGAATTTTTTTTCATTTTTTTTTTATTATATTAAGTTATGCAATACACGTCAACTTACAAAACAGACAAAACGCAACGGGCCCTTTTAATATCATCATCTCCCTAGTCCCTAGCCTTTTTCTCAACTATGTTGGGGTCGGCTTCCAGCCTAACCGGATTCAGACGGATACCAGTGTTTTACGTGGAGCGCCTGCCTATCAGATCTCCACAACCCAGAAACTGGGCGACACGATACCACTTGGTTAGACTGGTCGGACTTTCTGGCTTATCCGTAACGACTGTCGGAGTTCCAACGGCTGTAAGTGCTTTCCGAGGCACGGGATGTCAGTGATGTCCAAGATAAACTTTATAAAGTACTTATTAATTCAAAAAGTCACATTAGTACTTGCCCGGATTTGAACCCACAACCTCTTACACGAGAGGCGGGGCCTTATCCACTGGGCCATCACGACACGGGGCTTTTTAATAGTGGAACCAAAATAATCGATACAGTTTTATGATGTGTCGATTAAGAAGGTTCTCATTAAAGAATATAGAAGGGCTGATGATTTGCCCATGGGTCTCTTTATCTCTTATGTACAGCAATAATAAATTAAACCAAGCTAATTCGATAATCAATCCAAATATTCGACTGGTAACTTATTTCAACTTTACAATACAATTTTACAGCTTGGCTAATAAAGCGGTGCCGTTTTTAAAGTTTAACAACCAGTAATAAAATTATTAATACAATAGTTACAGGCATACTGCATAGTGGTGGACGATATAGCCGACGGGTCTACAACACGTCGAGGCAAGCCTTGCTGGTACCGGCAGGAAGACGTTGGCGTCGCAAATGCCCTCAATGACTCTATACTTCTACACTATTCTCTGTTGCGAATATTAAGAGCTAACTTCGAAAAATTTCACAACTATATGGACATTGTTCATAACTTTAATGAGGTATTTGTAATTTGTCGTTTAAGGCCATAAAAGTCTAACTTAGAAGTCGGACCCTGACATGAAAAACATGTCTCACAGATGTTCCTTTTTACAGACGCTCTTCCACACATGCCTCGGTCAATATCTGGATATTATGACGGGATTAAATAAAAAGAATTATGATTTATTTACTATGGACCAGTATGATGATATTGTCAAGCATAAATCTGCGTATTACACATTTAAACTGCCAATAACTCTTGGATTTATGTTGGCCAACCAATTTAACGAAAAAACACACATGAACGCGCATGATATTTCTATGCAATTGGGAAGATTGTTTCAAATGCAGGTGAACAGGGTTAAAAGTTTTAGTTCACATAAAAAATATTAGTTAAATAATGAATATTACCTTACCTATCATTGAATTTTTACAGGACGATTACATTGATTGTTTTGGAGACGAAAGTATGACGGGGAAAATGGGCACTGATATTCAGGAAGGAAAATGTTCGTGGCCAGCAGTGAAAGCACTGCAACAGTGCAAACCTAAACTTCGTGCTGTATTCACAGTTTGTTACGGCAGTAAAGAACCCGCACATATAGAGCGTATCAAGCAACTTTACGCTCAGCTTAAGATACCACAACTTTATAAAGAAGAAGAAAACGAAATTTACAACAGGATTATTAAGCGAATACAAGCTGTTTCTTCAAAAACTGAACGCGAAATGTTTCTTCAAGTCTTAGATAGTCAGTATGGCAGAAAACATTAATTGAAATAAGCTTACTTAACAAGCACCAACATAGGCAGCGAATGCCCATTATATTGAAAATAGGAGGGCTCATTATACAATATTTATTATTTCACAGTTGTTTTATTTAAACCTGCTTATAATATCATAAGCAGGTTTTGTTTGTATTCCCTTTTACCGCATACTGTACCAAATTTGATACACTATGAGTTTTTACAAATTAATAATATTTGGGCCGCTTAAACCACTTGTTAATGACTGATATCTTAACAATGCATGGTTGTTACCGAACATGAAAAAGAAATAGGCAGATTTCTATCTTGTCTGAGGTATATTATTTCTGTCACCGAATATTTCAAACCGCCAATTCAAACAGTGAGTACAGTTTGTGGATTGTAAAAGCTGTTTTTATCTACTTTTTCTCCTAGCTAAAATTATTCTTGTTATTTACGAATAAATAATATGGATCCCAAGAATGTATGTATGTAAGTAATATCCAATACTTCTTGACGAAAAACGGACTCTAGAACTTTGTATCTGAATGATACTCTATGCAGTTACGTATGCATACGTTTTTCAAATATGAGATGATGATGTGATGATCTTCATGCATTAGAGTCTGTGCCAGTGCTCGTTCAGATATGAGACTACATGCATTAAGTACATCGTACAGGGATTTAATCTTTTTTTATAATAATTGATAGTGAGAAAGTAGAACAAGAACGTGTTTGTATTTTTGGGAAGTTTTACACTTGGTTTCGTAATTGTTTTAAGGATTTTCATATGGTTTTGCATTAAATATTGACATAAAATGTGAAGTAAATCTTATTCATTCAATAAAATTAATACTTACTTATTAATTATTTATGAAATAATATATATATATCCATACTAATATTATAAACTAGCTTTTGCCCGCGGCTTCGCTCGCGTAGAATTTGCTCTGCCACATTAAGTTGCGTGATATTTTTTTAAATACTTGTATTTTATGTAACTTCACATCGTACATCCCAAATTTCTAACTTCAAAATTAGTTTCCATACAATCTTTGAAATCCGTTTGAAAATCGTGATGGCACAGTGGATAAGGCGCCCGCCTCTCGTGTAAGAGGTTGTGGATTTAAAATCCGGGCAAGTACCAATGTGACTTTTTCAACTCATATGTATTTTCTAAAGTTTATCTAGGACATCACTGACATCCCGTGCCTTGGAAACCACGTAAAGCCGTTGGTCTCGGTTGTCATGCGTAGAACTTTGACAGTCGTTACTGGTTAGCCAGAAACTCTGACCAGTCTAACCAAGAGGTATCGTATCGCCCCGTTACTGGGTTGTGGAGGTCAGATAGGCAGTCGCTCCACGTAAAACACCGGTATCCAGCTGAATCCGGTTAGGCTGGCAGCCGACCCCAAACACAGTTGGGAAAAGGCTAGGGAGATGATGATGACAATCTTTGAAATCCTACACCTAATATTTAGTGGGAATCTCTTGAGGGTGAAATTATCTAAATTCCTTTCTAAGTGCTCATTATTTTAAGCTATAATAGAATTATGCAAATTTCAAAATGCTAAGACCAGTGGTTTCTTTGTCAATCTTTACCTGTATGGTGTGTTCATAAAAAGTAGCCCAATGTCCTTCCCCGGGCTTGAGATTATCCTATCCAGCACAAACGGATTACTAAACACTGACTAATAAACAGGTTGGACCAATGTTACTTGCATTTAATCACTACATAGTATAATACAAAGTAGCTTTCTTTGTCCCTATGTAAGCTTAAATTTTTTAACTACGAAAGGGATTTTGATGCGGTTTTGTTAATATTTTGTAATAAGTAAAGAATTAATATGTATGTAATCGGAATAGGTGAACATCTGTGTTAAATTATCTGTGTTTTTACTGCAATATACTCCCGTATTATTATGTTATTTTTTTTTTTATTCAGCGTAAATATGTAGATTTTGGGAGTTAGATACATGTGAGCATGGGAAAAACAGGGCGTGCCTAAATGTATCCCCGCTATCTTCAAAGTTTGCCTTTGCGATTTATTAATAGTTATAGAAAATGAAACTTTAAGTGGGAACTGTAAACATTTGAAATTAAAGGGTAAGTTATTGGGTATTATTGGAATGCGTGAAATAAGAACATTTTCACCCTTAGCTTCTCCAGTTACAATTGGTGTCTAGTTCAATGACTCGCAATCTAGTGCCATTACATAGTCTCGGGGCGTCCAAGTTGCGCATTAACAAAACGGGTATACCGACTTTTAATCTTCGAGCACCACGTGATTTGAGACACAATAGAAAGGCAATAGCAGCCCGACAGCCGGCTGTCGGTCGATCGTTGAAAGGTTAATTTGAGCTTATATGTGATGGCACCCCGGATAGCTCCAAAGAGTTAAGAAACTCCCCAGGGTAGCTCGTACAGTCTTCAGATGACATGACTGTGTCGATAGATGGAGTTGGGTTGTTGCACCGCTGGTCAGGTACTTGGCCCAAGATAATTTTATTGGTTTTTGCAACCTTTTCATTTCTTGGTGCTAGTATAGTTCTTTCACATAGCCAACTTTCATCGTGGATGTTCTGTTGCTTGCCATTAAGCGCTCCGTTCAAGTCAATCATATCGTGATAACTTTTAAACTATTCTGCCAAATTACTTAGTGTGAAAGGCAAAGTTTATCTTCATTATATACTTAATGCGAGAAATGTATTTATTTTGATAAGAGTTTGATAATTATATACTAATATGTGCATTGTAAAATAGTACCAAATTTAATTAAATTTATGGTTCACAATTTTGATCGTACTGGCTTGCACATAAGAGGTAGATATATGCTATCGCGGACTTTTATTTAGATCTATTTAAGACAAACAATTCTGTGGTACATCATCTTTATGTAACTCCATTGGTTTAGGCAGCGCACGCCAAGATAGCTCTCAGATGGAAGATTTTTTTCCAACTTAATTGAAACTTATCGTTTAATTATGATCAAAATTACATAAAATTATTATAAATTGTAGCCTATGTGTTACTCTGATAAATAACCTAAATTACTGTAAAGTTTCATCCAAATCGGTCCAGTAGTTTTTTCGTGAAAGAGTAACAAACATACACACATACATCCATCCTCACAAACTTTCGCATTTATAATATTAATAAATATAAAAATATAAAATATAAATATAAAATAAATATATAAATAATATAATATAATATATAATATATATATATATATATATAAAATATAAAATAAAATATAAATATAATATATATAATTATATAATTAAAAAATATAGTAGGATGGGAAAGTGTGTCTGTCTGTCTGTCTGTCTGTCTGTCTGTCTGTCTGTTTGTCTTTCTTTCACGGCAAAACGGAGCGACGGATTGACGTGATTTTTTAAGTGGAGATAGTTGAAGGGATGGAGAGTAACATAGGCTACTTTTTGTCTCTTTCTAACGCGAGCGAAGCCGCGGGCAGAAGCGGGCACATATACATATATGAAAATATTTACCCCAACTGCATGTTGTACCAAATGTGAGATTTTGTGTTTCGAAGCAATTATTTCGGTTTCTAGTGTCCGAAAAAATAAATAAAAAAAACAGGGATACCTATTATGCCATAGAATAAAATATATGCCATAGAGTAAATTAATTTGAACCAAATCTAAAATTCCATGCGGTAAAGGTTAAAAGACTAGTTGCCATTTAATATTCATTCTGCCATCAGTGTCACTGTCAACCGGCTGTCAGCCACAGTCAGTGTCGCGTTGAAGTATAGGTACGGTGAAATATTACACTACACATCGTCTGTCAATGTCAATAAACCTCCAACTTTGGAGGATGTTGCGGGCCGTCAATTCGTTTATAAATATCGCAACTATTTATTTTCAGTTATAATTCATTAAATAAATCATAAACACAAGTATTATCAGACAATTATTATTTGAATTTAAATGTGCATTTAAAATTATCCATATATTGGGTTTTAAAATATTTTCATCAAGAATTCGGTCAGAGAAAGTGGGCACGTAGCTATTATTTAATTAAAGATGAATAATATAAAATTCCTGCGTCTTCTGAGTAGAACCCGGACATTATGCGGCGGGTACGTCAAACATCCGGGGTAAGTTGAACGAACTAATATTTTCAAGGTATCATTTATGTAAATAAAAATCAAAAGTAAAGTTCATCACACTGCTAATAGAGGCATAATGTAAACAAACTTTGGTCAGTGGGTCGTCTTAGACTTTTTTAAGACAAGGTGCTTTCTAGAACCATTATAAGTTTTTACTGTAAGGTTCAAAGAGTCATGCCACATATTAGAAACAAAAAATGTTTTCTCTCCCTATCAACTCTTTATCATATCACTATAGTACTTATTTGGTTGAAATTAAATAACCATTTTTCTTTATGTCTTTATGCCCTAAAGGTTGGGAGTTTCAAAATGATTGAGCTAAATGTCAAACCATGTATCACGGTTTTTTAACGTGCAGCCTCTTTAGTCTCAAGTTTTCATGTTGTAACTGCAACAGCAATTTAAATTATTTTTTATAATAATAGTTTTGGTTCACCTTAACCAAACACCAGTTATCTGTTGCACAGATAACTAAAAGCATTCTTTAATGTTGTTAGAAGTGGTTCTTTATCATCAGTGATAACTGTGTTATTTCTGACAAATAACTGACCCACTTGTAATAAATTATTATCAAAAAGTAGTGTGCATACTAACTCCATCCATGTGGGAACTCAATATCATAAAGTTGTGTCTCATTGCAGGGATATTATATCTTACTATTACAAATAGAATATGCAGGATCAGACAAGAAATTTGTCTGATTAAGAAAAAATATATAAATTTATTGAGACTGATTTGGTTTGTATTATCAAATAAGTTTCACTTAAAGTAATATTCATAAAGAGGGTAAAACTATACTTCTTTGGGTTGGGATTTTTGGGTTTTTTTGGGTTGGGAGGGGTAAAGGGGGTTCCCTGGACCCCCCCAAACCCCTTTCCAAACAAAGCAAACGCTTACTTTTAAAGTTATAATGATAAATATGTACGATACCAAATTGCCAATTTTAACGCTTGTGAAGGTCTGTGGGGCTTCAGAAAGTTGAGCCCATACATAACAAACTCCAAGAACTGCAAGATCCATAGTTTAGACACACGGTCACACATAGTTTCCAGAAAAAACTTATTTTTTCGTATTTTTTTACAAAACTTTCACTTGCACAACGAGGTATTATTATTTTTTTTTTTTTTTGAGGATTTATGGCCTGGTATCAAAGACCTTTAAGCCAAGAGGTATTATTATGATGACAATGACCACAGATAAACACTTAAGTTTTGGCGCCTAAACTAAAATGCCACACTCTTTTTTTTTTTACGTATTTTTATTGTACGGAGCAAAGAAACCAAAATGATTACTTTGCAAAAGAGGGAATCTGGCGCTCGGCGGCCGCTGCCGCGGCACGCTCGCTCCGCTCGCTCGCCTTCGCGCGTTGTGTGGTCACAGTTCTAACCTAACCTAACCCAACCATTTCGATATGAGCTATACTCTTGCCTATATAAATATTGTCTAATGTCATTAATTTTTAATTCAAAAATTAAACTTAATCTACTAGTGGTTATTGTTAGAAAAAAAGAACTTTTTTTTTAATTTTGCATTTTACGCGCGATACTTATATCATTTATTGTCTGTGGTCATATAAACAGACGATTATGTGAAAGTTGTGAAAAATTACGAAAAGTCATATTTTCTTTACAAAATTATACGTGTGCGTGTGTCTAAACTTTGTATCTTAAAGTTTCTGCAGTGCCTAAAGCGTAACACCGCCACACGCAGCGCCGGAGAACCTCACGAGCCTTTAATTAGCCAATCCGGTATCGTACATATTTATCATTATATCTCTAAAAGTAAGCTTTTGCTTTGTTTGGAAAGGCGTTTGGGGGTGTTTGGGGAGCCCCCTTTACCCCTCCCAACCCAAAAAAACCCGAAAATCCCAACCCAAAGAAGTACAGTTTAGCCATAAAGAGTAATATGGATTTTAAACCTTTTATTTTTTGGTAAGTGGGTAATCATCAAATGATGGCTCCCGTCCTGGGTGCGGCGGGAGGGCGTGTCAGACTTTTACTGACTAAAACCCACTCATGTTCCTTCAATTGCCCTTGCCCTTTATGTTCCAGGGTCAAGACCCTGGAACATAAAGGGTAACTATTATAAACATTCTGCAACCCCGGCAGGCGTTGGCCCTGTTGGGCCCCTTCCTGTGCTGACTTCTTCTCTTTGAGGCGCGCGTGGAACACTAACGCGCCGTCGACGCAGTCCTGGTCCTAGCTGGGCGGCGAGCTACCCATCGCTCGCCATCCGCAGAACCGCGCCTACGGTGGCCGGTAGTCGTCTTGCGACTCTCGACGTCTTCGCCTGGGTCTTAGTCCGGGGCGAGAGGCTCGTCGTTGCCTCTCGCGCGCCGCCGCTTCACTAGCATAACTGCCTCGCAGAGGGAGGTGACGGCATCCCATTTCGTCTCGCCCCGAAGCATGGCCTGAACCAGCGCCGGGCGCGAGAGGTCACCTCCGCCGATCGCCTCAACGAGGACACGTCGATGGTCCGCCCATGCGCGGCACACCTCCACCGTGTGTTCGACCGTGTCCTCCAGGCGACCGTTGCTGCAGTGGTGACACCCAGGCGTCGCTTCCGCCCGAATCCGACACAGGAACCTCCCGAACTGACCATGTCCGGTGAGGACCTGTGTCAAGCGAAACGTGAGAGTGCCGTGGCGCCTCTCCAGCCACTCCTCAAAGAGGGGTCTTACCGCCGCTATTACGACGTGCCCACGGACCTTAAACCTCTAAACACACATGATTCTGGGCACAATAAAGAGACCTTAGTTGCCCCACAACCAGCTGTTGCATGGTCATCAAATAGTTAAAGAGAATTAAAATACTAAATCCCACCAAAAACATTCCATATGAAATGTTGCCAAGACGACCACAAAAGGGTTGCCCTGTGAAAATATATCAGATCTCATGTAGAGCCAAGCTTCTGAATCTGCACGGCCTAAATCTACCGACCCTAACTTCACAAATTCTAAATATCAGTAAAAATGTATGGCTTGCACTTCGCTTGGCTCGTCTTGGCGGGGGCACTCCCATGCTCCCAGATCAGTCAGAAAGTGATTAATGATTGAAATAAGAACCACAGTGCCCATGCTCTTGCCACACCTAAAAAAACTTAAAATGATAACACCTGCATGCCATATATTAATTTTCTTTTTAAAACCATAAGTGGAATTTAAAATTCAAAGCAGCTGTTAATAGCCAGTTTCTCAAACACATCTATGTGTCGTAATCATCAACTATGTATAAGCTGATGAGATTGATTGTCATCTCAGTTAAAGCAGTAATTCTTGATAATGAATTGCAATTTTATAACTATTTCACAACACACTTCCGTGCATATTTTGTACTTTGAGAATTACAGACTTCCCTATGAATTGATTTCAATATACCTTTTAAGGCGGGATATCTTTTCTTTTAAAATGCTAACCTGTCAAAAAGTGTAAATTTCCATGGCTGTAGCGGTTTAGGCTCCTGTGTTATTGAATTGAAAGTTAGATATGTTAGATTGAGTATTCTTAATTATGTATAAATCATAAATTACCATAAGCATGTAAAAACAATATGTGACAAGAAAGCTATTTATTTTAGTTAAAATAAGTTGACCCCTCACTCATTTTCGTTTAAAAAAAAAATGGTTTCTTTACATGGCCCAACAGTCAAAAGTATGATAGCATGGCAATTAACCCCACAATTAAGGATATTTTGGGTGTCAAACCAAATTGCAAAATTGCTTTTTATTACTTGAGTAAAAAATAGTAATTTTGTCTGACACACTTAAATGGATTTCATTTGTAAAACATTTGGTTACAAATTAATCATTGTATTTGCATATTTCTTTATTTATTTTTACAGTTTTGTTCAGCAGTCTGCCAAGAGAGCTATGCAAAGTAGTGTGTCTATTTCTAAAATTATGAAGGAAAAGGAGATTTTTGACGATGTGCTACCCGGAATCATAGACAACCTGCAAGCTAGTCCTAAAGTGTCTCAAGTACCTGAAGTAGGAAGCTGGGTCAGAAAGGTATGCCATTATTGCTTTTTCTTCATAGTAAAAATGATAGAATATGAATTTGAGTTTAAATTGAAAATCAGAGTGTTTTGGGAGTATTAGGTTTATAGTATTTACTTTTTTAAATACCTAGTCTACCATTCAACATTACTTGATTTGTAACCGTCACTTCACCTCACTATTTACCTCAATTATTTAAAGTAAAAACATGGGGGCAAAAACCTGTGGGTTGCAAAATCGCTCTATTACCCTTTTTTTATGCACAAAGCTGATAAGAGCGGTATTAAACCCATTTAAGGCTTACACTAACTGGATTAAAATATACCCTAATAAATTGTGTCCTGGAGTAAAATATCCCTTATTCAGTTAGGCTCTTTTTATTTTTGCTAAATTTTGTTTTCAGGTACTAGAGTATAATTTGAGCGGCGGCAAACATTCAAGAGGAATAATGACGATGTTAGCCTATGAAATGCTGGAGAAACCTGAAAATTTAACTGAAGAGAAAATTAAACTCTCCAGGGTACTTGGATGGTGTGTCGAAATGGTAAGACTTAATTGTTTTCTTTCTGATACAATAATCCTACCCATTTTCTCTGTGTGAATCTTAGCCCACGATTTATATTCCTTACTGAGCACGTGCTTTGGCTTAGCTGTTCTCCATCTCTTTCTTGTTATAGTAGTTTGACAGTTGGGGATGATTCTAATTAGAGCGGGTCGTGCCCGGGGCGGGGCCCGGACGGGGCACGGTTTTAATCTGTTACATATATTTTGTATGAATCAATTTATATTACACAGTGCATTATCCGTTTCCCGTCCGAGCACGCTCGACACACTTCAATAGCACGGACGGGCCCCGGCTCGTCCACGCCCCGGCCCTGGCACGGCCCGTTCTAATGAGAATCATGCCTTGTGCGGCGAAGACAGAGATATTGCTTAACCTAAGCACATGCTATGTAAGCAACGTTTATTTATTTAAGCCTTAAACTTAACGTACATAACGTATTTATGGACAAGACTAGCTTTTGCCCGCGGCTTCGCTCGCGTTAGAAAGAGACAAAAAGTAGCCTATGTTACTCTCCATCCCTTCAACTATCTACACTTAAAAAATCACGTAAATCCGTCGCTCCGTTTTGCCGTGAAAGAAAGACAAACATACAGACAGACAGACAGACACACATTCCCATTTATAATATTAGTATGGATTAATTGGGTAATTAAATTATCTGCTTAATCAATACATAGTATAAAACAAAGTCGCTCTCCGCCGTCTGTACCTATGTCTGCTTACATCTTTAAAACTGCGAAACGAATTTTGGTGTGTTTTTTTTAATCGATAAAGTGACTCAAGAGGAAGGTTTTATTTGTATAGTACGTACAGTCAGCAAAGTAGATAGGTATGCAGGACCGTCATCTACAATTAAGGTTTTCTTGAATAACAATATATGTATTCAAATGAAATTTACCCTAATTAGCTACTTAACTAGTCATTTTCTATTGCAGTTTAAATTTTTGATACAGAATATCTGCGGGTTTTTGAGAAAACTAAAACTGTATTTGACGACCCTGCATACTTATCTATTTTGCTAACTGTACATTATAGTAACCGGAATTTTCAAAGATTTGTAAAACCGCTAGTTACCGATAATTACTAAAATGCATCTGCCTTTCGCTTCACGAAAAACAGACGTGAAATTATTATTTAGATTAAATTACACTCGGTTGCAATAAATAAAAGCAAAAACGTACCATATATTTTATATTGAGAGTTAACAGCACACCAAAAAAAAACTGCTGGCATGTTGTTAAACTAAACACTGTTATTTATAACTAAACTAATACTTGCATTTGTATGTTGGAACAGTTTTCCTTATGAATTTTGTATCAAGTTGAAGTAATCTAAACTTCCTTTATGCAAAACTGGACTTTATTTACACCGGATGCAAATGTTATCATACGGCGTCAGAACGCATAGGTATTGAGAAACAACCTCGCTTGTATAAAAAGAGACAAAGAAATTGATTCGACGCAGCATCATTCTTTTTCGGGGAAAAATGAGGGTTGTCTATTGTTTGCCCGAAGATTATATGCCATAATCATCATTTTCCCGAATTTCATTTACCCGAATTTCATTTGCCCGAATGTTTCATTTGCCCTAAAAGACATATGACATACTTTTAATTGCCCGAATTTTAGATACCATAAGATACGAATGCCATAAGTATTGTTTGCCATAATTTTATGTGCCATAATAATTATTAGACATAATATTTAAATGGCATAATATTTAAATGGCATAACAAGTATTAGACAAATATTTAAGCCCCGTAATGGTTTTTTTTCTGTGCATGGTTGATGGTGGGCTAGGTCGACGGAGCCCCGCTTCGCGGGGCTCCTACTTCTGTGTGGTTTATAAAAAAATAACCACGAAGGGGATGGCGCCATCCCCTTCTAACCTAACCTGTCCGAGTCGGGGTGCCCTAAATTCCCAATTGCATCCAATTTCTCTTGATATAAACAACCGTTATACACCCGATGTCGATGGCAAATTATGTTATGGCATATCATAATTATGGCATGTGATAATTAGGACATGTGATAATTATGGCTTACAATGATTATGGCAAATGATGTTATGGTAAGTGACTTTATGGGAAACAATGATTCTGGCACGTGACTAATATGGCAAATGAGAGTAGGGCAAATGAGTATTATGTCGTATGATATTATGGCTGTTGACTATTATGGCAAATGAAATTAGGGCAAATAAAATTCGGGTAAACGGCGGTATACCAAAAATGAGTCTTAATGCGTCATCTTTAGGTAACACATAGCCTCGATCCGTAGCTACAAAATGTACCGCTGCATAATCTGCACTAATATTATAAAACCGCAGTTTACTTGGTTATTTTTTGGTCCGACCCCGTCGGTCAAAGTGTAATGTTAATTGTTATGTAACCTGTTTAAGATGTAAAAAGCCATTTTACCTGCCGACCAAATTTCGCTTTTAAAGGTCAAGTTATTTTTGACATTTACTGAATGACCTTTCGTTTTTATTTATAACGTAACATCGCACTCGCTGTCATTGTATGTGATTGCGCATATGTCGCATATCTTTGTTCATATATTATGCGTCATGTTTTATTGCATTAGATCTGAGTACTCCGTCTTTAATTAATGCTTTATCAGATAAAATATTTCTTTGAATTATAAATTTATTATACATCCTCGTAAAGAATAGGTAATCGTTTTAAATTTTACGGTACGATTCTAAGTGTAAAATTAATGTCTTTTTGATTTGGAAAGCAATCGGGGTCCTATAATATATATAAATATATACACACATCAAAAGTGTCTAGGGATATTTTAATTAAACCTAAATAACTAAAATTCTATTAACTTTTTGTTAAGACACCTACACTTTAAAATAAACCTTGTTTAATTGCCTAGCTAATCTGATAATAAACTTTTAGATAAAGTTAAATTTAAAAAAAACTTAGAAGAAGAGGAAAAACTCAAACAAAATTTCAATCTTAACTTTATTTTTGAAACATCAAAACTTAAACAAAACAACAATTTTTTTTATAAAAATTCTTGAAAACTTAAAATTAATATTACGTGGATCCACCTAAGACTCTCCTGACACATCTGCAGCGGTTCTGCATACTCAAAACAAGGGTGTCAATATCCTGTTGTGGAGTACTGTCCCAAATCCTGCTAAGATGCAAGAAAAGCTGGTTTTGATGCACAATATCAACAGGGAAATTCCTACGAGCTCTTCTCTGAAGCATATTCCAGGCATGCTCAATAGGATTTAAGTCAGGGGATTGTGCAGGCCGGTCTAAAGCTTGGATAACATGCTGTTGTAACCAACTTGTAACGATACGCGCCGTATGTGGACGGGCATTGTCGTGCATTAGCTGGAAATTTTGTCCCATTTGCTGTTTGTGGGGCAAGATTACAGGCTCTAGCACCTCATCTCGGTATTTTCGAGCAGTCATATTGCCTTGTATCCAAACGAGGTCCGTTCTACCGCCGAGACGAATTCCTGCCCAAACCATAATCGTGCCACCTTAATATGCATGAACTTGTTGTGGGTGCTGCAGTCGATTCCAACGTCCAGGTTTTCTCCAAACGCGTACTCTTCGCGAATCAGGATGAAATCCAAACCTAGATTCATCAGTGAAAAGCACAAGTGACCATTGAGAATGGTTCCAGTTTTCGTGTGCAATAGCCCATTGTAATCTTCTTCCTCGATTACCTCTCCTTAGTGCTGATACCCAAAATGGCCTACGAGCACGTAGATTGACTTCATGCAGTCGCCTTCTCAAAGTTTGACCGCTTACCAGCAAACCATACTCTCTCTGTAGCCTTTGAACCAATTGCATCGCCGCTGCATTTAGTTGACTTCGTGCAGCATTTACTATGAATCGGTCCTGTACATGTGTTGTAATGCGTTGAGGTCCTCGGTGCCGTTCCACCACTTCCTCCGTGACACGATAACATGACCAAAGCCTGGATATAACGCTCTGACTGGTCTTCATGGCTTCAGATACGGCAATTATGGGACAGTATTCCACAACAGGATATTGACACCCTTGTTTTGAGTATGCAGAACCGTTGCAGATGTGTCAGGAGAGTCTTAGGTGGATCCACGTAATATTAATTTTAAGTTTTCAAGAATTTTATAAAAAAAATTGTTGTTTTGTTTAAGTTTTGATGTTTCAAAAATAAAGTTAAGATTGAAATTTTGTTTGAGTTTTTCCTCTTCTTCTAAGTTTTTTTTAAATTTAACTTTATCTAAAAGTTTATTATCAGATTAAATAGTCTATTAAACAAGGTTTATTTTAATGTGTACATGTTTTAACAAAAAGTTAATAGAATTTTAGTAATTTAGGTTTAATTGAAATATCCCTAGACACTTTTGATGTGTGTATATATTTAAACAATATGCTCATAGCTCATAGATCCATAATGGCCGTAGGTACGTTACTATTACGGACCGCGCGACGTACTAGTGACGCACGTATGCATACATAGACTGGCCATTTGTATGCTTCACTTGTGACAAGGCGTGCATTTTTATAGGCCGTCGATTGGTTTATAAATAAATAAATCTAGCGACAAATCTGTGTTTCAAATCTTTGAAAATTCCTGCTTTTCTGCACCATAAAATGCACGTATTACACATATCAACCTTCTTCTTGAATGACTATTATTTCATATTTTATTGCGTACTTTTTAAGATCTAAGCATACCTAAACAGAGACAGTGGAAATCGACCCTGTTTTATACTATGTTGAAGTTAAGTCTAATAGTGTCAGAAATTCGATTTTAAAGAAACTCACATACCCACGTACATAGAAACATAATGGTACGACTTCACTTAGCGTGTTTGGCAAAATATTTGCTTTACTTGAGTAACACAAACTATACTCAAGACTTATTAGAATAACGTTCATATTGCTTTGCATCGAACACGCAAATATTTTGCCAAGTACGTCAAGAGAAATCGCACCGGAAAATATTAATTACACTCCTTTTTTGGACACTCGTGTTTTCTGGACAATTATGTGGTCGACCTTTAACTTGGCCATGGGGAGGGAGGGGGGTGTTCTGACGCCCTTCCCGCCGTCCAACGCGAGCCGCTCTTGATAACTTTATTATAATATGACTGTTTCCCTTAACAAAATAATGACCCATATACCCTAACATGCTCTGTTGCTAATTTAACGATTTTGATTATAACCCACAGTTGCAAGCGTACTTCATAATGGTGGACGATGTAATGGATGGGTCGACAACGCGGCGCGGCCAACCTTGCTGGTACCGGATGCCGAACGTCGGTCTGGGCGCTCTCAACGACTCCATACTCGTGTACTGCTCTATTATGGAGACACTGGACACCTACTTCGGGAAGACAACACACTTAACAGATGTTATGAAGCTGTTTAATGAGGTGCGTGTCATTAAGTTATTTTTTTATACGTAGGACTAGTGATCCGGTTGTCAGACGGAGGCTTATCTTTTTCTGGTCCCGGTCGTTGTTGGAGATCAAACGTCGATCAGAAATTATATTAAAAGTAAAATAGGCGTAGTTTGTTTTTTTTTTATATAAAATTATACGCACACACATCGTGATATATCACAAAGTAGCACCTGCTACTGTACGCGAGGTTTACCAAATATGGTAAAGCTTCTAAGTTTTTGTGACCTATCTACGTATTTTTAATTGTAGTATCATTGTGGTCGATCTACTGCATATATAAATGAATCAACATTTCTAGCCAGATACCAATTTTGGCCTTCTCTTATTGTATAAGTATTTTGACTAGCTTCTGCAGGCGATTTGACCCCCAAAACAAGATAAACACATAGCGGAGTAACATTCTATTATATGTATATTTTTTTTTCCATTATACATTGTTTTCTCTATTTAGCGCATGCCTGTAAACTCGCAGTCGGCATGACGTTTTCCGACATCGTCAACACTAATGATCATTCTTTTTGTTAATTTTCACAAAACCTTAATGAACGTACACATTCATCTTCGTCATAACACTTGTCTCTTTGTAATTTGCTCCATTGTATGTAAAAGGATTTAAATTATTTTTGTAACTAAATTCAATTATCATTGTATTGTTTTCACTTATAATTTTTCAAATGTTTGTTTTTGTTTTTACGATTAATGATGATGGTTTGAAATTAAATAAAAGTCATCATTATTTCAAACATTTTGTTTTGTGTGCGTTTTAATTAATATACTTCATTTAAGTATCTGTGTGTACGTAATGCATTGAATTTGCTAAGAGTAATCATTTAAAATACTTAAAAACGATACAACTTAATCCGTAACAAATTGTCGTGTTCATTGCCAGCCACAAAACCCCCAAACGTCTATTTTTAAAATTCGAATTCCTTCTGGAATATCCGCCAGACCTACATTCAACCAACTGGTTTTTACATACAGCCTTTTTGGTATTCAATTTAACCTTTCAACATCAATTTCCAGACATTACTGTTTACATCAATGGGTCAGCACCTAGACTACACGACGGCGCATCAAATGAAAGACTACAGTCTGTACACAGTAGAACGGTACGCGTCTATTGTAAAGTACAAGACTAGTATATACACCTTCCGACTGCCAGTCCTTCTCGGCTTGAAGCTAGTCAACGATGTCGATGAAAATATGACTCCTCTTGTCAACGATATTTGTATGAAGTTGGGACATCTTTTTCAAATGCAGGTAAGTCGCTAAAGTTGAATTATGATTTCAATGAAAAATGACAATAGTTAAACAAAATCACTTTAACTTTATTTCAATATAAGACAATGGCAATGTTTTAAATATTTTAAACATCTTTTGACCTTTAAAAATACTTTTATATGATAGTGGACACCTTTTGAAATGTGCTAAATAAGAAGAACGATGTTTCCATAAAAAGTCCTGTATGTGCCAAAAGGTAGCGCCAAATATGTGTTGCCTGTTTCTTTAAAATAAATTACTTGTTTGGCCTATTTTTAAATATGCAAACTTTAATTTTTCAGGACGACTACATAGACTGTTACGGCGACGAATCGGTAACAGGTAAAATAGGAACAGACATTCAAGAACGTAAGTGTTCCTGGTTAGCCGTCACCGCTTTACAGCGCTGCAGTGACGCACAGAGATCTGTCTTCACGCAGTACTACGGTAGCAAGGAACCAGCTCATGTTCAAATTATAAAGCGGCTTTACGACGAATTGAGGCTACCAGAAGTGTATAAGAAGGAGGAGACAGAAATTTACGAAGATATTCTCCAAAGGGTGCGTGCATTACCTTCCGAAACCGCTCCTACTTTCTTCTATAAACTTATAGATAGGACTTATAAAAGAAATCGTTAAGTAGTTTTTGAATTACAGTGTAGGTAATAATATGTTTGTCTAAGTGAGCCTTATTCTTGTTACACGTTGTGACTGAGCGATTGAACCGGGACAAGTTCCACATGGAACAAATAGTGTTATGTAATTGTTCCGAGTCTGGTTGTTTGGAATTTATTCGTTCGGAACTTCACTTGTCGTAATTGGCAATTTTTTGAGTTTTCTATGCAACTCATTATGAAGTATGATCCTTATTTTAATTAATTTAGAGTATAGTTTGTATTACCCAAGTAACGAACATTTTGCCAAATACGCTAAGTGAAGTACATTCAAAAAGGTGCTCCCACACAGCAGTTATATAACGTTATATAACATTGTGTAACACGATAACATTTATAATAGCGTGTTTCAAGATATAAAATTTTGACAAAAGACTTTAGAAAAGGATGTTTTTTTGTGAAAAGCGGAAATTAAGTACACGCTATTATAAATGTTATCGTGTTACACCATGTTGTATAACGTTATATAACTGCTGTGTGGGAGCACCTTAAGAGGAACTATTTCTTTATCGGGCGTTTCTGTAGCGTCGGGCAAAACAATCTAAAGAAAAAATCCCAAATAAAATTGTCTCTGACATTTTCTTTTGTAATAGTTTAATTTGAGTCGATCTGACTAAACCGCTCGAAGCTAGATTGAAGAGTCGATGATTCTCAAGATAAAAGAAGTTTATATTTATACGGCAAGAATTATGTTTTATGAGGCATTCGGATTAATCGTATGTGTATTAGTTACTGTTTAGGGTTTTTATCATGACAATAATATAGTAAAGGCTTGGGATTTGGGAAATGATAGTGAATAAATAAAATAATATTAAACGTGGAGAAGGAACATCTTGATATTAAATTTTAAACATAAAATCAGGACACCGTCTGCTTTTCTAACCGACTTAAAATAGGAGGTTCTCAGTTTTTTTTTTATTTCCAATGTAAAATGTTGACGCGGTCTACACGCGCTAAAACTAAAATATAGATCCCGAAAGATTTCAAATTTTAAATGAACATTATAGGTGAGATTATTATTATCTATGTTATTATATGCGTTTTCAATTATTTTAAATTGGTAGTTTGTTTTTACCCCTACTAGTAATAATGAAACCGAAGTGGGTATTGGACAAGGTTTGGGAACCACTGGTCTAGAATCACTTACTGAATTTCTAGTAAAATGTTGAGTTCCGATGTTCCTTCCATCACATACAAACTTATATTGTAGTCTAATTTGTTATATCTTCCCGCAAAAAAAAATGCTCTGGAATACATTATTGAAAAAACACGGTGAAGAGTATAAATATAAGTAGTTTATTTTAGACACAGAGCCCATTTTTTAGATTGGCTGAACTTTAGATTAAACCAGAGGTTCTGTGATCTAGAAATTCATATTTAATGTTTTATTCGGTTTTTCTTCTAAACAGAGAGATCAAAATTAATATTTGAGGATTTGCGTAACAGGAATTCGTTTACGAAATTTAAAGTAGTTTATTACGTTTTCCACGAATAAATTCAGGGTTATCTAGCTAGTCGTAAAAATCCGAGGACTAGACAATAGACTAACAATTCAGTAATGTATTTGAACCAAGTGGTAACGTTTAAAAGACTTGCAAGTGTTGCAAATTAGCCTTTCTTACGATTATGTTAAGTCTCAAAGTAAATTGAGTTACGTACCTGTTCATAACGTATTTTTTAAGGTTTCATACTCATGCGTTCTCCAAACATTCGGATAATAAGTACATACATTCGGCATTTAGTGGATGTGTATTTAATTGCTGTAGGTAGGGGTTCCCTTACTGCGTCACGACGTTCTAGGGCGCCGCTGCAATATTCTGCAAGCTGCTTGCTGAGGATGACCTAGGCTTAAATGGTTTTGTATGGGGAGGGGAGAAGGTTACATAAAAGAAGTCTAAGCCAGTCAGAGGTGGCCTACATAACCGCGGTCCTATTAAATGCAGTTCGTCATACGGTTATAATATTATCGATGATCGACCTAGTCCCTGGCCAGATTCAGGTCTGCTCTGGTCATAATGTTCATGACCTTGACCTCCCTTGGATTCGTCTTGATGCAGACAGCAAAGCCCCACATCGACACTTTGCTACATCACTTAATTAATAGTGTAAAGGGAGTCGACTTTTGGGATCTCTGACCTAAAAAATGCCAAGATCTGGTGAACCGATTTCGTAAAGACTTTGTTACAATGTTCATTAGGTTGATATTACTTTGGCATGCTTCGCATCATCTAGGTCTTCGCGGACCTTTAGTTATTCATGTTTGTTTAGTCAACAAGCCTACCAAGTTCATATAGTATACTTTTTACTGACAGTTTTTTAGACTGAAGAAATAAATTAGTATTTAACGTTACCTTTTTTGTGCTTATCTTAGAACAAATATCTTATATTGTTTAGTTATTATATCGACGGACACAGACGCCTTAGTCTTTGCAATAAGGACCTCAATTGGGTCGTTGTTAAAGTATCGTAAGTACATTTGTAATTAAATCGGATGTTTTTTAAAAAACACATTCGTTTAGCCCTAATAAGCCTTTCTCTTTTAAATTTTATTTTCTGAATTTCCAACTCGATTTTTGATGTGTTCATCATTGATCAATCATTGATTGCTCAACCATAATAGTTACTTTGTTGAGTAATGAAAATATTTATGGTGAGACTATAAATGTTCTCGGAAGTTTGGATTAGGAAAAATTGTTGTTTCGCTCCTGGTAATTATAATTATTAGCTTTACACAATTTCCACAGCGAAAACAACCTTGTGTAAGCATAATACCATGGTAGTCTAACAATAATGTCTTCTTGAAAACGATAATTATGTAAAGTACCGCATAAATAATGATAAATGTCATATTATGATAAGCCTGTTTTGTTCTACTACAGAGCGAAGGTTTATCACGTTTATGAATAAAATTTAAATATCGATAGGTTTGTTAAAATGGTATACCTAGTGAGAAAAGTAGCAATAATTTTATTTCAAGTAGCGTGGCATTATTAAATTATATTACGAATCTGTTCCAACGTATTTATCTACTTTAATAAGTATTTATGAAATATATTAAGGTTCGAATTTTAATATTATGGAATTGCTATATTTAATAGGCGGCTTACATCAATGAAAACTGCGACTAACTGAGGGAGATGTCGTTTTACCCAAAATTCGAGTGTTGTGGAGGTCTGGTAAGTATGTAAAACACGGGTATTTAACTGCACCCAGTTAGTGAAGAAAATGGAAAACTATTTCACATTTTCTTATTACGAGTTCAATCAGTATGGCTCCTCCAAACGATAATGTGCCAACTACAAAGTAATGATTATAAGTAATAATTAGTGTGATTGTGTTATTTTGCTCATTATTTTTATTGAAACTAAACCCTTGACCCCCAAAGAGCGAACGCTTCGTTGAATTATCTACAATAAACCATAATATTACACGGCTATTACTGTGCCAATGCAAGGCAAAGTTGGCCTCCTCACATACAGCGAAGGCGCGAAGCTCTGATCACCACAAGTTCAAGACGGATACCAAGCCATAAATTCGTTAAAAAATGTATTAGGGATTCCAAAATCATGTGGATTAACGACTAATAGTTGAAGTTTTGTAGGAATAATAAATGATTGCAGTTATTAATAACAAAAAAAAATTAAAAGTGTTGTTATGATATAATTATGTTAATTTACGTTTATATAAAAATGGAGTGTTTTGTCGTGTCTTGGACTGTGGTTATCTAAGGGCTATGAATTATTTTTTAAAAAATACAGGACTTATAGCTTAATATTTTTTAGTGTTACCTACTGTAAACTGTAACTTTGTTCTGCTTTTTCCCATGCAACGAAGATTAACGTTAACTGTATATCTTCTTAAGACCAATCATATTTCAATATACGGCATTTTGAGCTCAGTCAACCGCCAAACACATTTGGGAAGCAAATATAATGAGCTTTTTTACATTTGGTGCTTAATACTTATACTAATAACTTTTATATTAGACTAACCTCAGATTATATTTTAAATATAAAATATAAATAAATATAAAGATATATTTTCTTTTATCTCGAATAACACTTCAATGTGTATATTAATAACCCTTTTTGAAGTGTTCTAAAATATAAAATTATAAAGGTCTTATTTTTGTGTAAGCCGGTTAAAAAGGTTATGTTTTAGGATCTTAAAAATAATGCTAAATATTTCAGAAGAAATCAGTATACAATAAAACTGCCAACTTCGATAATTTATTTCATTTTATTATCGAAATGTGAAATGATAACTGCATCTAATTTCCTTGAAAATGTTTGCATTAATTTCTTAGACGTCATCAAATATGATGTAATATCATGTTTTTTTATTATGTTAATTATAAGGGAGTTATGTATAATTTATGTTGACAGTGGCAGCTTTTATATAAAATAATATTATTAGTCATACACTTTATAGAAGTAATGATGACACGACGTAGGTTGTTTTTGTTTATGTTAATGAAAAATCTTTTATTTCAGTACGTCATTTTTTATGTTTGTATCAAGATTGTTTGGTATAAGTAAGAATGTACGTTTAACGTTTTGAATTTATTATAAAATGGCACAATCTTCCTAAAGGTTAAAATAATTATTTATTCATGAGCTTTATTTAACTGATTCTTCTTAACAAGTTCCGCCTTATTACAAAACAAGGTTTTTCTCTAAACCAGGTTTAAACCATTGAGCCAGGTTTTGTAATTTGAATCTTATTCTGATATAATCAAGATTCGAAATACAAAACCTAGCTCAATGGTTTAAACCTGGTTTAGAGAAAAACCTTGTTTTGTAATAAGGCGGTTTATGTTCATATTGCAGTCATTAGCATTAAGTACGTATGTTAATGAGCACGTGAATTATCTGAGATATCAGTACATTTATTTAAGTAGTATTTGTTTGCATATGTGTTAAAGTATATGGGCATTGGATAAATAAATGATTTTATTACATAATTAAATTGCATTTCATTTCCTTTTTTTTATTTAAATCGCCATTTATATCGTAACAAAAGGCAAATATGAGCGAAATGTCAGCATAGAGGGCAGATGACTTAACTTTATTAAAAGTGACCCATCACATGTAATAGAGTTAAATTATTAGTAAAAAAAAACCGGCCATTAGCGTGTTGGACCACGCTCAGTGTAGGGTTTCGTAGTTTCTCGTCCGTCACAATAAGTGTTCCTACTTATTAGATTAAAAAATTTGTTACGTTAGGGTTAGAATTTAAAAAAAAAATACTTCCTACTTTTCATTACTACGGGGGGCTACCCTAATAAAACATTTTTTCCAATTTTTATTTTACCACTTTGTCGGCGTGTTTGATATACATATCGGTACCATCTTTATAGTGCTAACGGCCACAGAGATTAAGCGAGGACAGACAGACAGACAGACATGGCGAAACTATAAGGGTTCGTAGTTGACTACGGAATCCTAAAAAACAACACCTGTAGTTTTATGACGTTAATCGATAGGGTAATTTATAAAGGTCATAGCTCATTAGAGCCACCCGGCACCCAGTCCGCACCGACAAACATGGTAAATTAAATTAAAGGAAAACCATGAAATTTTAACTTTAACTTACAACGACACCGGAATGGCAGCGGCCGGCAGCGACGCGCTGAGCACTGTGTGAAATAATTTTAAACTTTAACAACATACGTAAAATACCAGTATCGCTTGAATAGCTTGTCTCTGTCGAAATTTTAGTTCTATTAAAATGAAATTCTTAAAATTGATGGTTAGAGAGATTTTAAATAAATAAATCTCCTGGGACATCTTACACACGGCCATCTGATCCCAAGCTAAGCAGAGCTTGTGTTATGGTAATCAGACAACTGATAGACAAAGACATACTTATATATTTTTAAATACATACATATTATAGATAAATAACACCCAGACACAGAACAAACAATAATGCTTAGAATCACACTGAATCACACAAAGTTTGTCCTGGGTTGGAATCGAACCCACGACCTCTGGCTTAGCAGTCAGGGTCAATGACCACTAGACCAACAGGCCCGTCAAATTTTGTCCTTATACAAAGTGCCTACTTTTTTGCATTTTAGCCGGTTCGATTCTCGAGGTGCATGCAAACGTAAATGCAGCGTGAATTGTTTCTTTCTAAAAATAAAGAAATGTTTCCTTGAAGTAAAATAATCTATCTTGACGATTATATATTTATGACATCAATCTTCAATAACAATAAGTACGCATGTACGCAGTAAGGCAAAAAACTTACACCTAAATTTATCATTTTTTTTTTGTGGAATTGTGGCAACATTACGGTTTTCGGAGTTTTTCCTTTACTTGTGCTACATGACCTCGCTTCTTGCCAAATTTCACGATTATTGGTCAATGGGAAGTACCCTAAAGGTTTTGATTCCCTTGCAAATGTCTAAATATGCAATATAAACCGCCGCCACTAATTGTTTGAACATTTTATCATAAAACTTTATTGTAGTGTACCTAACTAGAAATCTATAAGGGTTGGCGGCATTATGTTGGATGGCCGTATATTCCTTTGGCCAAGGTAAAATGTCACCTGTTGGATCACGGAAGAATCAATCAGCCTATTAGACAACATAAAGAAGACGGCCACACGGAACATATCGGTCTGCGGGCCCGACGGTTTCAATCCTCAAAACTGAAACTCCTGTCGAATTTTATTGTTTAGGTCCTTAGTTAACAGATACCCAATCTAACTCATGTTCGTGTTTTATAGCTACAGGCACGTTTCCTGATACTGGATGATTTGGTGGATAGTGGAGTAATTAGGCGTGGCAAGCCGTGCTAGCACCGGCGAACAGATGTCGGGATGTCCGCTGTCAACGACGCTCTGCTTATAAACCAATCTACGATGGAAGTGCTGGATATATACTTCAGGGAAAGGCCAATGTACACTAACTTATTGAGAGAATTTAATATGGTACGTTACAATTAGGTACTAAACTGGGTAGGTAAAAGCCTGGTAAGTTCATAAGGCCCGAGTCACACCGGAATGGCAGCGGCGCGGCGAGCACCTTCAGTGTAAAATAATTTTAAACTTTAACTACATACTTGAAAGACTAGTATCGCTTGAAAAGTTTTAAAAGGTCGCGAGGCCGCCAGCGGCTGCCAGCGCGGCCGCCCGTGGCGCCGCGAGCGGCCCCGCGCCTTTCGTTTCTAGCGACGCTGGCGGCCTCGCGGCGCCACGGGCGGCCGCTGCCATTCCGGTGTGACTTGGGCCCAAAAGATAGTTCCGTAACCTATGGTATTGGGGGGCCATCCTTGTATAGGGCCCCAACTCGATGTGGGCTTGTGTATTTTGAACTAACTTGGAATTCAATTTAATCGAAATATGTCATAAAAATATTATCTATACGTATACAATGGTAACTGGCTAAATAGGTGATATATCTACGCATAGTCCTAACACCTGATTTTAGAGACGTTAAACTATGTTCTTTGCCTATGGTATTAAGTCCGCCTTTTTACCTTTGTGCATAAAGTGTTTAAAAATAAATAAATAACCCATTGATTGCTCGCTTTCTTACAAAACAAATATGTCTGTTTAAAAGACAATTACATGGACGCCTATGGGGAAGAAACAGTCACAGGAAAGAACGGCAGAGATATTCAAGAAGGTAAATGTTCCTGGGCGGCTGTTACAGCGCTGAAGCACTTCAACGATGCACAACGTGCTGTCTTCAAAGAATGTTATGGGAGCGACAACCCAGAACACGTAAAGCGAATCAAGCAGCTTTATGATGAATTACACCTACCTCAATTGTACGAACAGTATGAACGTTCTATTTATAATAATCTTATTAATAGAATAGACGCCTTACTAACGGAAGGGGAGAGGATTTTTATCTTAGAAGTTTTAAATGCTAACTACAAAAGGGTAATTTAATTATATACAAATTTAATCAAATTCATAACTACATTACACTCTGCTGGCACGAACACAAGAACATGGTTAACGAGCAAAAATTCTCTAACCAATGCTTAATTTGACAGTCGTTCGTTATTAAATATTCTTCATTGGAATTGATTCAACTGTAGTACCTCGTTATTTGGTAGAAGTTGCGAATTAGAATTCCTCTGATCTGTAAAGACGAGTATAATAAGTCATTTAAGAAGAATAAATTAATAATTGTCCAAGTCCTTCATTTGTTTGTTCTGTCCTAAGTAAAAAAATACTCTAAGGCCTAAAACATACACAAGCGACGTACGGCAGCAGGCGTGGAACAGGCGTGGCGCAGGCGTGCGTCGCTTCAAAACGATTTCATACAAAATGTATGCAGGCAACGTTTTTGAATTATACTGAAGCGACGCGGCGCAGACACGCCGTTTCGTTCCCAGCGACGCGCGACGCGGCGCCACGCCTGTTCCACGCCTGCTGCCTTACGTCGCTTGTGTATGTTTTAGGCCTAAGGCCAAGATAAATAAACATTGTTTCAAACAATTGCAAGACTACGACGGGAAACTGACAACGTTAGTGTTTTTCGCTTGGTAGCTCTAAATTCGGTGGCGCGACCAAGTCCAAGTTGGTCATTGTTGTTGTTATGAAAATGAAACGGCCGTTATAGTCTCCTAAGCGTATTCCGAGATCAGTGAGACTCTGCTGGGCCACCAGATAAGAATTCACACAAGTTTCAGTCTTATTTGTGGTGAGATTGACTAGTTTGTTCTATAAAGACATCAACGCGTGCTACTGATCCCAGTAAAATGCGTTGATGTCTTTTATTCCTTGATATTTGATAATATGACTTAAGATGACTCCATCTAGTTTAAAAAAAAATACATGTAAAAGTGATTTTATATCCTACTTACATAAATAATTTCATTTCAATTTCATTTCAGCTGTATTAGAACAGAACTTATGATGATGAGCGTTGATACATCTTTGCTTACAAACAAATGTTTACCATTAATGGTTTCGAAACGACGAATAAAAAATTTTTGCTAAAAGAATAAAAAAGGATAATTTTACATAATGTAATAGCGCAACCAAGGCTAGTCAATTACGTTGCAATATTCAGTGCCCCTATATATTTACAATTTTTGCACGAGAATATTGTCCTGTCAATCCTCCACAATGGTTGTGCTATTTTGTCGCACATTATTTTTTAACCAGTTTAGACACTTACATAGGAGTAATATTAATAGATTTAGTGTACCAACTTTTGATATACATGCAGGAAGGAAAGTATTTCTAGACGTTCTACCCGAAGTCGTTAACTCTATAGTGACTGGTCCCAAGTTAACTGGATTACCTAATATTCAAAGTCGGATGAAACAGGTTAGTGTGAACTATACAAGGTGCATTTTTGAATCAGCAAAACCTTTCAGGATACAATCATGTTAGTGATTCTCGGCCCGAATCTACAAAAAAGGTATGTATTAAAAAAATCAACAATAACAAAGCATACGAGTTAATTATGGGAGTTATTCTGAAACCAATCAAAATTCAAACACAATTAAAATAACAAATAATTTTTATGGTTTACCAGTTATTGTATTTTTAATTGATTATTTACGAGTTTTATAACAGCCACCTGAAGTTTTGCAAGTATAAAAATGCGCCTTGGATACACCAGTCAAAGTTAAGTCACTCCTAGATTAAGACTCCTCCAAGACCCAATAAAGTATTATTTAATTTTTATTTTATTAAAAAGGAACACAAACAACTACACTATGTGATATTAGAACATAATAACATATTAACTTAAATGACATAGCCCACAGCGCTGTTCATAGATTACCATTATTGAATACTAAAATATTTTCAATAAATTATTGTATGTTTAAGATTATTTTTTAAGTGCCTGTTGATGCTACATAAAGTTTACGTTACATATTGGAAGGTAATGTAGATTTTGAAATCAAAAGTCACTAGTCTACTGTTTCTTTCTATGTTTCAGCTATTAGAATACACGTTAGGCAGAGGAAAACTAGGCAGAGGACTAATGGTTTCCGTCGGATACAGAATGTTTGAAGAACCCGAACATTTCTCAGAAGAAACACAGCATAAAGCTCGCATTCTAGGCTGGTGTACAGAAATGGTAAATTATAAATTATTTAAATAAAAATAATAATTGGTAAAACTAAAATAAAACATGGATAAGTACTATTTTACCATTACGTCGGAATTATTTTGTAACTTCTCGCATGATCACGTGAGGGCTCGATAAATTATCCGGTGAATACTTAGTTTTGTTATTTTCGCTGAACTCCTCTATCTAGAAAAATCAGAGGTTGCGTAAGCCTCTTACATAAAGACTCCTTTTATTATGCTAGTTAAGTATTTACTTAACCAGCGGCCTATTTGCGGCCTATAATTATAATAATACTACAGCATTTTTCCTCTAAGAAAGTACGGTAAAATATCCTAGAGAAATTGTACCTGTGGATTTGTTGTTTGAGCTTGGTTTACTCTTAAAACTTATTGCGATAAAGACTAAGATATAAAGATGTCTACGGCAATCCTCCTGTACCGTATCGCCTACCCTCACGGCTCCAGTAAAAGAACTTATTCCCTCGGGACTCGAATGATCTTAGAACTAACGAATTGTGTACCGGAGACAGAGACTAAAAATACTATGAAAACATCCAAATATAAATGATCTAGAGGAAATCAGTGTTGGAATAAAACCTGAGAATGGTAAAAGGTGATGGTCAACGCTTGATAACAAACTTAATCTTATAATCTCAAAATCTTAAAACTTTCTATCAAAAATAAGCAAATCGGTTGGATAGAACGGTCGAATAGTTTCGAATTAGATGTTACTTTATAAATATTATATAATTATGCTATCATTATCTTATTCGAACCGTTTTTGTTAACCTTTAGTTGCAGGCAAATTTTTTAATGTTGGATGATCTAGTAGACGGTGGAACAATTCGGCGTGGCAAGCCATGCTGGCACTTACAACAAAACCTCGGCCTTTGGGCCGTCAACGACGCTTTTCTTTTGTACCAATCCATGTTGGATGTGCTGGATATATATTTTGGGCGAACACCCATGTACGTTGACTTGTTAGGATATTTTAATGAGGTAAGTTGCAACAGATTCTTCTTAGAATTAGATCGAAATAGTTGCTACTAAGAGATACCGGTTTATAAGGTTCAATCAGAGTGATCCCCAAACTTATTTGCCACGTACCCGCGCCCCAATATGTTGATCTTGTATAATTTAATAATTGATCCCTCCCAATTACACCTACACTATCCAAGAAAAAAATCGACTACTTTAGGCGGAAGATGTCGAATAAAGGGATCGTCAAGTTCTATTTATGGAACCATAAAATAGTAGGCAAACAGGCAAATGTTGGTCTACCGAAGAGCAAAAAAGTCAAAAAACACTCTAAGCAATCTACGTTACTAATAAGTTTGGGGTCCCGTGGGCTAAAAACTCACGATAATCCATAGTTAGGAAATGATTGAGTAACAAGGAACAACAACTATAATATACGTAAATGCATAATTTGTTTCAGTCAGTCTACAAAGTTTCAATAGGTGAACATTTAGATCTACACTCAGGATACAGCAAAGAAAAGAATAATATTGATGTATTAAACATGGAACGTATCTTAGATATTGCTACGAACAAGACAGCTTACTATTCTTTCAAATTACCGATATTCGCAGCTCTAGTTTTGGTAAAGAATGGAAAAAATAAAGCTACTAAAGAATTAAATGAAATTTGTATGGATTTTGGGAAATTGATGCAGTGTCAGGTAGGAAAAATATAACTTACAAGCTCCCGTTCTCGGGGGATTTCCGGGATTAAAATTATCCTATGTCCTTTTTCGGGTCCCAGACTATATCTGTACCAAATTTCATTCAAATCGGTTCAATGGTTTAGGCGTGAAGAAGACACAGACAGAGCTACTTTCACATTTATAATATTAGTATGGATTTTCTTTATCTTTATAGAATTCAGAATAAATGTAATTTATTAATAAATGAAATTTATTCTTAACCACACATTGGGTACCGATACCCTTGTTCACAAACGAAACTAAATTAAAGTTCAGTGCATTATTTTCTTTCCATTTTATTAAGAACAGGACAGAAGATAAAATATAAATCTATGTAGTCCAGTCAATAGATCATTTCGACGTAATTAAAAACTTGGCCACTAAAAATACGTCAATTTACTTTAGGCGCTGGCCGATTTGACACGACTAAACTAATACACAATATCTTCAGTCCTTTTCTTGAAGAAATTGAAAGAAAAAGATGCACTTAAATTTAGTTTAATTTGTGCTAGTATTCAAACAGGCACGGTTGGCATAGTTAGTTGATTTATTTTCCTGGTTTTTTATTCCTGATTCCTGCATGGGACAAATATTTGTAAAATCTATAAGCATTTATTACAAGCCTGTTTGATTGTGTATTTGAGCCCTTAAAATTAAACAAAAGAAATGGGATTTTTTGCAAATATACATTCATAAGTAACTCGGTCTGTTTCTCTATCATGGTAAAACCACTGAATCGGTTTTTTCGCAATAAACGACTTTCAAACTGTTTGAATAATGCATGTATCATAATATCTACCTTTTGACATATTTTCTGTTTAAAGGACGACTATATAGACGTCTACAGCGACGAAATAATCTCAGGAAAGAATGGTAGAGATATCCAAGAAGGCAAATGTTCTTGGCTAGCTGTTACAGCGCTAAAGCACTGCAACGCTGCACAACTTGCTACTTTCAAAGAATATTACGGAAGCAACGAACCTGAGCATGTGAAGCGAATCAAGCAGCTTTATGACGAGTTGCACCTACCACATTTGTATGCAGATTGTGAAAGGACTATGTATGATAATCTGGTGCGCCAAATACAAACTTTACCAGCTGAAGGAGACAAAAAATTTCTTTTGGAAATTTTAAATGCTATCTATAAAAGGCTTTATTAAAAGCGTCTTATGAAAAATTGTTTTTTTTTTATTTTATTTTGTAAGCTTAATCATCAATAGAACACAACACTGTATGTTAATAAATTCATACTAATTAGTTACACGGAATTTTAAAAATCGAATGATCTAAAACAATCATTTGCAATCAGATTAATCATAGGTACGTGGTAATTTTAATATTATTTTTTAAGAAAGCTACTCTAATATCTTATGGGTCTTTTTAGTTCAATTAATTGGCAAATGTTTTCATTGAATAAACTCGAGTAACTGTTTTACCACGTTTATTGACAATAGCCGTTAACTGGTTAGAACATACCACTTAATTCCATAAAAAACATAACGTGTATGTCAAAAAGTGGTTAGATCCATCCATCTTTTTTACGGTAGAAGAAGTAAGTTCCAAGACAAGACAAGAATATTTTACAGGTTTTTATGGCATCTCTCTTTTTGTAAAAAGAAACCGTGGTTCGTGGGTAAACATACTAACTACCGTCACCGCACCACAAAATTCATAAATAACTTTGTACATATTGCATCGGATTAAAAAGTTTTTTCGCTGTATCTAGATAACTAGGCCAAAATTACAAAATTCTAGCTTCTAGTTTTATTCACAACAAAGTGTTAGGGGTTCAGCATGGCATAAACTACTGAAAAGAATGGTACGGCCGCACCGCTTTCTTGCTCGACATTTTATGGGGTATTTGGCATTCTGTCTTCGATGGTACTTGAAGAATACAAAAATTATGAACTATCGTAAAAGAACTGTTGATTGGAAACTAAATGAAAAATTTAAGAAGTTGATATACTTACAACATTTTTAGGCATAATAATCGACAATCACCTTAATTAGTATAGTATTTTTTAAATTATTGGTTTAAATTGTGGACAAATATTAACAAATACGATGGCCTGAAACACAGGATTATATTAAAACCCAGTTATATTAAAGCTCAGTCGGGTCGCTACAAGTAATAATGAAAGTATCAATGCTCCATTCTTTAAGTCCCATCAATCAATCACATACACAAATAAAATAAACAATTTGTTTTATATAGGTAACTAAGTCATCTTTTCATACTTATTAATGTACAACTTTGTAAAATAACAAAAAATATTGTTACTTTAAAGTTTCAACAAAACATTGCGTGAAAAAGTAACAAAGATCTTTACAATCTTTGACACTTATAATGTTAGTAGAATAATAATCAAACAGGTTTTACCATTAATAAAATTCACCAAAGAGTTTTCTTATTTTCAAACCTAAGTTCAAAACTGGCTGTCATATCCAAAAAAAACAGGCGTCGGCCATTATTTGTTGAGAAAAGTAAAAAATAAAAAAGAAACACAAATGGCGTTTCTAATTTTTTTGACGAAAGAAGGCCAGCATGCTTTATAAAATAATAAATCGAAGAAGATCAAATGAGGTTCGATAAATGTATTAGAACTTTAACTAAATATGGCCGTAGGTTTTCTTTTCTTGTAACTTTGAGTATCTGTATTTCAAGACGCTGCCTGATTTTTTTTAAATTAAGAAATCAGAAATGCAATATGTGTTATTTTTTTGTTTTTGTTTTACTGTAGATATAATGGAAATCACCTATTCTATTCTATTTCTTAGGCTTAAAACATACACAAGCGACGTAAGGCAGCAGGCTTGGAACAGGCGAGGCGCAGGCGTGCGCCGCTTCAAAACGATTAAATACAAAATGTATGCAGGCGACGTTTTTGAATTATACTGAAGCGACGCGGCGCAGACACGTCCTTTCGTTGCCTGGCGCCGCGTCGCTAGCAGTCGGTTCTCTTGAGTCACGCAAGGAGCACGTCGCTTGTGATATATGCTCAGTATTTACCAAAGTCAGTCTATAAAATGCCGCATCTGAACGTTTCTTGCCTGTTCCACGCCTCTTCTGAAATAATTCAAATCGCGTGTGCGCCGTATCTGTCCCACGCCTGCACCGCGCCTGCCCCGTGCCTTCGCCTTACGTCGCTTTGTGTGTGTTTTAGGCCTTATGATGGCAATTAGAGCCGATGTCGACTATTCTGCCAATGTCAAAAGTGATTTGGTTTTACAAACACAAAATATGATAAATATGACTTATGGTCTGTTCGAAGTTGACATTCAAATTTGTTGGCTGAACAACTGAACGTCATTCTGTCTCATTTTTTTTATTACCAGGTTTTTATAAATCTGCATTTAATGAGAAAAATAAAGTTATGTTAATATATACAAACCCTGTCCTAAAAATAACAAACACAATATAGCTTTATTATCAAACTAATTTTATTGCCAAGAACCTTTTCTTGGCAATAAAATTAGTAATAATGAGTGAACAATAAAAATTAGACATTGCTGTCGTTAGCTTTTTTAAGATCTTTTCACGCAGCGCACGCATCGGCAGCTCACAAAAGTTTCCCCGTTTTTGACACACTTTTCATTGCTGCTCGGCTCTTATTCGACGTAGCGTTTTATACATAAGCACGTAGCCTTTCAACACAAAAAGAATTTTCAAATCGACTCAGTAGTTTCTGAAATTTACGCGTTCAAACAAACAAACCCTTCAGGTTTAAAATATTTTATTAGTGTATTAAATCAAAGTTTGTGAGGATATTTGTTACTCTATCACGCAAAAACTCATGAACATGTTTTGTTGAAACTTCACATACGTGTAACGAATAGGCTACTTGACATTACTAAAAATCTGAAATAACACTTATTTTTTTTTAGGATCCTTTTGATGATTAACAAATTTACAATTACAAGCAGGATAAATAAACAAATACATACCTTAAATAATGAATTATTAATAAAAAAAACTAGACATGTGTTTATTATTATACAAGGTGGCCAAAGAAGTCTTCCGATGTTGTTTGGCTCTCATTTTTTTCTGATTGAAAAACGATTCTGTTTCTTGATTATGTTTATTTGAACCTTTAAAATTTTATTTGTCAAGTCAAAAAGATGATATCGGCCAAATTGGCGCCGTCACAATTGATTCTCATACGGGCTCGTTTTATAGCATTTTTCATCACTTCGCCGAGAACTTCAGGCGACAGATTTTACACACTCGTGTCAAATGTTATCCTTGAGGGCTTCCAGGGTCTCGGGTTTGTTCATGTAAACACGGAACTTCAAAAAACCCCAAAAAAAACTCTGGAACGGTTAAATTAGGCGATCTTGCGGGCCAGCGCAAATCGCCAAAACGAGAGATGAGGCGACCCGGGAACGCCTCCTTCAGAATATCAGGTGTGGCTAAGTGTGTGCCGTTGCTCCGTCCTGTAGGAACCACATGTCCTCTAGTAATAATAATTCGTATTCGTCCAAGGCACGGCGCCAGGTCGATGTTTCCGGCGACAGCTCGACATCGTCGGCAACAGCGGCGATATTCTCGGCAGACGGGCGCTCTGGGGCCGGCCACTCTTGGCGACGTCTCGTGTGGTCCCATACTCTTTAAGGTTGGTGGCCAAACGGCGGCGGCGCAGCGTTTGCGCAGTCGGTGTCGGGGAATCGGCAACGGAATTCGCACGGCGCCAACACCACAGAAAAATTATTACGCAAAAAAATAGACACGAATATTCCGTGTTCTTGGGGAATGTATTGCTCCACGGCTTGTCCACATATAGTCTCCCAAGTAACACATCAAAGCATTATAACGGCCGACTTACAGCATTTTTGTATCGTTTTGGCATTTTGATTTAGTTCCATAGTAGCATAACAAACGTTTATACGGCTACTATAATGCTTATTTGGGCACAAATTATACGGCTTTAGATCCTTAATATGTTCACAATAGTTGTTTAATCGCACTACAAGCGCATTATATTAGCATTATTGTGGTCAAATAAAGTACCAGTTGCATTAAAGAAGCATTATTGTGCACAAATTATACGGCTTTAGATCCTTAATATGTTCACAATAGTTGTTTAATCGCACTACAAGCGCATTATATTAGCATTATTGTGGTCAAATAAAGTACCAGTTGCATTAAAGAAGCATTATTGTGGTCAAAGAAAGTACCAGTTGCATTAAAGAAACATTATTACGGTCAACGAAGTTGCCAATCGCATTACAGAAGCATTACACAAGTAATGATATTGATAGTGAAGATGCTAATTACATTACAAAAGCATTATACCAGCATTAGAATGTAGTAAAAGAATGATTGGAGCTACATAACGGTTCACAGTTAGAACTTAAATAAACCCTACATCATTGCAAAAACGTATCTAATGCCACGGTACTAATTGTTATAATACTCTGAACGTCCCGTGGTTGCAATTTATCAACTTTGGCTCGCAATATAATATGAACGAAGACGTAAAAACTCAGTGCGTGACACCCTTTTTAAAACAAAATTTATAATACTGGGTTAGGTTTTGACTCTTTTTTTATTTCATACCTTCAAATATTACTGCGCAATGTATTTTACTGTAAATATCTATATATAGGTTTCTTTGAAAATTTTCACGCGCCTTTGATATTTTGTGATTTTGATATAAAATGTTATTGTGACAAATAACCAAAACAATTTTGTTTTCTTAGTTTAGAACGAATTTTGCATAATTAACATAACAGTATTGGTTGGGAAGTATTGGATTAAGTTAATTATTGTTATATAGGTCTATTACTTTTATAAATGAGTTAGAAGGATAATATTTTTAGGTTATAAAATATTTACAAAATGGTGACAGCCTAGCAGCCCGGTGAGCGTTTAAAAAGGCTACTTAATGCCGCAAGCAGTATAAATACTCACACATGTACAATTATTAAGGCCAGAGGCCAGAGAGTAGACTTTTGATGAACCACTGTAGTGCCATTGATTATAAAGTAGTTCTATATGAGTTTACCGATATACCAGTAGACTTGATGTAGACTGAATTGGTGACATTACTTCAACGGAATTTTGGGGATCTTTGAGCAAAACAATAAAACCCTTTTGACCCCGTGATTTTATTTTTATTTTAGAATTTTTGTACAACTTAAATCCGTATAGATGGATATTGAAGATAATATATTTTTCAATATCCAAAGTGAGGTATAAAAACACACAAACATAACAGAATACAGACATAATTATTCACCCTATAGATTTGTGACAAATCTCAATAACTTAGGCCTCATCGGTTGATCGGCAATGTCATGTAGCACAAGTAAAGGAAAAACTCCGAAGTCCGGAAATTTGTAGTTATTTTTTTTTTTTCAAATATTGTTGATAAATGTAGGTGTCCATTTCACGGAATCCTTGTTGCGCGAGTCCGACTCGCACTTGACCAGCTTCATTATAAACTTATGCTAAACACACGGTTACGCAATACACACAGATGTCGACAAATGGTTTTACGAATGCAGTAAATTGAATGTATATACAGCTTTACACATTTCAATAACTCACTTGTATTTGTTTAAAGAGCTGTTAGCAGTACAACAGCACTCAGTGGATCTTTAAAAATACAAGCATCACATAGGTTTACGTTCATGCTGTTCAGCAGCACTAGGCTTTTACTTAGCACTTAGATGTGCTATTACACAACAAAGGGCACTAAATACAGCTCAAAGCCGTTTAACGAATTTCGTTGCATTATAATGATACAAGTTTATGCTATTAACCTGCATTAGGCATTATCTTACTACTTTAAAATGCTATTGTAGACCCTGAGGCACTAAAAACAGCTAAAAGTTGTATAGAGGATTTTCGTGGCATTATAATGGTTCATATTTATGCTATTAAACAACATTGAGCATTTATTTACAACTTAAAAATGCTACTGTAAATCCAAATGCACTAAAAACAGCTGAAAGCTGTACAACAACATTGTGGTTTGCTGCACTGAAACTAAAGGCTTCACAAAAGCATTTTGATATCCCATTATCCAACCGTTATACAGTATAAAGCATCTAAACAGTTTCGAAATGCCAATATAAAGCGTCAAGATGCTCGGTGAACTTATATTAAAGTTTATACGGGCCTTAAGTTTTACATAAGTTTAATTTTCGTTTGTTAAAATGCTTTCTGTGTTACTTGGGCTGGGACCCGATAAACGACATAGAATAGTTTTTAAATTGTTGTAGAAACTAGAGACAAAATGGCTGACTGAAGTTTAATTATATGTTTGCATAGCTAGTAGACTTAAAAATTTTCAAGTGTAAAAAAATATTAATATTATAAACTTTCTTATCTTTGCTGTAGTCTGTAATTGCAGTTCTCACAATTGCACAATTGTAGTACATTGGTACAATTTATAAAATCGGTAATACGTTTTCAGGATATTTTAAATTATAATTTTTTGTAGGTTTTTCGTGCAGACATTCGGATTTCCGATTTTTGCACAATAAAAATAATGTGGTATTTGAAATCGGTAATGGTTTTGCTGGTAAAGGACCTTTTAATAAACAAATAAGGCGCAGCTATTTTTGCTATGGCGCTCCAAGGGGTAAACTCAAGATTTCCTCATGACCATATTGAAAATTTTGTTTTCTTTCGGATTCCATAGAAGGCAAATGTTTTAATTGTCCATTATTTCTACTTACACCTGTTTGTTTTCATGTTTTATTTCAAAGTATTTTAGTAAATACGGAATACCGTTAGTTTCTGCAGAAGCGACAGTTCCGAAATGACGAAGTCAAAGTCATAGGAGGCTGCTTATAAAATAATTCCGAAGCTTATAATTTGTCATTATCTCTATCGATGGCCACAAACGCAGTAGCATTGCCTCAACAAAACTTGCCATTCCATATAAACATTTATGTTCATACATACATACATATTCCATAAGTAATGTTTTCGTTACTCCGTGGATCTCGTAGTGCACTGAAATTCGCCAAATTTCGCGAATTGCATAAAAGTGCAGATGTATTTAGTGTACCATCGACTTTTGACTTGATTTCGGAAAAGAAGGCCTTTCTAGATGTGTTGCCTGAAGTTGTAAACGCTGCTATCACTGGTCCGAAGCTAGCACAGCTTCCCGAAGTTTCAAGCTGGGTAAAACAGGTTAGTGACTATTTAATTTTTTTTATTAGACTCCAACAACAAAGAACTCAATAACTTTTCAAATAATGGTGCCGATTCTCTTGTTCACAAACTAACGTACGTAACTAAGTTAAGTGCATCTTTCTCTTTCCATTTAATTAAGAAAAGGACAGAAGATAAAATATTAGTTAAGTCCTGTCAAATTTAGACACTCCATAGATAATTTAGACGCGTTTTAAAAACATGGCGTCTAAATATAGGTCAATTTTCTTCCGGCGCTGTCTAATTTGACAGGATTAAACTAAATTGTATCTTCTGTCCTTTTCTTTAAGTAATGAAAAGAGAAAGATGCATTTAACTTAAAATTAACCTAGTTTGTGACCAAGGGAATCGGCACCAATGTTCATTTATTTAACCATAAAACCCCGATTAACTAAGTATAAATTTGGTTAATAAAATAGGTTTTCAGAGGGTTTAAAATCAATAAATATGTACTTAGAGTTTTGTGAGTTGGCTCCAAACTGACATCATTATGCATTATTCACAAAGTGCAATGTACAAAATCTATGGCGAAATTGTTTTTAACAACTCGTAAAAAGTACTAAAAACATATGTAGTTATGTAGGTATATATTTTTTTTTTATTTGCGGATCATCTATTTACAGATCAGTATAAAATATCTGTTCGACCTTTTAAGAGATTTCGATTTCAATCAATATTAATCTTAATTATGTGTACATCAATCAATATGGCTCTTTTTAATTAAACAGATTCAGACGTTTTGTTTCGGTTTACATCGGTTTGACGGAAAATCATAAATTATTTTACAGCTTTTGGACTACACAATGGGGACTGGGAAACTTTTACGAGGAATAAAAGTTGCCGTAGGATATAGAATGTTTGAAGACCCGATATACTTTTCAGAAGAAACACAGCATTCAGCATGCGTCCTCGGCTGGGCTTTGGAAATGGTAATGTAATCTTACATAATTACAATTCACATTGATAATATAATAAACATATAATTTTACTTAGATTATACAATGTGGAACAAGCATCGTGGCACGAACTATGGTCTTAGTTTATGATTCTGGACCCTACAGCGTAAAATAAAATACACACATCAAAAGTGTCTAGGGATCAACATATATTTTTGCAATAACTTTTCTCCTGATTGATATTAATTAAAATTTTCTTTAAGGATTCATCAAATAAAGTGTTTTCGTTAGTCACAGTAACGATAAACCAAGTCACCTTTGCATTAATAAAGAAATTTGCCATTTTCCTAATAAAGGAATTTTTGACATTTGAACCACTAACACAAAAGTTCGAAAAAAAGACAGAAATAACAGTTTTCTCTAAAATTTTATTGGGTAACTTAAACAATTAATAATCCGTGTTTCTACCGCGAACACTAACAACACAAGAACATCGGTTTGGCATACTCAAAATGAGTTCATCCAAATCACGCTGTGGAATGGCCGCCCATGTTCGTTGCAACAACAAAAAAAGGTCTTCTTGCGACTGGATACCCTCCATATTCGGCAGAGCTCTTCTCTGTAGCATATCCCATGCATGCTCAATCGGGTTCAAGTCTGGTGACTGAGCAGGCCAGGGCAGGACATTGATGTTAGCTGCGGCGAGGGTCTGTCTTACAACTCTTGCGGTGTGCGGTCGTGCATTATCATGCATTAACTGAAATAAGGGACCGATTTGCACTTGTAGAGGAACGATGACGTCTGATACAATCGTCTCAGCATAAATTTGAGCGTTGAGGTTGCCTCTGATCCAAATCAACTCAGTTCTTCCGCCGATCCAAATACCCGCCCATACCATGATGGTTCCACCACTATAAGGATGGACTTCCTGGCAGGATTTTAATCGCTGTTGGCGTCCAGGGGTTCTCCAGTGTCGTATACGTCTTGTATCCGGTCTCATACCAAAACGAGACTCATCAGAAAAGCACACGAAACGCCATTGTTCTTCTGCCCAATTTCTGTGTTCAGGAGCCCATTGATATCGAATCCTACGATTGTGCATTGCTATAGGTGGTACCCGTAGCGGTCTTCGGGAATGAAGGTTCACTTCATGCAAGCGGTTGCTGACTGTTTGGTCGCTAATTAAGTTCCCTGAAGAGTGATGAAGCCTCACGGCTAACATCATGGCGGTTATTGTTGGAGCTCTTCGAGTTAAGATTTGAATGTATCGGTCTTGTCTCCGTGTGGTGCAGCGATACCGTCCTCCATGGCGCTCAGCCACGGTACCAGTGCTTCGGTAACGTGTCCAAAGTCGACTGATAACACTCTGACTTGTATTCAGAGCTAAAGCCACAGTACGTTGCCGGGAACCAGCTTCTATCATTCCCACGGCTCTGAGCATTTCTTCCCTGCTTAAATGACGTCGCCGCTCCATAATAACGTTGGTTTTAATCAGTAGTAGGGAAACAGTAGCACTAATAATGTCTTCAATGCGTTGTGTGTTTTTATAGGGAAAATATTGACAGCTGATTTTCATCTTTTACTCGAATTTGATTCACAGTTCCTGATTCAAATTATGAATTGCACCAAAAAGGATCCATATAAATTTATAAAATCATAAGTTTATTACAAAGCCACATCTCAATCTCAAGAAATCCGCATAAAAATGCTTGATCCCTAGACACTTTTGATGTGTGTACCTCAGTTTATTATAATAGTCAAAATGATGATGATTATAATCCAATGGACCATGATCTTTTTTCGTTTATTTAGTATTTTAGGTTTAGATATGTAACGTCTGAAAAGTTATTATTACCTTACTCTTTGTCACCCCACTAACTTGTGACGTAATTAAGAAAAGCCCATGTATTTTTAGTACACACAATATTAATTCTGATAATTCCCATGAATTATTAAACAGTTTCAGACATATGTCCTATTGATCGATGACATGATGGATGGTGGTACAATGAGGCGTGGTAAGCCGTGTTGGCACCAGCAGCCTGGGGTGGGTTTCACTGCGATTAAAGACGGCACACTAATTCATCAGTCTATGATGGAACTACTGGAGATGTACTTCGGAAAAGAGCCCTTCTACGATGATTTGCTAAAACTTTTTAATGAGGTTGGTAATGCAGATAACAGCAGTCTGTGATATGTTCATAATATATTGTTCCGTGGAATTATTTTTTGTTTAATATCTTAACTAGGGATCAGTGGCGTGCATGAGGTCAAAATTAAAGCGGGCCCACCGTAATATTAAGCCAAGCCTCCAATAGCTATTAGCTGATAAACTGTTGTTATCGTTTTAATGGAAGCCGAGATTTTAGGCTTGTATTAGGGACACATCCCCGAATCGGGATTGCGTCCTCTACTTAAAAAGCAGTGTATTTCTTCCTACTCACATTAATGCTAAAATAGGATTCTGATCCAAATTTTGGGGCCGCGAACCAGTGGCGTAACAATAGGGTAGCATGGCTGGCAAAATGCCACGGGTCTCACGGGTCTTGGGTCGGGGTAAAAAATATTTTTGAGCTGGCGGCCTCTTGGGCCGGGGTTGTACATTGTACCTGAGTATTTTATTTGATTTGAAAAGTATATTTTTACTAGCGGTCCGCCCCGGCTTCGCACGGGAAATATCAGTGTTCCTCTATTATATTATGCATGGATTATACGTATAAACCTTCCTTAAAAATCACGGAATCCTTTAAAAAAATCGCATCAAAATCCGTTGCGCAGTTTTAAAGACTAGTGATAAGATCTTATGCTGCAATTTTATGTGAAGTTTTAAATAATAATACAATAATTATTTAAATTTTGTTATTCAACCTTCAACAAATTACATTATTCTGAGTCTGACTAAATTCTATATTTTTGGAAGGAGGCCTATGTCCATTAGTGGGACATATACAAAACGTGAAATTGAGTACGCTGAAAATCTCGAAGTTTATTAAAATTAAACTGAGCAGTACCTACTCAGTACTCAGTGAGTACATACTGATAGGGTCCCATCAAAAGAATTTGCCACGGGCCCTAGATGATATAGTTACGCCACTGCCGCGAACTCTACTTTGGGACATGACATTACACTAAAAAAGAGCAAAAATATTTTTTAAACTCATTAAAAACAGGAAATCTTAAAAAAATCTAGAGACTAGCATTTAATGACGTAATCCATACTAATACTAATATTATAAATGCAAAAGTAAATTTGTGTGTCTGCCTTTCTGTCTCTTCTTCACGCCTAAACCACTGAACCAATTTGAATAAAATTTGGTACAGATATAGTCTGGGACCCAAAAAAGGACAAAGAATAGTTTTCATCCCGGAAATCCCCCGGAAACGGGAACTATGTTTTTAAAACCCCAAGGCAGCGTAGTCGTTATTCAACGCGGACGAAGTCGCAAGCAAAAGCTAGTTTTATAATAATTAACTGATATTAAATTATTTGCAAACAATTTTATTTTGCAGCTGTTATTCAAAGTATCAATGGGACAACATTTAGACTTGACGTCAGGTTACAATAAGGAGCAGAAAAATCTTAATGTGTTCACTTTAGAAAATTATAATAACATTGTAGCACACAAAACCGCATATTTCTCGTTAAAAGCACCAATATTACTAGCTCTGCTTTTAGTAAAGAATGGAAAAGAAAAAGCTTCTAGAGAACTAGACTATATCTGCATGGAGATTGGGAAACTTTTACAAATACAGGTAAGACACGCAAGATCCTCTTTTATTTGAGAAGCCTTAGATTTAACAAATGAGTGAAAATTAGGGGAGTAAGGTGGTAAGGTAGAGGACCTTCAAAATTTATGAGCATCGTTCTTGAAGATAAATGCTAGACAAAATGTGGATGGGAGGTCTTAAACCCGACTTGTTTCCTATCGCGAAATTCATACTATTTTTATTTACGACCAAAATGTTAAAGTTCCAAAACCACAGTACAAAAGCTTAAGCTGAGCCGACAGTAATGAAAGGTAAACCTTTAATGGGCTGTTAACTAATAATTGCAATCTTTTATTTAAAGGATGACTATTTCGACGTCTATGGCACCAAAACCACAATAGGAAAGTCGAGCACAGATATTCAAGAAGGTAAATGTACCTGGATATCGATAAATGCGCTGCAGCGATGTAATGCAGCTCAACGTTCAATCTTCGAGGAATGTTACGGCAGCAAAGATCCAGCTGATGTGAAGCGAATCAAGCAGCTTTACGACGAATTGCATATGCCTCAGGTGTACCAACAATTTGAAAGCTCAGTTTATAAAGATTTGGTGTCCCGAATTCGTGCGCTACCAACTGAAAGGCAGGCGAAGTTCTTCTTAGGAATTTTAAACTTGTACTATAAACGGAATTATTAAGGACTGCAGAAGCAAAATTTTCTTTATTATTGCCTTTTATCCATATAGGTGACATTAATGATTTAAAAGAAATAACTAAATGTTGAACAAAATGTTGTAAATAAAAGAAAGAAGTTGAAAAAAAACATGTTGCAGATTTTGAAACAAAATGCCTTTGTTTTCGATAAAAGGCTAACTGATTTTACTTATTACTTAATGAAACCACCTATCGATACCTACTAATGAATACTTAGTTTTTTAGTTAAGGCACCTTTCTTTAAAAGGTTTAACTTACTTATTTAATAAAAAATAAAATCTGTTTCTTTGAATTATTGGATGTGTTGTTTGTATTTAAAGTATGTTGTTTATTAATGCACAGAAATAAGAATGAATGCACATAAATAAACCTAAGAAAAACATTTTGGGTCGCGAACTTTAAAAAAAACCATCATGGTAGTCCCATACGTCGTGTGATAAACTTTGACAGAAAACGGCTAAGATCATTTTTAACCGACTTCAAAAAAAAGGAGGAGGTTTCTCAATTCGACCGTATATATGCTTTTCTTTATGTTTGTTCGCGGATAACTTGATGATTCTTTTTTTGTTGAAAAGAAGACATTTCCAAGGTGGTCCTTTCATCAGAGAAAATCAGGGTTTGCTGACAGCAGACCAGAGAAATCGAGGAGAACTTTCAAAAATCGTAGGGGCGACTAGTGCGTTTGTAAGTTTTTCATTAAGTATTTTATTAAAGCACTACAATTTAATAAAGATCTGCAGTAGATCTCATGATGGAGCCGAGAGAACTCCTCAATAATTCACAGTCGAGGGAACTCCTCAATAATTCACAGCAGCTACCTTGTGTTTGGGCTTGATTAATTTGTATTGATAAGAACTTTACACCTAGATGGGTTGTGACTGTATTAGGGGTCTGATAATGAAGACGAAGGATAGTTCAGGGAACTCTATAACGGTTTACAGTAGCTACCTTGTGTTTGGACTTAATTCATTTAAATTGATAAGAAATTCGCACCCATATAGGTTGTAATGAATGACTCGACACTAAAAAGTAAAAAATAAAAAACTTTTTCCAAAAAAATAATAACCGCCTTCAAAACCTAAAAACACAAAAATAAAGTTAGTGGCTTTTCTTCTGCCAATTAATTTGTGTTGCCACAGACTTCCGAAATTTTAGTTATTTTTGTGTTTTTATTTTTTGAAGGCGGTTATTATTTTTTCGGAAAAAGTTTTTTATGTTAGGTTGGGAACAATTATACAGCGTTATTGGTAAAACACCGACATCTTCTCAGGACTATGTTACTAACATCATAATCAACAACTTTTGTTCTATGATTTTTTACAAAATGTTATACATTTACCAAAAACAAATCTTCAAGATTTCGTGGTCCTATCTAACACATTTCAACTCTGTATTGTAACTACAGGATGATTTTTTTCTCGTGGAACAAATTCGATTCCCGGCCCAACCGTTTAATTATTAAAATATCTATGAATGCAGTTTAAGTTGTTTTTTTTTTTTGCAGATCAAGCTAAACTTTATTTAATCAATCAATTTAATTTTCATATACACAATTTTTACAAACTAAAACTAAATTAAAAACCCTAAAATTAAAATAAAATGGCATCATAAAACTCCTCCGCATCGCTGTCAACTGGTATAGTGCCCAAGAGGCTGGCAGCATTGCCACGTTGGATGGCAATGCTTAGCCTCTGGTCAAGATAAAAGCCAGCCTTAGGGTCACGAGAAGAGTCAACTGGTCTTTTTGACAGCTCTTTAAAAATTTGGTGGGCACTCGGACCAAGCCCATGGCCCAAGGGTTTCAACCCCAAACGGCGAAAATATAGTTTCCAGTAAGGTTACTATACTTTCGCCGCTTGAGGTTTTCCGCAGCCGAGGTGGCAGCACCGGCACAGCACGCCATACTAGGAAGGTGGTTTTTTTTTTTTGGTGAGTGGGAAACCATTAAATGACTGCTCCCGTCCTAGGTGCGGCGGAAGGGCGTGTGAGACTTTTACTGACTAAAACCCACTCATGTTCCTTCGATTGCCCTTTATGTTCCAGGGTCACGGTAACTATTATAAACATTCCGCAACCCTAGGTATGTGGTCTATTGTACTAAAGCCTTTACGAAACCCAGCTTGTTCAGGAGGTTGGAAGTCGTTGAGCCTGCAAGACGATTCGTAATGACTCTCGAAAACTGTTAGTAGACATGGCTCAGTAGCGTGATCGTTCGAGTTCTTCAGCAGGGCTTTGTCACACTTCTTAAATAAAAGTACCACCACGCATCTGTGCCACCCCTCTGGCGTTTTATCCTCGAGTATAACGGAATTTAATAGCATAGGCGTACCTGCCACTTTCAGAAGAGCTCAGCTGTGATTCCGTCTTCGCCTGGCGTCTTGTTATTCTTAAGCTGTTTGAGAGCCATTCTAATCTCATAAAGGCTGACGTCCGGGATATCTTCGGTATAGTGTCAGGTTAGTCTGGCTCTTGGATCGTCAGTCAGACTAATAACAGACCGTTGTGTTGTCGCTTATAACTGTCCGTAGTATTTCTCTATCCCACCCATGAGCTCGGGCTTTGAGGACACGATCTTGCCGTTCTCGGTCTTCAGCTTCATCAGTTGGCTCTGCCCAACAGACAGATTTCTTGCAAATACCTTAGACCATTTATTTCGTTTTAACTATAGCCTCTTCAATACATTTGGTATTGGATTGGCATATGTCGCGAGTCAGTCAGACTTTGAGATCTGTCTGCTAATAAGCAAAAGGGTAGAGTCTGAAATCTTTTTATTTCTCTTTGAACGATGGGTTCTAAAATATTTAGATCCGATCGTTTCGACAGTTACGCATACGCCTAGACAGTCGAAGTGGTTTTTTAATTCGAGTTGAAAACCCTCTGGGTTTTGGATGTGCATAGGTGCTGGTCGGAGAGCAGACTTTATCAACCGCGATCGTTCGTGTCTTACATTAAGATTCAATGAGCCTCTTACCATACGGTGATCATTCCCGGTTTTGACCGCATTAATCACTGAGACATCATTGAATATTTTCTTTACTTGATCACCATGCTCAAGTTGAATTGATGATTAAAATCTTTCTTTAAATGTTGTACCGTTTTGCATTCCGATATTTTTATCAGTACCTATTAAACTTATAAAATACAAATTCTACTTTCTTATTTCTTACTTAAATTACAGGCTATAGCTACACATCCTTAGTAACAATCTGGCTTTAACAATGCATAAATGTCCTAATAGTATATACGATATTCGTAATTTAAGTTTTGCCGTATCCGTGTGTTCGACCATGCGTATCTTTTTAATCTTATTAAATTTTGATCGTAAGACGTCTTATATAAATCATCATCTTTACTATACATGGAAATATTAATGACTTCTAAGTTATGATAAATACTCGTAAGATAATTTATTAATGTACATTCGATTAAGACCATTGGCGGTACACACCGCACCAGGTAGGACACATTTAAATCTTAATTTAATATAACAAATTGGTATTTGTTTGTTTTAAATTAACACCATTGTTTGAAAGAGAAATCTCTGTAATATTTGATCAAAAAACGTATACATATTATAATACAAGTAAATTTAAAAAATATATCAATACTAATTACAACGTTTTTTGTTAATCATATTAAAGAAAAAAAATACTTGATAATTGGTTTGACATCAATTCTATGTATTGAGAAAACGTCCAACTTTATACAGATTGGAATGTTTCAATGGGCCCTGGAGGAAAGTGACGAAAGTGTGTCTGTTTGTTTATCCGTCTCTCACGGCAAAATGGAGAGACGAATTGACGTGTTTTTTTAAGTGGAGATAGTTCAAGGGATGGATAGTGACATAGGATTCTTTTTTTTGTATCTTTCTCGCGAGCAAAGCCTCGGCCAAAAGCTAGTATCAAATTAATAATTACTTAAACCTTGGTTAAAAGTAAAAAATACACCACAGTACCAGTTTGTTTTTCATTCTCAATTTAATTACCGCGGGCAACGTTCGTCAAGGTAATTTATATATATAAATTATAAATTAATAATTATATTAATATTAATAATTAAATTTAATAATTATATTTATATTAATAATTATATTTCATGTAATAGACAATCAGTATACCTTATCTCTATCCAAATTGGAATTTACAATATTATTAATTTTTAGGCATTTATAAATGGTTTGTTTTTCTTTAACAGTTTATATTTTTTCACAGTTCTTCAAATGGCGACAATGTTATTACGTAAAACAGTATTTTTCAACCAGTTAAGAACATTACATGGGGTTGCTACTGCTTCTAATATACCGACAACTTTCAACGTGAACAAAATCGATAACAAGTTTCAAAAAGTTTTGCCAGAAGTAATCGACTGCTTGATGACGAGTCCCAAGCTAACCAATCAATTACCTGAAGTTGAAATTTGGATAAAACAGGTACTTTATTTTGTCTAAACAATAAAGATAATAAATACAGCTTTCTCATAAGAGCGAGTTATGAAATTTAATTCGATGAAAGATACTATCCATGATTGTATGTAATTGTATATAATAATTACTAGCTTCTGCCCGCGGCTTCGCTCGCGTTAGAAAGAGACAAAAAGTAGCCTATGTTACTCTCCATCCCTTCAACTATCTCCACTTAAAAAATCACGTCAATCCGTCGCTCCGTTTTGCCGTGAAAGAAAGACAAACAGACAGACACACTTTCCCATTTATAATATTAGTATGGATAATGTAAAACAATTTTTTACAGTTAATAAATTACACAATAAATGGAGGGACGCTTGCTAGGGGACGAATTGTTCCCTTCGCGTACCAAATGATGGAGGACCCTAAATATTTTACAGAAGAAAAACTACACACTGCCCGGTTCATAGGATGGTGCATAGAAATGGTATGTGCTTCGCCTTTATATAAGTTATTGCAGTATACTAATAGGAAACTTGGTCAAATATTTGTACGGAAGCGGTTTATTAAAAAAAAATTAAAAGACAAAAATGTTTGCACCACAGTATTTTTTTGTACTTACACTTCGTCGCAGTTTTGTCTACAAGTTTTTTGGGTAAAAAATAGATGCATGGAAATTGCTGCATAGGAAGAAGTTCAAAGTACTTTTCCTTTTCAACAGATGCAGGGATATATACTGGCAGTAGATGACATCATAGATGGTTCCACGACTCGTCGTGGTCAACCCTGTTGGTACCTTCTGCCTAACGTAGGAACTTCTGCCATCAACGACTGTATTCTTATATTCCATTGTTTAATGGAAATCATTGAAATTAAATTCGGAAAAGAACCTTTTTACGTTGACTTAATAAAAAATATTAATGAGGTACGTATAAGTGTATACCATTACTCTAAAACACTGTGTAAGTATAACATAGAAGCTTGTTTAGCACGTTTTTTCGCGTGACATTTTTTTTCACAATTGTCCCAAATAAATAAAACTAATCTCTGCCTGCCCACAGCGGGCCAAGCGCCACCCATATTCAGTAAAACCCCGCCCATTTCTCCTAGCGATAGCGGTGAAAAACATAAGCTGAAAACTACAACTGTCAATTAATTTATTGCTATTTCCCGCTATATGTCTCTAATGTTAATATTTAATACAAGCCGTACTCAGTATAGGGTATTTTAGTAAGTATACATAAATCTGACTTAACGATTATACACGCCATTCACATTTTGTGATACTTGGAAGAATGAAAGTTAGGACAAAGTCTTAATTCGCACAAAACAGCGGGCTCTAATAAGATGAACCGGCCATGTTGTCACTTGGTATAATTTACGAGACAGGGTTTTAATTTTTGACTATGAGTTTTAACCTAATGTATTATAAATAAAAATATAATATATATTAATAGATAAAAATATATATTATTATATATTATTTATATATTATTATGTCGGAGTATAGACGAGGGGGTGGTGTAGACCACATCAGGAATGGCTTTTCTTTATTATCTTGGTGTATATCAAAACACAGCAAAGTTACTTGATTCAATCAGTACACAGATTGGTACACACACTAAAGGTTCTACATCACTATATTCTTCGCACAATGATTAGTCTTTACTTAATTGCATTACACAATGATTACAATCAGAACTCTATTAGAAACGGAGAACAGTAATATATCAATATATATTATATTTTTATAATATATATTATATCAATATATATTATATATATTATATTTTTAACAGTAATGTATTATAATATATCTTACATAGAAACTGCTTTGGTTAAGCGATAGCGCACCAAACTGCCAAATGTATGTAATATTACATAATATGGAACGCAATAAAGTATTGAGTATTACTATTAAATGTGATAGCAAGACAGAGACAGAGAAAAGATTCGTCAAAGTATTTTTTTTTCTAAGTTTATTAATTTTAGCTTACTTAAGTCCTAATAGAGCCACAGCGTCTTCTCAGATTTTACCATTATTTTCAGACAATGATGTACACAACTATAGGCCAATATTTGGACTTTTCATCAGGATATACAAAAGAAAAAAACAATATTGACAAGTTCACTATGGAACGATTCAATGCTATTGCTATACAGAAGACAGGTTACTATTCGTTCAGACTCCCTACGATTGCAGGTCTGTTTTTAACAAATAATGGGAAAGAAAGAGATACATCTGAATTAAGCAGCATCTGTTTAGAGTTTGGGAAAATTTTCCAATTTCAGGTAAGAGACAAGTGAATAATTCTTTTTTCGGGTGTGGTCTCCTCCCATTTTTGCATTTTTGTAAATGGAGATAGGATAATAGGAGATAAAATTAAGGCACTTAGCCTCTAAGAGATTATTTATTGAGTCAATTTATTTTTTACAAGAAACATTATTTAAATTGCAAGTGAGTATGTGGTTGCATCAGTGCTGCCTTTCAAACTCACATTTCACTAAGGTTACATTCTAATTTACTGATAATGGCACTTCATAAACATACCTTTAGGTAACTGAAAGACTTGCTTTATTTTTCTCCAATTATTAATAAATAATAAAATCAAAACTTAATAATATATAAGTGTACTTTAAACAAGTATTTTTTAAACAGAATGACTACAAGGACGTGTACTGGGACGAGGCAACCTATGGTAAGGCCGGCACTGACATTCAAGAAGGAAAGCTATCATGGGTCTCCGTTACAGCGCTAGAACGCTGCAATGAAGCTCAACGATCCATCTTCAAAGAGTACTATGGCAGCAAAGATCCAGAACATGTAAAGCGAATCAAGCAGCTTTATGACGAATTAGACATTAAGAATATTTATGAAAAGTTTAAACATTCTGTATTTGAAAATTTTGAACATCGCATCCGCGCGCTGCCAACTGAAGGAGAGAGGCAGTTCTGCTTAACAGTGTTGGCAGCCTGTAAAAAGTAACCAAGTCTAATAAATATAATTAAATTTATAAGTACATACTATGTTCTTTGTCAACGAAGGCACATATTACTGGTTATGTATGTCATAATTATGTATATTAAAATCATAGATGTTTAAAGTCAATAAATATTACTGCGAGTTTTTGTTTTATTATAATGAATTAAATATACTTTCTAAACAAAAAGGTAGTAGACACAAAAGCAAAAGACAATAAAAAATTAAAGAGACAATCAAGTGGTGAACGAAGAACGAAACACAGGTAGGACTACTGAAAAACGGATAGATTTTGTGAACTTCTAGCATAAACAGTGAGATGTAGATTGAAGGACATGTCGTACCGTGTGTCCATATTCATTAGGGCACCTAGAAAAGACTGTAGAAATAATCAACTTCTTAACAACCTACACCCGATATTTGTTGTAGTTTTGGAGAGTAGTACACAGTAACCACCAAACTTTTTTTGATTTGAGGTAGGAAATTTACATGGATGTCCTCCGCCCTGGGCAGGGCAGAGGGGTCTGTCAGACTCTTACTTACAAAAAACCACCAGAACAGAACAGAAAAATTGTCAGTAAAATAATATTTAATATTAAAGACATATCATAACACAGGGGTGACCAATGTCATTTTAAAGACTAGAGAAATGGAGTAATACAAAAGATTATTGTAAGTCAAGTACCTACATAATAGTAAAACTAATCAAATACATATTTTCAAGTTAGTTCGGAAATTTGAATCATTATTTAATTCCAATCGATCCTGTCACTAAAATTGTTATCCAACCATAGTTGAAGTACTGAAAAGATGGAAACCGCAATCAACATGTTTATAGAAATCGTACTTATTCGATTTTTTTTTGTGAAGCTACCTGATATGACGTCTTGCTGCTATTTTGTATTTTAAAATGAGCTGTCAGTGTCCCCGAAAACCACGAAAACGACACATATTTTGAAAAAGCGTTAACCGCAATGTTTTGTATTGGTTCTTGTTTTTGATATCAGTGTTTCGGTAAATCACGGAAATGATACCTATGAGGCCATGATGCATATTTAAAAAATTCTCAGCCTAAAGAAAGAGAAATTCTTTATCGAAATCTGCACTGCCGGCAATATTTCCAATGATATCGACCATCGCCGTGTCCTGGCAGAGGCGATCGGCGGCGGTGACCTCTCGCGCCCGGCCGGCGCTAGTTCAGGCCATGCTCCGGGGTGAAACCTGTGGTGAAACTGAATGGGAAGCCGTCGCCACATTAATTCATAAGTCAATGGTCAAATGTCACTCCTGTCTGCCACAGATAATAAACTAGTCTGCGCCCGCGCGTGTTCATTGCGCGGGGAATTTAATATTAGGCAATATTTATTTTTATTTTTTATGTTGTGTTGTTGTCATAATATAATATGTAATTTTAATATATATACCGTGAAATCAGCCAACTTTGATTTTCAAGCCTAACATTGGCCAGTAACCAAAAATAAGCAAAACAAGTTGTAACGACAATATTGTCTCAAATAGCAACATTTTACAGTCTGTTATGGAAAATAGGTTATATTTCTGGCAATACTGATGGCAAGTTCACTTGCTACCTTCACTCAGTTGGCTGTCAACGGTCGTCGAAAGAAAGCCGATTCGGGTGGTACCAAATTGTGCTTCGTGTTTTGTGATTCTAGTAAGCGTGAAAACTTGCCGAGGTGAATAGTTTTTTGATATGATTTTGGGTGAATTCATGATAATAACGTGATGCGCTTTTTGAAATCATAACGGGTCTTTTGAACTTAGAAATTTAGCGGCCAATGTTACAATCACTTTCTGCGAACACAAGATGTCAACTTTGGCCACCAACCAACATGTGCTAGGGCTGCCCCTACTCAATTTTTTTTATACCTACCTACCTATTTAATAAGTAAAATTGCCATTTTTTATACCTTAATATGTTAAGTATCGAAAGTAATAGGTACCTAATAAAAATGATTGATATTAAAACACATTTTTCTGTTAAAAAACATCCAATCGATTTATCTTATTTTGGACAACCCTATGTCTCAAAATCATTTGTATGAATTTAAAAAAAAAATATCGGGTAACTTTGGCCACTGCGCTGTACGGCTAAATTCGTAACCTTTTGTTATTATTATCTTTTAACCGTCAACTTTGACCAGTTTCCTATCGTAATTCTTAATTATGCGGCTGTAAAAGCGAAATTCCAAGAGTTATATGCAGTGGCTAATGTTGGCAGAAAGTCGAGGTAATTTTGGTTGACTATTTAAATTCGTTTTTGAGTATAAAAAGTCATAAGTTTTGCAGGTTTCGAGTTAAATATCAAGAGTTAAGGTTGCACTTGGTTTGCAAATAAAAAAAAACTAATACTTGTCTTATATTTTTTCATAGTTGTAGCCGATTATGTGTAAAAACCGGCCAAAGATGGCGAGTTTCACGGTAAGTTTATATTTAATATATATATGTAAGTGTCCGTATGTGCATCCGTGACATCACTTTTTCACTTTTGGCCCTAACAGAATACCAGCGCTGCGGTTTTTTTTTATGGAAAAATCGCAGCATCATGTCAGCATGATGCTGCGATTTTTCCGATAGGGACCGTTTTTGGCCTCGAACAGGTATTTTTTTAAATTTATATTCATGTTTTTTGTTTGTATTATTTTTCTTTCCTGTGTGTGTCCAAAATAAATGTCTTTCTTTCTTTCTTTCATTTCTTCTGCGAAGCAGTTAGACTAGTGAAGGAAGCGGCGCGGCGGCGCGCTAGAGGTAACGACGAGCTTCTCGCCCCGGACAGGGACCCAGGCGTAGACGTCGAGAGTAGCAAGACGACTACCGGCCACCGTAGGCGCGGGTCTGCGGACGGCGAGCGATGGGTAGCTCGCCACCCGGCTAGGGCCAGCGTTAGTGTTCCACGCGCGCCTCAAAGAGAAGTCAACACTAGAAGGGCCCCAACAGGGGCAACGCCTGTCGAGGTTGCGGAATGTTTATAATAGTTACCGTCACCCTGGAACATAAAGGGCAATCGGCAAAACCGGCCAAGGGCGTGTCGGGCAACGCTCAATGTAAGGTTCCGTAGTTTCCCGTCTGTCACAATAAGTGTTCCCACTTATAAGTTTAAAAAAAGGCTATTTGTTACGTTGACATACTACAGTTAGGCTGGCCAAATTTTTAGGGACAGTTCCTAGATTTCTGTATTATCATGTAGTTAAGTGTAGTGAGGCATCTTAGCGAGTTTGTTTCACAATGATTTCTAAACGTAGCAATGAGTTTATAATAGTCTTCGTATCGTCCTAATAACATACGCTAGTAATTAATTCATATCTTACTATGGTAGTTCTGTTTTGTTTTTTTAGGTACCTAGTGTATTTATTTTACGGTGCTCGGAAGTCATTCGTATGCGAGCCCGACGCGTTGATTTGTTTTTTGGCTTTTTTATTGTAAGCCATTCACAGTAAAGCTTTAAAAAAATATAAATTATTTTTTGAAAAATATAAATGTAAGTAATTTGTTTTTTGCTCGTTTATTTTACAGCCAACGCTGTTTTGAAAAATATGTTTTATACTATTTCAAAATTGTAGATTTCATTTTATTTAAATTGTTTAATTATAGGTATTACGTAACTTGTCACTTTGATATTTTTGGTTGACCCTTACATACTTCTGAAATCGAAACACAGCGGATATCTTCTTTTTTAGAACAGACGAGGAGTACCTTTACGAGGACGCAGTTCTGACTGCAGCAACAATTAATAATGTCTACACTAAGGTACATATAGGCACAACCCATAAAAGCCTAATTTCTTAAACGCAGGTCAGCATTGTACACCTCTGTCAATCGCTCTATCTCTTGTTGCCAATGCTGGGCATCCTCAGGAACACTGGCGACCATACTAATATACACTACACTACTCAAATGACATGCCAAATTGAATTTTGCCGCACAGGCAATGCAAGTGCATACTATTTCCATTTGTTTAATGGTCTAATCTAACATTCCTGTTTACGATTTAACAAATCTTTAAAATTACGATGATAAACTGCCACCATGCGAAAATAATCTGTAAGGTAGTTATGGTGCATGAGAAGACCGGCGTACTATCGGGTGATAGTTAAAACAGGTGACAACTGAAGCACCTCCGGTCGCTGAGTCAGCATTTTGCATTACTTATATCCCAAATATCCTGTCCGGCCGGATACATCATACCTATTCTATACCTGATATAATCTCTGTCACAAAAGGAGACGTCGACGGTCTGAATACATTTTTGTTCCGAAGAATAACTGTTATGGACGTGTGCTCTGCATGGACGACCTGTCAATATGGGTGTTATGTGGGTTCGAGTGTGGACTACACTTAATATAATATTGACACTAATGGACATGGGGGTTGAAAGCATTGTCATGCTCGCTCAAAAGTCTCGCTCGATGGTGGCGAGTGCGTTGGATCATTTGGCTCCCTTCATAATGGTTGAGCTAAATGGTGCTTAATTGGTGATGCCACGCGTCATGCTCGTAAATGGGCGTTTTAGTTCTCTCAATTTTTTTTTGTTTTATTGTATTTTTTTTTATTATACCTACATTGTTTTCACATAATAGAAGCACCAAAAAAAAATGTAACCAAGTTTTTGACATGAAGTTTTGAAAAGAGTGTCCGTGGAGTTTCTTGCCTATAGCGATCTACCTACGTTTTGGAACAGGCTACTAGCGTCACCTTTCTGACTAACTGACCGACTCTTTGACTATTCATAATTACATGTAAATAGTCTAAGTGAAATAAATGCCTCTGATTTGATAATGCCTTTGATTTTGACTATGCCACACCGGAATCTACGTATTCCTTGGTTTCCCAGAACGGATATAAAATACCTAATCCCTGGGTTTGTGAATCCATTCAAACTGCGGAAGACTAGTGGGCAGGCGTTTCATCGGATCTTTCTGACCACCATTCCATCAGTGCACTCCTCCACTCCTTTATTTCAAACAAAAATTCAAATGACATGCATTATTCAGGTTTACCGCACATACAATTTTCATTTGTATAATGATCTAACATTTTGAGTCATTAGGTATATATTTTTTATTAAATTTTACGTTTCATTACTTCTATAAAAATGGCGATGATGTTACTGTGTAAAACATTTCAATACTACCATTTGAGAACTTTCCACAGAAGTTCAGTTGCGTCTAGTATTCACATTTGTGACAATTTTCAACATGAACAATAATAGTAAAATATTGCAAAAAGTTTTGCCAGAACTAATCGACTGCTTAATGACAAGTCCTAAATTTACAAAACAGTTACCTGAAGTTGGATCTTGGGTGAAAAAGGTGAGATAAAATTTGCCTGCGTGCTTACTTCGTCAGGTTTTTAAAATGGTTGTTTTTAAATAGTCAAATTAATTATTTGCCAGTTAATAAATCACACAATACACGGAGGAAAGCAAGGCAGAGTACGGACGGTTCCCTTTGCGTACCAAATGTTGGAAGACCCTAAATATTTTACAGAAGAAAAATTACACTTAGCTCGATTCTTAGGATGCTGCTTAGAAATGGTAAGTGTAAAATGTTTACAAATAAATATGCCAGATGCAAACAAAAAATATGACCCAAACAGTTTGTACTTGAAATAGTTAAGACAATTCCGTGCACAGATTCCGTGGTATCTCAGATTGCAGTAACTATAAAGAAGTGCCAATAAATAATATACTTACTACTTATAAGTAAAAAAGACTTCGATAACTATTTTCATTAGTTAGAAAAGTCATTTTTTTTTGCTCAGATTGGAAATATTTACAACTAGCGACGACCTGCCCTAAACCTCTTTGAAAATCTTCTCTTTACCGTATTTTGTAAGTCACGTATTACTTGAATTTTTTTTTATCAGATGCATGGATACTTATTGGCAGTAGACGATATCATAGACGCCTCAACGACTCGTCGTGGGAAAACGTGCTGGCACCTTCTTCCTGGCGTAGGCACCTCTGCCATCAACGACTGTATACTTCTGTACCACTGTTTTATGGAAATCATTGAAATTAAATTTGGAGAAGAACCTTTTTACACCAATTTAGTCAAAATTTTCAATGGGGTATGTATGCAATCCAATCACACAATGAAGTACCACAATGGCAAACGCATTATTATACTAATTTTAGAATACGCCCATTCCCAACCTATAAATATATATATATATATATATATATATATATAATGTTGTAATGGGTCGTGCGTGGGGGCAGGTTTTTAAATCTAACCAGGAACAATGTCTAACTAGAACACTCATCCATTAATTCTTTAGTACACACTGATTCCTCCTCTAATCAAAGTATCACACATCCAACGATCAATGATACGACACTAACAATTATGTTCATTTAAGCCCCTGAGTCCTATCCGAATAAAATAATAAAGAATAAAAAAAATAACAGAATACTGTGTGAGTGTTTCTCCTTAAGTATTTCTACAAACTGGTAGCTGTTTTCTTAGACTTTTTCATCCTTTTCAGGCAATCATGTTTACAACAATGGGCCAATACTTAGATTGCACATCAGGATATAGCAAAGAAAAAAACAATATTGATATGCACACCATGGACCGATACAATACCATTGCAGTCCAAAAGACCGGGTATTATTCTTTTAGATTACCGATGCTACTAGGACTGTGTTTAGTAAAAAATGGGCAAGAAAGAGATACTGCTGAATTAAGCAGCATTTGTTTCGAGTTTGGTAAAATTATACAATCTGAGGTAAGTAAAAAATATTTTATTTTACAAACGAATTTTCTTTATAGAAGTAGGCCTATTCAGTACTTAAGTACCTACCGCCATTTTTGCTAGATTTTAGTTACGAACCTAGAACACCTCTCAAATATGTATGTGGCTATGTGGCCATATTTATTTACGTAGCAGATTGTTGTTTAGTAATAGTTGATTATAAAATTATTAAGGCGAGTGACTTTTTAATCCAGAGCGAGGTCTTCTAAAATAGAATCCTCAGCAAAGCAAGGGATTAAAATACGTCACTCGAGGTTAAAATAAATATGGGATCTTATCACCCTATAAGAGAAAATAAGTAACTACACTTACTTAATAAGAATATTAGTCTGTTTAATATTTTGTTTATTAAAAATCACGAAGACGCGGAATGCATTTCGCGCGTTTTATACCTATTTATAATTAATTATAAATAGTTCGGGTCGGGTGCGTTTTCTTTTTTGTCATAATAAAGCCTTCGTACAATGTCACTGATCGATCTCTTGAGTCTAACAACATTTACGTCCCAAATTCAAAACACATTTATCCTTTTATTAAAGTACCAAGTACTTTTTATCACATCAAATCAATTATCAAAAACGCTTCTTGGTTTACAGGCTAAAAAACGTCGCCTTTAAAATAGTACATTGCTCCCTTGGTAAACAATGTACCTATAAAAACCATAAAAACTATTTATTTCAAACTAAAATTTTCTTGACAGAATGACTACAAAGACATCTACTGGGACGAGGCAACGTATGGAAAGGCCGGTACTGACATTCAAGAAGGTAAAATAACCTGGCTCTCCGTAACAGCGCTGGAGCGCTGCAATGAAACTCAACGGTCCATATTCAAAGAATACTACGGCAGCAAAGATCCTGAACATGTAAAGCGAATCAAGCAGCTTTATGACGAATTACAGATGAAAAAGGTTTATGAAAAGTTTAGAAGTTCTGTGTTTGAAAATGTAGAACGTCGTATTCGTGCGCTGCCGACTGATGGAGCGATGCAGTTCGCCTTAGGAATTCTGGAAGCCTGTCGAACACAATTACACAACCCTTTTGAATAAAATAATTGGGAAATATAACTATCTAGCTTCTGCCCGCGGCTTCGCTCGTGTTAGAAAGAGACAAAAAGTAGTCTATGTTACTCTCCATCCCTTCAACTATCTCCACTTAAAAAATCACGTCAATCCGTCGCTCCGTTTTGCCGTGAAAGAAAGACAAACAGACAGACAGACAGACAGATAGACAGACAGACACACTTTCCCATTTATAATATTAGTATGGATATATAATTGTGGCCAAAAAAAATTTTTTCGATTGCAGAATGCTCAACCAAAAGTATATTTTTATATGCGCACCCAACAAAAGTTCTATGCTAATATTATAAAACTGAAGAGTTTGTTTGTTTGTTTGTTTAATGCGCAAATCTCAGGAACTATTAGGTCTATTTGAAAAAATATACAATATGTCCCGGAATAAACGCACACCACCAGACACCCCAATTAGAATATTATGTTATAATCATAATACATACACTGAATTTGTATTATTATGTTTAAAACACTGTTTTTCTTATAAATTAGTGGTACAGATTGTGGGAGAAAATTATAGTCACATTACAAATCTACTCATGCACACAGTCGCACTTGCATAAGGGGCTAGCGTAGTAGGTATTTCATACATTTTAGTTTGTTTTGACTGTACAGCGGAAGTGTGACAGCAGTTGACGTAGTTTTAATTATTTTTGGGATAAAATATTACCTATATTAAAAATTACAAAAATCAATTCAGTAAACGATTCTGAACACAAACCATGTATTTTCTCAAAGTGCATTATTTCAGTTACACATTGTATACTAATATTATAAAGCTGAAGAGTTTGTTTGTTGGTTTGTTTAAATTCGCTGATCTCAGCAACTACTGATTGCCCATTTATCAAGGAAACCTAAAGGCTTTATAATAACACACTGCGACCAATAGGAGCGAAGCAGCAAAAAAAGTGTGTCAAACTGGGAAAAAAATATTCTTTTCATAACCTTCATTTGCGTGTGCTACGTAAATGGTTGAAGTTACACAAATAAAAAGCTTTTTCCAAAAAAAAAATAACCGACTTCAAAAACTAAAAGCACAAAAATAACTATTTAGGAAGTCGGTGGCAACACATCAAAAAGACCGGCAGAGGAAGAGCCACCGACTTCCGAAATAGTTATTTTTGTGCTTTTAGTTTTTGTAGTCGGTTATTTTTTTTTTTAAAAAGCTTTTTAAGTTTGACTTTTTAGTTAGTCTCAATGTCAGACTACGTTTTAGAGTAACTTTAAAAAAAATGTACGTTTTTCTAAATTGAGGAGTTCCCTCGATTTCGGCATGATACCATCATCAGATCCTGGACCTGATGGCAATGGGACCATTTGGGAAGTCTACCCTTTCAATCAAAAAAAGAATTGTTCAAATCGGTTGGTAAACGAAGGAGATATGCGCGAACAAACATAAAAAAAAACACAACCGAATTGAGAACCTCCTTTTTTTAAAAGTCGGTTAAAAATATGTACTAGAGAATTGTTCCTCTTAAAAAGTTTTAAAAAGAAGTCGCGACAGCGAAGTATGTCGAACTTTTATATTTCACTCACACCTTTTCCGTGGCAATAAAATTTCTTAGAAAATATAGTATTACTTGCGAAGGTATTTTTATGAATTTTTTTATTCTTATAAATATATTCGTTATTCATTACAAGTATTATTTTGAACAGAATTGCCCTTTAAATCATATAAACCTTCGAACACACGTGATTCGAGACACAATAGAAAGACAATGGCAGCGCAACAACTGGCTGTCGTTTCGTCGTCAAAAGATTTAAGGTCATAGCTCATTACAGCCACCCGGCAGCCACTCCGCACCGACTCGCCTTATAACCGAGGCGATCCGGTGACGGTACGGAGTTGATATAGTAAGCGCATGCCCATACTAGGCATTATAAAAAATACTAGCCGCAGAGGCGAGTCGGTGCGGAGTGGCTGCCGGGTGGCTGTAAAGCTATGACCTTTATTGCGAGGGTAATTTCAAAGAATATGCTGGGAGATATCACAGTTTTAAAATTACCTACTCCGCAGCAAAATAATAATTGTACGTACAGTCACGTGCATAAACATACAATGTGTCCGTCCGGGCATGGACTAGCGATATTCTAAACACTTAAATATAAGCTATATTAAAGCACAATTACACTCTAAGCATGGGTCCAATTCACTTCCCTGCTACGGGGCAGCCATTTTGTTTTTTTTGTTGAACTATTCCATATGAAAATACAAATAAAATCATATCTCTCTAAGTTTTTGTGGTACTGAGATAAAAATAGGCTTATTTGAAAGGCAACCATATTATCTACCGTTAACATTACAAAACAATGTGTTCCCAATTCCATAACTTTTGAAAAAAAATGTGAAAGCCGAAAAAATAAATAAAAAATTATGCAATTCAAACAATTATTGTTTGAATTGCATAATTTTTTAGGAAGTGATTTGGACCCACGCTTAGAGTGTAATTGTACTTTAATATAGCTTATATTTAAGTGTTTATAATATCGCTAGTCCATGCCCGGACACACTGTATACTACACGTATACACTACGCAAAGATTTAAATCAATTTTCTCTTAAATGAGCCATTCCTTTAGTAAAATTTATTTTATAGTAGGTAAACTTATCATACACTACTATAAAATGTGCCCTAAAACTAAATATTATTATAGATAATCTATGAGAAAATTGATTGGGTGGTGTAAGTATACATGTTTATACACGTGACTGTACGGGCAGTAACGAGGCTGGCTGGAGGCTTTGCGAGATATTCCTAGCTTATAAATTGCCACTCACCTCCTCTGTCGATTCCTATTATTGTGGATCGGGACTCCTTTGAAAAACTTCTTCCTGACAGTTTCTCTCCATCGGCTTCTGTCCAAACCATCGTGGAGGTGCTGACCGATATCTCAAGGCTTGTTGATATCTGATCAGCCCAGCGTTTGGAGCTTCGTCCACGAGGCCTTTTGCCTTCCACTTTGCCACAACTTGTTTTATACATTACAATAACACATAAATATTATGTTACATAACATGTTGCGGAATGTTTATAATAGTTACCGTGCGTGACCCTGGAACATAAAGGGCAATCGAAGGAACATGAGTGGGTTTTAGTCAGTAAAAGTCTGACACGCTCTCCCGCCGCACCCAGGACGGGAGCAGTCATTCGATGATTTGCCACTTACCAAAAAAAAATGTTACATAACATCACGCTATGACCTACGGGAGTAGTAATCAAAAACCTAACATAACGCAGTTGAAACCGCGGGGACTGCTAGTATTCATGTAAAACTAAAAAACCGGCCAAGAGCGTGTCGGGCCACGCTCAATGTAGGGTTCCGTAGTTTCCCGTACGTCACAATAAGTGTTCCCACTTATAAGTTTAAAAAAATTAAATGTTACCAATTTTCGGTGGAAGTTTACATGGTAATGTACATCATATTATATTTTTTTTATTTATCATACTCTTCTTTTGGAAGTTACAGGGGGGGGGACCAACATTTTATCACTTTGAAAGTGTCTCTCGCGCAAACTATTCAGTTTAGAGAAAAATGATATTAGAAACCTCAATATCATGATGATGCTGGAGGTGCCTAGTAGCAAAACAAATTTCTATTTCCACTCCTTTACCGTGCGTGCCTCTCAATTATGGAATCGGCTCCCGAAAGCAATTCAAGAAAGCCCATCGATTAACTCTTTTAAAAACAGATTGAGAAGTTATCTACTATCCCAAGTATCTGACGCATCATCATCATAGATTCACTACATCACTATAAGGTTAGGTATATATTATATTTATGTATTTATTTTAGTTTATTAGTTTATGTTTTCAGTATTTATTAATTTATGTATTTGCATTCATAAATATATATTTTAGTCGTTGTTATTATTTAAACACTCTCTTGCACTATGTTGGCCCGTTTCAAGTACAGTCTATCGCAATGCCCTAGGTTGACTGGAAGAGATCTCTTCTAGAGATAAGTCCACCTTTGTAAACAAATTACAGTTAAGTTCTTTGTTAAACAGTTATGTGCAATAAAGTATATTATATATATCATTTTTGAAGACCTATCCATAGATACCCCACACATATGGGTATGATGAAAAAAAAGATTTTGAGTCTTAAGTTCTATGTATGGGGACCCCCAAATTTTTTTATTTATTTTCTATTTTTGTATCAGAATCTTAATGCGGTTTACAGAATACATCCACTCAGCAAGTTTCAACAGTATAGCTCTTATAGTTACGGAAAAAAATGGCTGTGACATAAGGACGGACAGACAGACAGACAGACGGACAGACATGACGAATCTATAAGGGTTCCGTTTTTGCCATTTGGCTACGGAACCCTAAAAACAATACAAAAAACCAAATAGTAGCCAATTTGAAATTATTAGGATGTAAATATGTAAATGATGATGAGGCACTACAATATTGTGCATTATGAATGCAGCATTGTCGTTTCAATAGTTCTATTAAAATGTTAAAGACGCTATTCCGTGGAAAATTTCTTTACTACCAGTCGAAAACATTCCATAGAAGTTCAGCTGCGTCTAGTGTAGGTACCGACAACTATCAAAATGAACAACAATAATAAAATATTCCAAGAAGTTTTGCCAGAAGTAATCGACTGCTTAATGACAAGAGATAAACTTTGCCTGTGTACCAACTCAGTTTGTAACTTATAATCTTATATTTATACTAATATTATAAATGGAAAGTGTGTCTGTCTGTATGTTTGTCTTTCTTTCACGGCAAAACGGAGCGACGAATTGACGTGATTTTTTAAGTGGAGATAGTTGAAGGGATGGAGACTAACACAGGCTACTTTTTGTCTCTTTCTAACGCGAGCGAAGCCGCGGGCAGAAGCTAGTATCTAACAAAAGAAAGTCGTGTTAGTTACATATTTTATAACTCAATAACGGCAGACCCGTTTTGGCTGAAAATTAGTGGGAGCTTAGGTTCAGGGGAGGAACATAGAATACTTTTTATCTTCTTTTTTTAGTAACCTAAAATGTGATATAACGCGGGTGAAACCGCGGGGGCAGCTAGAGTCGTCCAGGCCCCAGGCAGGCAGGCAGGTCCAGGCAGGAGGCGTGACGCGCATATCAATGCGCATTGTAGGCCTGGACACTCGCACCTCTTCCGCCTGGAGCGACGTCCGCAGCCTCTCGGCCAAGGCATCGGCGACGGGGCCGCTGGCCACCCCTGGGACCTCCAGCATGCGGGCTCCGGTCGCCGTGACCCGCAGCCGCACGCTCTCCGCCGCTCCGATCTCGGCCAGGTTGACCGCCGCTTTCGCCTTAGCCAGTACCACCCCGTAGGTCACCCCCTTCTTCTCCGCGTCCGGCTGCAGGGTGATTACCACCGCTGCAGGCTTAGGGGCGCGGAGCCTGGCTTGTGGCGCTCTTGCCGCCGCTGCCGCTTCTTGGCGGCCCTAGCCGCCTTGGCCGCCTTTTTTTCCTCCCCGGCGACGCGCCAACCGGGTTCGGTCGGAGTTTCGGCATCCGTGGGAGGAGGGGGAGGCGGTGAGGAGCGCTGTGCAGCTGCACACGCTGCGTGTGCCCCCACCACTCTAGGCTTCGCCGCCTTGCCCTTTGCCGGCTCCGGCGCGGCGACACGCCTCGACGTCCCCGCCACTGATGCCGCAGCCACAGCGGCAAACGATGCCGCTGGCTCTGCCGCCGACGCCGCCGGGACCGCTCGACAGGCCGCGAGCGGGAGCCGGAGGGCAATGCCTTCCAGCACCGTGAACCGGCGCTGGCTGGAGGTCTGCCATGCCCTGCACCAGGGTCTGGAGCACCTCCTTAGGCTCCAACAGCATAAGCAGAATTTGGTAAAATTCTACAGTTTCAGGTAAGTAGTATATTATCCCTACATTATGATTTTTTCTCCTCAGAAATCTTACTAACATTTTTTTCACCTTACCATTTTGTATAATTTTAGTTTCAAATCTAGAACATAATTCCATAACGTGAAAATAAAATAAAAATAATGAACCATTTTTTCAAACTAGTATTTCTTGACAGAATGACTACAAAGACATCTACTGGGACGAAGCAACGTATGGAAAGGCCGGTACAGCTGTCATTCAAGAAGGAAAAATACCCTGGCACACCGTAACAGCGCTGGTCCATATTCAAAGAATACTACGGCAGCAAAGATCCTGAACATGTTAAGCTAATCAAGCAGCTTTACGATGAATTGCAGATTAAAAAGGCTTATGAAAAGTTTAGAAGTTCTGTGTTTGAAAATTTCGAACGTCGCATCCGCGCGCTGCCTACTGATGGAGAAACGCAGTTTTGGTTAGGAGTTTTAGGAGATTGTCGAAAACAAATTTACTAAATTAGGTAGTTGAGTTGATATTAATTAATTAACGGTTTTAGTCAGTAAAAGTCTGACACTTTCTCTCGCCCCGCCCAGGGCGGGAGAAGTCATTTGATGAATTCGCATCCATAAAAAACGAACCACCAATTTACAAAAACATCTAAGGTTAAACCATCGAACACACGTGATTTGAGACGGGCTGTCGCTTGTTCGTCGAAAGGTTAAGGGCCAACTCACACCGAAAGAGCGGCGAAGGGCAGCGAAACGGACGCAGTTTCAATGTCATATGAATTTTAACGAGTCGCGAAAATGCCCGCGACGCCGCAGGAATTCCTTCTACAACAATCCTCGTTTGAGTTTCTCATGCGATAATAAATATTATAGTAATGAAAATAAAGTTAAAATTCATATGACATTGAAACTGCGTTCCGCTTCGCTGCCCTTTGCCGCTCTTCCGGTGTGAGTTGACCCTAACCTATTAACGGCCAAGCGCCAGCCGGCTGTCGGGCTGCTATTTCTAACAACGTGTGTTTGAAGGTTTTATGCGAATCGTTGGCTTATTTTACAATGACAGGCACATTCTGCAACTACACCAAGTTCCCGTTATAATGAAGCCATCACAAAAATCAAACTCAATTTTGGGTTCTATCATAGTATATTCCAAAAATATAATGTTATACATGACATTGTTTTATATAATCGAGTATAAAGGGCAGTATTACTGACCCGTCATTTACAGCAGTAGGTACCTACTTAAAGTAAAATGCAAAATTTTAACTTAACCACTTTTGCAAAATATAATACACTAGAATTTGAGTTACTTGTTACGAGATAGTACTAATTATTTGTTTAAAGTAATAATAAAATAGAAGAATTATCACGAAAGATATCTTTCAAATCAAAATAATAAGTATTTTCAATAGAGCGTGTGAGGCTTCCGACTCTGATTCTAATACTTCTGATACATAAGTTGGAATGAAATGGATTATTGTTTCCTTCAGTTAATGAGTTAGTAATTTGACGAAGATAAATTAATGCCATTAATATAATACCATTTTGACATATGCGAAAATGTGGATATTTTAAGCTTTGCAACATCGTTTTATCAACACAAGGAGCACGGATGTGTAGTTTGGACAGTTACAAGACTTATCGGAAACTTTCGAAATCGTTCGGAAAAAGCAAGTATACGGGTAAATTCTTAATAATTGGATATTTAGCATCACCTCGTAAAAGCCCTCGTAACATATTAACAGTAAATATACCGAATACAGGGTACAGAGTTTTATTAAGCGTTAGCATCAAGTGCGATAACGTTTACAAACGTAGGTCTATATTTGTTGTGTTGAAATTACTACATTGTGTCTGCTATACAAATATGAAACACAAAACTTATTTTTTATTATATACTTTCATTATTTATAATTTGTGGGGAACTTATCGAGTTACACACACGTATATTGTTGGGCATGTCCATTTTAATATCATTCGCAGTGTGTAGCTGATTGTCTTTCCAATTAATAAATTAAATATATATGATACCAAGAATGAAATTAAAAGAGAGAGAGTAATTAAAAACATTAACATTAAAATTACGATTTTATTAGGATCGTTTAATCGTAAATATCGACCAATTGATGCATATTCTGATAACTACCTAAAAATATAATGTACGGGCGATCGCCTATCCGAACGCTTCGCACGAGTGGGAATATACAGGGTATTGAGCAAAGACAGTGTAAATATTCATGAAAATTTTGCGTCATGATAGAGATATAGAACCAAGTAATCTTAAAAAACTGAGCTGTTTAATTTGAGATTTTGAATACGTAAGTACGTCTCTTATACACAACATCCTGTATATACCGCTGCGCCTATGGCTGGTTTAGATGATAATTTAGCTCAGCATTCCTTTAAACAAAGAGGCACTTTCATCTTTCATCCAAACTCAACTAAAGCGGCTTTAATCTAATCCAATATTTCATTGGAACCAAAACCAAATAAAATTTTGTGTTTCCCACTCAAATAGCAAACTATAGTACGTGCTAATATAATTTTGACTAGTAAGCACCAATTGACTAACAATATTTATCCCTTACAAAATCTATGTACAATCTTATTTGGCTAATAAAATTTAGCCAATCACACAGCTTTATACGAAAACGTTCGGTTACTAATAGATAACTATTATTATTATACAGTGAAAATTGTTAAATTAAAGTTGAGCGACTTTCGAAGTGTAGTCCTGTATGGGTAATCCTTATAATAAACAAATAATTAAACTGTCCACATGTGGATTTTAATAAATGTAAATGTAATTGCTTTATGAATATAATTATTTATATATATTTTACTAGCTTTTGCCCGCGACTTCGTCCGCGTGGAATAATAGTTCCCGTTCCCGGGGGATTTGCGGGATGAAAACTATCCTATGTCCTTTCCTGACCATATCTGTACCAAATTTCATTTAAATCAGTTCAGTGGTTTAGGCGTGAAGAAGAGACAGACAGACAGAAAAACAGACAGACAGAGTTACTTTCGCATTTATAATATTATATATATGAGTATGGATTATGTGAGTATGTGGATTGATCATTTATAGAAAGCCAAACCCAAAGTCACCACCACTGCTTTAAAAACAAATCGTTAAGTTCCCTTACATTGGTATTGCGAAAACACAATTTAATCTGAAAATGATAGCTGTAAATAAAAAAAAACAATTCATTCACGGTTCTGTGTCAGTATAACAATTACCCATACACGTAAACCCGTTACAATATAAATAATAAAATTATGTTATTTGTGCATATTCGTAACTATAGTATGATTACAATATGTTAGTTAGTTTGTACGTTGAAACATACGTGTTTAATGCTGGCCGGAAAACAATAAAAAAAACAGGCATCAATTCTCATTCAAAACTAATGGTCCGTGTATTTTATTTCCCTCATTGCGCTTTATGTGAACTTTATTATATAAGGGACTTATATAACTTATATAAGGTACAAATTTAAATAATTCATGTGTCGTAGTGATATTTATGTATTGAGTGAGTTCTAGAAGTAATTCTACTGCCATTAGTTTTAAATTTCTACCTTGTTTGTAGGAAATAAGATTTACATGCAACTTTTTGAATTGATCAGATTTGGACCATGCAGATTCGAAAAAAAATCGGTTAAAAATTACACTTATTATTTGTCCAGACACTATGGTCGAGATAAAAATAATAATAAACAAGTGCTTGGCTATGCAATATCACTGTCACTGTCACTCTACTACCAAAGTGCAATGGTAAGATAGAGACCGAGAACTGTAAGCCAAAGTACGTGCCAATTAATGCTTATTTATCTTGACCTAAACGTACATATATTTTAAATCTGTATTACTGCCTTAGCATTTATTTCTCAATACTAAAATAATTAATTAAATATCGAACGATCTCTTCTTACCAAAGATACAGTAAAATGAAAATAATACATAACATTAAAGTATTTACATAAAGTACAAAGCTTGCGGGTGTTAAGTTATAAAACTTGAATAAGCTCTTTTGCAGGCACCCCACTTGGCGTATTTGTGATAAAATAATCATTTCAAAATACACTCTGTTCTTATAACAATAAAGTTTATTATTGTAGTGACGCAAATGTTTGTAAAAATACGCCAAATGAAGTTCCAGTTCCGATATAGACACGCCATATCCATTATCTTACTCTGGCATTATTATCGCGATCAGATCGAGTTTACTTCTAATATATTGTTAAATTCGGTGGTCCTCGTTTACTATGTGTTTCGACATCGCAACTAAAGACGTGTTACTGCTTCTAACAACAATACTAATTTAATTCCTGTTCTAGTAGAACAATCATAATTATAAGTAAGTATTATTGTTTATTCAACAAAGTTTTGAAACTTTCTATTAATATTATTATTCCCATGCGATTATGCGCTGTACACGATTATAATGTGAAATAAACAAATCGAAGGTTGTTTTTAGCGATGGCAGTGAATGGTCGAGTGATGTTCGTTCTCTTTCACGCTAAGCTGTTATGTATAGCAGCATCTCGCTCTGTCATGCCAAATAAGTTGATTGTATTCCAATTCAAGGGGGATACAGCCTTCAAGTCGGGTCCATACGATGTAGTCAAAATCCAGGCAAACATGGACCGTAGACCGAATATTACATATAAATAAAATTTATTATGTGATGAACCTACATTAGTCATGAGGGGTCATGACCCCCCATAACCCACCTCCAGGGATCCGCCCTTGTGTGTATTGCCATAATAAAATAACATACCTATACAATTCTATTTACTAAATCCATATTAGATTATCTACATCTATTTGGCGTGCACAAATTGGCATTTTCAATACCAGAGTCATCAGTCACGAGCGGAATATAATTTTTCATCGTCATAACCATGAAAGGGTTAGAGAGAAAATTCAACGTCTTTTAGGGTAGCTCTACCAATTCAGTCAATATATTATACTCTTATGCCGCCTATCATTGAAAATAGTTTTAAAGACTTTTGCTGAATAAATCGTCGCGCGAAACGTAAGCCACGTTATCCCAACCATCTATTACCACTCATACAAAATTCACCTTCTAAATCCAGCTATTAAGTTGTGAAATCAACCAGCAGACAAATCTGTCGAAACAATCCGTAAGAGACCATTTTCTTTGTTTCCACAACACCACAAGTCCTACAAGGCAGCACAACAACCCTTTCCCTTAAGTGAACACTTGAAATGCGCGGTAAAATACTCAGCCGCTATCTGTCAACCGATCAACATTTCAACATCCGAACTCAAAAGTGATATAAAATGTACTACAAACATTTTGTTCATGCGGGATCCGTTTGCGTCAGTATCGGGAGTTGTGGAGCCAGCATGAGTCGCCGATGTGCTTCGGATCCTGTGAGGGCAGCGACAGTGATCCCTGCTTGGTAGGACGCCGGGATCCGGATGTGGCTCGTGCGAGTGCCGTAATCGCCCCAGCCGATAGCTCGCCATTCACGGATCACGTTTATTACTTGACCTGTAAATAAATACATATTGTGGCAATCGGATCATAACAGTTGTTAGAACTTAATTTTAGCTTCTATCGTATTTCACGATCAATTTATTGTTTAGGTCGACGCACTCAGTGCACTGTCTTAAATTATGTTTTTTTTTTAAGAATTTGGCAAGAGACATCCTTTTTTTGGATAGGAATCATCAAATAAATTACTCCTGTTGCTCTGGGCGGAGCGGAAGGGAGTGTCAGACTTCTACTGACTAAACCCGCCCATGTTCACTGCCATACATATAATTTGCATTAGACTACAAAAGTTTTTCCTAGTTATAAATGACAGGTATGACATTTCTATGTAAATTATAAAGTGGCTTGGAACATATTGCATTTTTACATTTACTTTGACAGTGGCTACTCGCATATTGGTGGAGGGAGAGCGCGGCAGCATCGATTAATTTCGAAGGTTAAAATAATGAACGAATTACCTTGGGGTTGGCTTCCAGCCAACCATCCTAGATTCAGCTGGATACCAATGTTTAACGTGAAGTGACTGCCTATCAGACCTCCACAACCCAGTAACTAGGCGACATGATACTTTCTGATTTCTGTTTCTTCTTTTATTTAAGAATTACTAAGCATATTTAAGACTAGCTGTTCCTCGCGGTTTCACCTGCGTTACATTAGGTTTTTGGTTACTGCCTCGCTCCCGTGGGACATAGCGTGATATTATATAGCCTATGTTACTCGTGGACAACGTAGCTTTCGAATGGTGAAAGAATTTTTAAAATCGGTCCAGTAGTTTTCGAGCCTATTCATTACAATCAAACAAACAAAGTTTTCCTCTTTTTATAATAATAGTATAGAAAAATAACAATAACTCACCAAGCACATTAAAAGTATGGAAGCGTCGATCCGGCACAACCATCAACGGAGTCAGATCGGTGTCCGCAGTGAATCTGGACAGTACATCCCTGGTCTTGATGAGCAGGGTCGAAGGAGACGTAAGGTGGTGCCATAAGGTCGCTTCTCGGATGCACTCGACTGGGTTACAGAGGTACACCCCTCGAGGAGACACGCCGAAGACCATCTGGTGGTGCCATGCGTCGGGGATGTCGTGTTCATAGCCCGATTGTAAGTTTAGTGTCAGGATTGGTACTGCACCTATGGATGGTACAATTGAATGTTAGTGTTCCAGAAAGCTGGATGTATCGAAAAAAGCGATATTTAACATATATTATGGCGGCCGCAATAAGTTACAAAAGTACGTCTGTTGGAGCTGTCTTGATTCTTATCTTATTCATCTAAATATCAATGTTGAGACAGTTTAACATAAATCTGTTTAATTATAATTAGTTGCTGTTTAATATTGATGGTTTTAATGCCATCGTAAGAAAGAAAGCGAGCGGCATCCATGATGCGCACGCAGAGTGCGTGGGAGCGTCAACAGCATTCTGAGAGTCATTAGTGATAAGCCGTGTTGCGCCACTTTGGCACATTGGGTGCATGTTACATGTGCATGTACCTGGTGTGTCAAGTGAACGCAAAAGATATTTAAATTAATAAACCCATTGTATCTTTTACTAACATAGTTTTTTAAGGGTTGTGATTACTAACAATTATGGACCACGGTCTGAAATAAAGTATTTTTTTCTTATCAAATCTGTAGCTTTATACCCAAAAGTCATTCCCGTGTAAGTTGGATCAGAATATTAATTTTGTACATGTTATCCTGATTCATAAGGAATAGTATCTATACTAATATTGTAAATGGGAAAGTGTGTCTTTCTTTCACAGCAAAACGAAGCGACGAATTGACGTGATTTTTTAAGTGGAGATAGTTGAAGGGATGGAGAGTAACATAGGCTACTTTCTGTCTCTTTCTAACGCGAGCTAAGCCGCGGGTAACAGCTAGTAGGCTATATAACATCACAAAATATTAAACCTTCGAAAATACAGCCAGCTGTCGTTTGGTCCTCGAAAAGCTAATATAAACTTAACACATTATTTCAATCATCAATTACTAGTCAAGTAAGCCATAATAAAGCTAATTATGCAATAGACAGAGTTCGTACGCACCTGCTTGCTATTTGCATAATGTATGCAAATGATTTGACCATTACTTTACTGATGTCAATAAAATTGCTTACATTATTTACGTATTTACGTAAACAGCTTAATATCATACAGTCACAGAATGCTAATTATGTAAATAATTGTTATATTTTTGCTTGATTTTCTATACAAAACTTATAAAAAAATCATTTTTTAATTTAATTGATAAATCTTACGGCGTATATCTCGATTGGCGTGTCGCTGAATGATTTTGGGCTAACTTATGCGGTAATAGTTTACTTCTTTTAGCCGCGTTCAACATCGTAAGAGTGAGAAAAGCCGTCAAGCTTATGGAACTGCGCATATTTATTCCGCTTATGTCCATACAAAAACAACGATTTTGTATAAAACGCGTACGCGTCCGATAAGCAGTCTTATTCGGCGAATTTAAGTTTAGCGTAAATAGCGGACCAATAACAAGAAATCGCTTAGTCTGACGATGGCCTAAAACACAGGTTTTTATTAACCTAGCTCAGGCAGGTCCCTACAAGTAATAATGGAAGTACTAACACTCCACTCTTTATTTATACACTATCAAAATAAACTTGTTTTTTAATAGGTAATTAAATCATCTTTTTAGAACCTAATACTTACCTAAGTACTAACCTAAGTATTTATAAGTTTATTAATGTACTACTTTGTAAAAGAACGTAAATACATTATTATTATATTATTACTAACCAACAGTGATCCAGTCAGCCAGCCAGTGAGACAGCGAGACGACTCGTTCAGGGTAGGTGGGGAAGAAGCGGGCCGTGACCAGGCCATCAGACGCCTTGTGTATGCCGGAGACCAGGTCGGCGGCCGTGCAGCCCGCTACGGCGCGGGATAGTAGGTATCTGTAGGGTTAGAGTGAAGAGATTTAATAGAAGTTTTAATGTCTGAGGGGATATAGAATGTGTTTGTTACTGTAATCCACGATTTCACTCTCGTTTTTGGAATCTGCCCAGTTATACAAGCTTTCTTCGATAAGTGGGCTATACAACACCTATTTTTTTTTATCAAATCTTGATCATACAGTTTGTTTGCTTGAACGCGCTCATACTAGATGAGCGCGTTCAAGCAAACAAACTGTTTAGCTTTATGTTATTAAAAATAGAGTTAAGACGAAAATGAAAAATCCGCTTTGTGCAGGCGATTATAGCACCTCTAAAAAGAAAAGGCCTTTGGCCAGTGTGAAATACAATCCTGCAAAATTCTTTATTTAGTTTTACAAGTATAGTCGTACTTGCTTGCTAGTTTTTGAAGCATGCTTTTAGGCAAAAAATGGCTGTAGAAGGATAAATTGGCTCTTTAAACTAATTTACTAAATTATACTTAAGTATACAGAACAAACAATTAAATAAATTATAAATGCTATTGTTATTATACAAACCTAGGTAATGGAGCATTATTAGCCCTTTGTCGAGTACCAACAGACGAGCTTATTTTCTCCAAATTCACAGGCACGCCCAACGCATTCTGAAATTAAAAACAAGCCAAGTATTGTAGTTGTGACCTATTACAAAGTAACATTATCGTATTGTTTTTTGTTTATCTTATATATTGTGTCGCTTCTTAGAATTCGTAAAAACAATGAGAGCTGTTTCTGAGTCACCATTACTTTGCATTATTTTTTACTAATTGAAATTGGATTTTTTTTTTATCTTTGGACTACTAGAAGTCTAGAAGTTCAACCAGTGAAGGTCCATGTTTTTCATTTCATTTTTTTACAAACTTGATGTCTATGTTGCCAAGTGAAACATTCGTTTATTTATTTATTTATTCATTCGACCGTCATGTTCAACATTTTCTCTATGCCTATTTTCAGGTGTAATTACTTTATTTTTTATACTAATGTGGCGAAAAAGCTTACTGGTTGTGTGATGGTAAGCGGACACTTGAACCTATGAACGCTTGCAACTCCAGGAGTAACAAACGCAATTAACTGGCCCTTTAAACACCCATTCAACACATTTATTATACCCTATACTATGTCAAATCCATTTTTATTTGAATTTAGAATAAAGGAATACTAACAAAAACGTTGACAACAGCGGTGACGCCGCAGGCCGAGGTGCTGATCTGCGTCACCTGTCTCTCACAGGCCTCGCATTCCGACCAGATCATGCACCTTGGAGGTTCTACACACGCCGCAGTGCTTGAACTAGTGCTCGCCGCTGCTTCACTCGCCTAGGGACGAATACGTGATCATTTTATAAAGCCTATAAATCGTATAAGTTACGAGACACATACAATCCGTACACTTAGCTGTGCACCTCGCTGGAATGCGACCCGTCGTCCCGCTTTTGTGTTCGGCTTCGTTCGTTCATTTAGTAGCGATAGCATTCCGCAGTGTTACGACACAGCGCGAGATGCACAGGTAAGTCGTACCAGCAGTAAAATTATGTGTCTACTAAGTGAATTGCTCTTTAGGAAGACAAATAGGCAGATACATTTCTGCTAAACGTTTAAACGCTTAAAACTGGCTAAAGCAGATATTCTTAACATCAGATTGGCTTTAAAGCTTTTTGCGTCCTCCAATTGTTTGTATTAGGAATCTTTTTGATCCAACGATTAGTTTACACTCTATACTTTTAATAAAGCAGTAATCGCCTGTAGCCGATTCTGAATGTAGCTACAATTCTTACGAATTATCTGTGCACCTCACTGGGATGCGACTCCTCTCCGGCTTCCCCGCGCGGCGCCCCGTGTTCGCTACGTTTGTTTTGGTGCGATAGCATTCCGTCAGCATTACGTCACAGCGCGAGGTGCACAGATAAGTCGTACTTATTTCTTTGGAAACACAGCAGTGATCACCTTCTATATATTTGAACACATTACATTCTACAAACTACAGTAACCTTTATCAGGCATTAATATGGCACATCAAGATTTACATACAGATTTTAACACAGCTACGAGTGACAGAGACCAATGTCTGTCTCTCGTACCCATATAATATTTGTACCTCAGAGTTCGGCTTAGCAGAGCGTCCTCTACGTAGAATTTTTAAAATTCGATGGGCCATATTAACGGCCCCATGCTGAAAATAATTATTTCAAAATCAATTTCATTCGCCAGAATCGCGATTTCTAGTTGGCAAGTTCTAGTCTTGACAGGACTGTACAAACTTAGAGGGGGCATAGTACTAGAACAATAGGATCAAAAATATCAGCTTTACATACATTCAGATTGATAAAATGTAATACTTGTTTCACAGAAAGTAAAAGATATTAATTATGATGGATACTACACCCCCTTTTAATTTGTGCATTTCTTATGCAGACATATTGTTAAATAGATCACAAATTATATGACTTGATGTTCACAACAATAAAACCCGAAAGGATGGCAACCCTACATAGGTAACACAAAGCAATCATGTTCAGTTCAAGTCTATATTCCTGAAAATCCGTACAGTGCATGACTATTACTGAAAGGGCAACATTCACAGCAACTACTAAAATCTTCAATTATTTCAATCAGCCATCAATTTCTAATTTTAATATCTGTCAGAATTAAAACTATACCTTAGCAGTGGCTTGGTTCTCAGCGTCCAATCTCGCCTTCTCAGCAATCAATTTCTTAGCCATTGTTACATGAAACAATGCAGATGACAGGCTTGCTGTGTCATGTGTAGATTGATTTATTTGGTGAGCAAATGCTTCTATATGTTCATCATCATCTGGAAATAAAAGAGAAAAATCTTATTTATACTTGTTAAAAAACAATATTAAACAACTTAACCTTTTCCAGTCCTTTTCCTTAATAAAAAACCGGTCAAGTGCGAGTTGGACTCGCGCAACGAGGGTTCCGTTAATTTGTTTTTTAGTGGAATAACTACAAATTTACGGTTTTCGGAGTTTTCCCTTTACTTGTGCTACACGATCTTGCTTCTTGCCAAATTTCACGATTCTAGGTCAATGGGAAGTACCCTATAGGTTTTGATTCCCTTGCAAATGTCTAAATATGCAATATAAACCGCCGTATCTTTTTATTGCGTTTATTTAGAAACTTGATTTTTTCACTGCTTTGAGAGATAGCATACTTGAGTATGTGATATTAATTTCAGCTTGATATCTCGACGCGTTTCTGAGAAAAAGGGTCTTGACAGCCGGACGGACGGACAGACGGACAACAAAGTGATCCTATAAGGGTTCCGTTTTTACCTTTTGAGGTACGGAACCCTAAAAAAGGCAATAAATTTCACACCATTTATTTTTGTACTAAATATGTAAATTTGAAGGTCACTACTGATTTTATGTAAATAAAGTTGATGTTAATAGTAAGTTTTAATCTCAAATTGGATTCCAGTTATTTTCCGTTTCTCTATTTTATTTTTGTATGTCAGAATGTCTTTTCACAAAGGTATGGTTCTAAAACTGGTTCGTTGAATCTTTTTTTATACATTCACCTAAAATTTTAACCTAAAATCACAGGATATTTTACAGCAGACCTACAGACACAGCAGCCTTAGGTATTCTGTGTCAGTCAGCCAGGGTGGTGCAGAGATAACATGGTGCTATATTACAAAAAAACATCATGGTATATGATTATCCATACATTAAACTCCTGTTCACAGATCTTGGGTAGGAAAACACATGTTAATCAAAGTAAGCACAGGTTTAAAAAAAAAAATTGTTGACTAACTAAAGATGCGGATGAAACCGCGGGGGACAGTTATTATTTAATACAAAATAAAACTTACAACTCAGTATCTCTGACGGTGACACCAGATCTCCGCTAGTGAAATGCAGACTGCCAGGATAAATGATAGGTCCATGCGACATTGTTCTTCTCACAACTAACTGCTCACCCCTAGAGTTCACATGAGTGATGTAAGGCCCATAGCTAAAGTTCTGGTCTACGTAGTTGTGGGTACTACTGCTCTCGGCAGCATCCCCCTGACCCATAACCCCTCGACTTGTTGATGGCACACTATATGAGTATAGATCAACATCCCCATGTGATCCAGATCCAGATGTACTTGCCACAGGTACACTAACTGGAGCATACCTAACTGGAGGAGGAACATACTCCGGAGTCGTCCCTCTGGCCAGTACAGGCTCTATTTCCTCAGGCATGTTACTTGCAGCTTCCAACTCAGCGTCAGGAGAAGATTCATCACCAGTATCCACTTCACATGAAGGTCCAGGGTCAAAGTCCATTTCCAAAAAATCCATGTCTGGGCTTGAAGCTCTAGAGGCTTGCTCCCTACCTGCAGCTGCACCCTGCTGAGGCCCCACATAGTTAGGCATAGGAAGGTGCTTGTCTAAAGGTAAACCCATGTCAAGGCTAAAAAAAGAACTTGGTAAGTCAGCTAAATGTTCCCCACCCCTATAAGTATAGATACACCCATCTTCAGACCCTAATGAATAGTCATCATTGCCAGTATCACTAGAGCTTTCATCTTCTAAATTAGGCCTGTTGAGCTTCAGACTTGATGGTCTCTTTCTATTCTCTCTAAAAGAACTGGACTCTGGGTTGTCACTAGTTCTGCTAGTGCCACTTGTTGATGGTATGCTGCTGCTCCCTGCCTTGTCTAAGCACACTTTGTGTCTCTGACATGTCTGTTTGTCCTGATTGGACTCTGTGCCATTGTCATACACACTAGTTACGGACCTGCTGCTGCCAGCAACCGCGAGATCCGCTTGTTCAGCCACCGAGTTGGTTACTTTACTGTTACTCTTTTGTGATTGTGTAGAATTATTTAGGTTTTTATTATTTTCGGGATTACTTTCGCTACATCGGCTAGTTTGAGGGCCCGCTTCATTGCAAGGTAATGAATTCATGTGATTCGCCCGAGGTCCATTCAAAGGAACAAAGCTCGAGCTTGAATTCGAGGTCGATGTAAATAGACTTTCAGCGTTATCTCTTTGCCCTGATTGACTAGGAGTGCTCTTGTAATTCCTATTTTTTTCACCTTCGCCATCGAGTTTTACAGAATTCCTCATAGACGAAGAATCTTTAGAAGAATCCATGATTACAAATACATCGTAGAAGTCGGCATTGTTCGCTAATTTTTTAAGGTTACCAATGGCTTGTTGATTCGAATAAAGAAGATAGGAAAGCACTAAACCAAAGTTTAATAGTACTGGGAACTAATATTAAGAGGAAACGATAATACACTCGATATTTAGGGCACAATCTGTAAATGGAAATAATAACAAACCAATTCGCAATATTCAGATCAAAATCCTAATTTGACATTACAATTTGACAGGAATCAGGAATGACAGTTGTTATAGAGACAGTGGTCTCGAACGTCATAGAGCGAGATCGGTAGAATTGCCAGCTAAAATCGGTATATTTGTACCCAAATTCGGTATTTGACAAAAAAAAATACAATATTCAATAATATTCGTTTATTTATTAAAAAAAAACTTACAGACTAATTTGTAACAATCATAATTATTTTTTATACCAATATTCTTTGGCCATAGCCGCGGTCATCTTCGAATTAATTTCAAAATCGTAACAATTAGTTGTATTAAAGAGTCGTTTTGAATGTAATAGACCAGTGATTGATTCAGTAGAGAACCTATGCTTTGTTTTCAAAAGATTAATATGTGAAAATATGCGTTCAACGTTAGCGGATGAATGGGGAAGTGATAAAATATTAAAGACGAAATTAGACAACAATGGAAACATTTGAGTTTCATCGCCACGCTTTAGTAAACTTACTTCATCCCAAAATAGTTCTACATCATCAGGAAATGCTTTGATTTGTTCACAATTTCTTAAAATGCGCCACTTAGTATCAATTTCCTGGAAATCATTGCTGTGAACAATATTGGGAAAGAGCCTACTCACAGAACCTATCAAAGTAGTTTTGCCAATTTTAACATTTTTTGGATTAATTATGTCTAAACCTTTTATTGGGTTATTTTTCAATGGAAACCGCGTGGTTATTTGTTTACAAGCTTCGATATAAAAATCTAGGCATCTGCATTTAAACTTTACTTGATCTGAGTTTAGATTTTCTGAACTACTTAGTAGTGTATTAGACGCAGCAGTACCATAGTATACGTCATCAATATCAATAAAATTTCTGGGATTCTTGAATCAATATTTTCGATTGAAGTGCTAGTTAAATATTCTCTTTTTAAAAAACAATCAAAAATAGTTTTTAATGTTCCAGTAATTTTTTCATTATAAATTATGTGTTTTCGGGTGTTCTGTGAAATCGTAGAAAAGTCGTTATATTTCGGTATTTCGGTAGAACAGAGCCCATATCGGTAGAAATACCGAAAAATCGGTAGGTTCGAGACCACTGTATAGAGACAATGAGAAAATAAAATACTTACTTCCGATTTCCCTTGCTATAGGTGTACCAGGAACTGATGACAAAAATGGTAAATAAAATATGATGACAGCAACACTGGGGAAAATGGAATAAAACGTTTTGATACTTGTATTTTCCCCTTAAAAATTTATTACACCTACTCATTGTTTATGACAATGCTAATATTATAAAGAGGAAAAAATTGTATGTATTTTTGTTTGTTACTCTTTCACGCAAAAGTACTGAACGGATTTTGATTAAACTTTACAGAAATCAGTTTATTCAACAGTGATGTTTAATTAGTTGTATTTTTCTATGAGCTGTTAAGACGATTGGGACATACTTGCTTGTGGCCCACTTTGGGTAAAGCTACAAAGGCTTTACGCACTAATTTTAGCCCCTAACCATGAGTGACCAAAATAAAGATATTTTTTTAAAAAGAGTGAGACATAAGTATACATATAGCGAGATGTATATCTTGTTAATCCATTCTAATATTATAAATGCGAAAATAACTATGTCTGTCTGTCTCTTCTTAACGCCTAAGCCACTGAACCGATTTGAATATTTGGTACAGATATAGTCTGGGACCCGAGAAAGAACTTAGGATAGTTTTCATTCCAGAAATCCCCCGGGAACGGGAACGAAGTCACGGTAAAAGCTAGTATAAAATAAATTAAGATAAACCCAGTCACTATAATATACTTTATTTACACAAAATGGTTTTTCGCTTTGTGATTGGTGTCCCAGCTTGGTAAGGGCATTGCAAGTTTAATTCGAACCGATTGCCCGTTAAAGAAAAAAGATTCTGTTCTTTGTCAAGGTTACTGACTATGGTAGTGATCGTCACATATGGCAAGTCATACACCTTTAGGCGGCTCATGTGAATCTGACACCAATACTTCTGCCTTCTTCATCTGCCTTTTGCAATAATTCGTCATATAGTACTAGTACACGCCCCTGTAATAAGCCAAAGTTTTATGTTACGTAATAAATATACATATGTTAAACTCATACAAATGGATTTGAAACTAAGTATCAACTTTGGCAAGTCATACTAACCAGTCAACGCAAGCACGCGGTATAAAATCGAAAATTGCGTGTAATCTACACCTTCTTCTTTATAGATTTATTGGTACACGTTATAAACCGTGCTTCTGGATTGTGACCGCGGTGGTTTCTTAGTCATTCTTTCACTTTTTACTAAAGATTTCTTGAAAATAACAAATGTAAACAAACAAACGTAATGTCACTTGACAGATGACATGACAACATTCTATTCTATTCTATTTTTTTTTAATGGCAACCAAAGCCGATGTCGACTATTCTGCCAATGTCAAAGTGAATTTGATTTCACGTGTGTAAAACGAGAAAAAAAAAAATTAAAAAAATATGAAACAGTAAGCTGGACACACTGTAGACTGACTGTGTTAGTACGGGACTGAAACAAACAAAAAATAAAGTTACATAGATACAGCAATAATGTTAAAACACAAAAAATATTTACATAATATATATAAGCATACCACACCAACATAGATATAGATCACAGTTTTATTTTATTGTGGCGAATGAATGTTATCATTGCCAATAACACTTCAGGGCAGGGATGTGTTAGAAGAGAAGGAACATTTATCGGGAGGGGAACTTTTAATTTGGATAGACGTCCGTATAGATCAAGGGAAACATTATTGGGACATTCAAAAAATATATGGTCTAGAGTTCCCTCCTCCAAACCACACTCGCAGAGAGATGAATCGCGAATTCTGATCTTATTTAGGAAAACTGGAGAGCAACAAAAACCCAAACGAATTCTACACAACACAGAAACAACAGTTTTGGAGACTTTCTTATACCTGCAAAACCAAGGCTTGGGGTTAATAGTTGGCTGGACTGCATAAAAAAATTTGCCCTTTTTCCTGCTAGACATGTTCCAGTGCTCTTGCCATGAGCCCTGCAAATTTAATTTTGGCATAGCTAAAAGGTCATAGCCCTGATGGGTATTGTGTGCCAGGTCTGCCATTGCAGATGTGCAAGCATCTTTGGCCCAGGCATCAACAACTTCGTTGCCCTTGATACCGCAATGACTGGGGATCCAAACTAACTGAACTTCCTTTTGATAGCCGGCACATGCAAGTAAAGATTTTTTAATTAACAATATAAGTGGACTGCACAATTTACTTTTGAGTGGGTTTTGAGTTAAGGCTTGCAGACAGCTGAGAGAGTCGGTAAAGATTACAGCTTTTTTAATATTCGAGTGCGACTCTATAAAAAGGCAAGCCTCAAGTATAGCCACACATTCCCCTGTGAACACGGAAGACTCCTTCGGGCATCTATATTGTAGAACAATCTTGGAGCTTTGGTAGTATACCGCGGCTCCAGTGCAGTTAAGGTCTGTCAGTTTGGATGCATCCGTAAAGAAAATATGAAAATCGTTCCATCGTTCGCCCACCGCTGCATTGAAAGCCGAGTTGGCTGACGGGGATCTTTTAAAAATACCAATGTTAAAAAGGATTTTCGGAATAAAGGTTATAGCTTCATAAGCAAAGTTATAAACGGGGACCCTGGGATACTGGACAATTGGACATTCTAAATTCTGGAGTGCACGGTAAGCTATTAAGGTTAAGGGGAGGTCCTTGTTTTTCCAATATGTTGAATTTCTTGATTGGAAATGAAGCTCGTTAAAAAGTTCTTTAAGTGGATGGGAGGATCTACATACTATTTTGGTGAGGAAACGGGAAGCCAGATATTGCCGTCTTAGGGCTAACGGGGGTTCAGCGCACTCGACCTGCAAAGCATTAATGGGGGTGGACTTCATGCAACCTGAGATGATCCGAAGGCACTTGGACTGAACCCTATCCAGTCCCGCCAAAGCGCCCTTATTACATGGAACCAAATGGAAAGTGCCATAATCTAAAACACTGCGTACTAAGGCGTTGTATACCAACTTCATTGTGTATGGGTGGGCACCCCACCACACTCCTGCCAAGACTTTTAATATTGATACAACACGTTCACATTTACTTGTAACATAATTTAGATGGGCTTTACCTGTTAATTTTGAATCTAAAAAAACGCCTAGAAATTTTGCTTTATTAGCCAAAGGGATGCTATTACCAGAAATACTGATTTGAATGCTAGGTATAGTTTTTTTTCGAGAGAAAATTACTGCCGCACTTTTGGCTGCGGATAGCGAAAGGCCGTGGGTTAAAAGCCATTGATTTAGAGAGTCTAGAGAGACGCAGAGGGACGATGCAGCATCGACAATAGAAGGGTTTGACACATACAGGGCTATGTCATCTGCGTATTGTAGTATGCGACAATTGTTGTTTAGGCAGGACCCAATATCCGAAGTATATATGTTATAAAGAAGGGGACTAAGTACGGAGCCTTGTGGAAGGCCCTTCCATGTTCGCCTTTCGTCAAAGTCCTCGCCCTGAACTCTCAAAATCAATGAACGAGACAAAAGTAGTCCGCATATGCATTTGATCATCTTATCCGGGAGACTCAGCTGGTGCATTTTCTGCCTGAGAGTGGGAAGAAGAACATTATCGTATGCAGAGGAAATGTCTAGGAATGCAGCTATAGTAGACTCGTTTTTAGAAAACGCTAAGCGCACGTCCGTCACCAAAACGCCAACACTATCCATCGTGCCAAGACCCTTTCGGAAGCCAAATTGATAGTTCGGCAGTAAATCCCTCGATTCGACTAACCATTCCAGTCTGTTTTTAATTAAGTGTTCCAGTAATTTGGCTAGGACTGAAGACAAAGCTATTGGTCTATAGCCATTCGGATCATCTACATGTTTGCCTGGTTTCAGCAATGGAATGATAATTTGGATCTTCCATTGATCTGGGACCCATCCGTAGTTGTAACAAAAATTGATTATATTAAGGAAGTAATGTTTAGCTTTTTCCCCAGAATGTACAAGAAACGAATATGGTATACCGTCAATTCCAGGAGCTGAGTCCCTGACGTATTTTAGAACCACACTCAGTTCCTCAAAAGTAAATGGAGCGTCTAGGGGGTCCTCAGAGGTGTTAAGCAGAGGCAGCTGAGAACACTCCAAAAGGATGGGGACATAAGATGGCGCTATTCTATCAAAAAAAAGCTCAGCCGTTCCTCTAGTCATTGGGGATGAAATAGAAGGAGAACAGCCTCGTCTAAACCTATTAATTGTCTTCCAAACAACTGAGAGTGGTGTAGAGGGGGATAAGGAGTTACAGAACTTCACCCAACCTGCACGTTTCTTTTTACGTAGTAGACGTTTGGTCTTGGCATTGACCCGCAGATATGCCAAAAGATTAACAGTACTCATGTCAGCATTGTAACATGTCTCTGCCTCATTTCTTTCCCTGATCGCGGAAGTACATTCTGGGTCCCACCATGGTGGGGATGGAATTTTACCTCGGGCACCGTTTTTAAGAGGGAAGCATGCGTCTGCACTAGAGGAAATGGCAGAAATAAGACTGTCATAGCAGCTCTTGACATGGCAGTGATCAGTAGGAACTGGAAAATTAGAATTTAAATTTGGAAGATTCTCAATTTTGTCTTCCAATAATGAAGAAAACTTGGACCAATCAGGTTTTGACAAATTATATTTCAGAAGTGGAGGAGACGTTTTTTCTAGATAAGTTTTGTTAAGTAGAGAAATGACAATTGGATAGTGATCACTACCATGTGTCAAGCTTGTGCATTCCCAGTGAGCTGAGGCGGCTACATCAACTGAACAAAATGTTAAGTCAACGCAGCTCTTTTGTTGGCCAGGGAGAGATCTGCGAGTTGGGCAACCATTGTTTAAGATGCAGAGATTCAAATCATCCAAAATTTCGACTAGAGCTAAACCATAAGAATCGCAACGTTCAGACCCCCATCTGTAGTGGTGGCAGTTAAAATCGCCCATGACTAACATTGGGCCGTTAACGTTGGAAAGGATATTTTTAAGAGTAATGAGAAATTCATGACGAGGGTGGGCAATATATATTGAAAACACTGTAATGCCTTCAATCCTCGCAGCAACGATACTCATATCGCCTACGAGTGTAGGCAAAGCTAAGGGGAAAAGTGGGACACGGTTATTGATGAATAGAGCCGACCCTCCGTACCCATCGGGTCTATCACATCTGAGGATGTTGTGGTGTGGTATACGAAAGCTGAGACTTGGGATAAGCCAAGTCTCAGCTATAGAACAAACCAGGGGTTTGTATTTATTTAAAAGGAATATGAGGTCGTGCTTCTTATGCCACACGCTCCTCACATTCCATTGAAGGAATACTTGGCTGGGTGCCATTTTTTAAATTTGATAATATGTTAATAAGTTGTTCGGCAACGTTGTACGGTATTTGGGGAGAACTAGGAGATTGGGAAATAAGAGATGGAAGTAATTTAATAAGAAGTTCAATAAGAGTTGAAGTGTTATTGGGAGAAACATTGTTTGAATTGAGAGCACAGCCATTAGGCTGCGATGATTGTGGAGAACTAACTAACCGCTGATGCGCGGCTTTATCATAAGAAGGAGAGAGAGGGGCATGGGTCTTAGGCTTAAGAAATACAGTTTTGCGATATGAGTGAGTAACTGGAGTTTTGGTGGCATTTGCATAATTACGAGAGGGAGATGGGATAGTTTTGCTAGCCTCAGCATACGACATACATTTCTCAGCCATCACGGTCTTAATGGCTTTCTGTCTACCATACTCCGGGCATGACCTGCTATCAGCAAAGTGATTTCCCGAGCAAAGAATACAGAAGGCCTCTCCCTCAGAAATGGTGCAACCATCACCTGGGTGATCGTGGCCACATTTGCTGCAGCGAGGTTTCGACCTGCACAAGTTTGACACATGACCATACCTACAACATTTGCGACACTGAATTGTTGGGAATATATATTGCTCAACAGGAAGGGAAGTGTAACAACAGTATACGCGCTGTGGTAAGACTTGGCCATCAAAGGTGATGACACAAGTTTCTGTGGGTTTCCATACCGTCGCACCGTCAATCTGTGTTTTCCTACTAATGCGTCGGACCTTTAATATACGACCGCACCCGCTGGGCACAGACAGATAGGATAGGGCTTCATCCTCGGAAATATCTGAGGGAACACCAGTAATTACACCCATTCTGGTGATATTAAAGGTTGGAATATTAGCTGTATATCCATGTTTGGTTAAAACGCTATTTACCAAAAAGGAATTTGCATCTTGAGGAGATGTGAATTCTACCGAGACGCGATTTCTACCAACTCTTTTCACACCATCTCTAGTAATGTTTGAGATATTGTTGTTGATTAAGAATTTCCCAAAGTTGACAGGATGGAGCGTGGTTCCCGAGTTTGGTGAAGATTCTATGCGGGTGACGTGGACAAGGAAGGGAGCTTTATCCATGGCCGAGTATTTTACACGACCAATGTGCTGTCTAATTTGCTTTGGTATGCTAGAATTTGTGATCTCATCAGCATTCGGACGTTTGCGGGAAGTTGATTGAAGTTGAGATTGAGATTCCATCTCTGACACACTGCACACCACATCGGCTAGCTGAGTAAGAGGGTTTGAGGAAAGGGATGGCGTAGGGGTGTAGAAATCTGGAGGGGGATCAGGATCGGGGGGTTTATTTTTATCCATCTTGGGTAGAAAAGTAGATACTTAAATTTAAACACAGAACAAACAAACCTGTATACGATCACAACACAAGGACGACACACTTATATCAAGTCACAAAATATCAGCTATACTATGTTTAACACAAAAACAATAATAAAAAAAATAAGCAAACTCTAAACACACGTGCGCACCAAGGACACCGTGGCGAGAATCCATGACAACATTACCATATAAAAATCATTATTTGTTTTACTTTTTTTTTGTCATGAGTTACTGGTACACCTATATAGAAGAAAAATCTTTTAGGAAATCGGTCTCTTTGACTCTGTTATAAATATTTAGTAATTATTTAAGCGATAACGCACTGAATTAATAAAAAATACGTAGAACTAGCAAGAAGGCATATTTCATTAAATGAAAAGAAATTTAAATAGACTAAAGAGAATTTAGTAACAGTAGTCTATTTTATTTTACAAAGACAATATAAAGTTATAAACACACATAACACACATAATTGGAAGATGGTAATAGTATGTTATTGATAACATTCGTATTATTTGAGCAAATTTTTTTTTGACGTGACAACGTCTTAAATTAGGTTGCGGCTGGGAGTCACTTATGAAAAAGTGTAACGCTCGGTAACGTTACGATGAGTCACCGAACGAGAGAGAGGCCCGCCGAATGCCTTGCGTCTCTCTCCCACTCAACTATGATCGGTAAAAGACGTTGTCACGTAAAATCTTCGCCCGTAAAACCGACTTTACAGGCAACCATTTTTTCCTTAATTAATATAAAAAAACTTGGTTCTATAGGATTTGAACCTCAGAAAAGAAAAAGACTAAAAGTTTGCTAAAGTACTTTTTGACAGTAGTGACAGGTTTTAATGGATATTGTATGGTACATGTATGTTTCTACCTTTATAGCTAGCTTCTATGACTGACTATGATTGTCAAAATTTCTTTCATACATTTCACAATGACAAATTGATTCAACCAGCTGTGAGATTTCTAAAATAAAAATTGCGTCTTATTTATAACATTATAAATTCTCCCCATAAATCTTTGTTTACCGTCGTTGTTGATTGTAATTTCCAATAGTTACAAACAACCGCAGAGAAGATGGCATACGCCTACTTGTTCAAATACATCATCATTGGCGACACAGGTATTGATTTTATTTCGTGATATTCTATTTTAGACTTTTTTGTTGCTGTATATTTAATTTGTACTGTGTTTTAGCTAAAGATCGTGAATTTCAAGTTGTACTCATTCGTAGATGTGAGATTGATCGATACCTCATTGTTGTGAATAATAAGATAGTGTGATATTATTTTTCCGCCTACGCCGCCTCTTTAGTACGTCAAGTTAGGAGTCTAATGCGCATATCATTAGAAATTGTGCAGCTCTTGTTCGTTGCAGTGTAAATAAATAAGTAATTAAAGATCAATACATCATGCTGATACCAACTTTTGTTTATACATCTGTTGTTTTGAGACTATTTCAAGGACTTTCTTTGTTTGTTTGTAGACTAGATTTCATCTATTAGACTTATCTATTATTTTAAAATCATGACCAAACTTTTCACATTAGATGTTAAGTATCTAACTTGGAACATTGAAGAACATTGTAGTCTTATTGAGTTATTAATAAATGTGATAAGAGTTCAAAGCTCTAATTTGTCTTATTAATGGTTTGTTTATGTAGACATCACCTGTTTTCTTTGTTTGATTTTATTTTATGGTCCCGATTGTGATATTGTGCAAGATACTTATTTTATTTTGAACAAAGCTTATTATTCTTAACTTGATATTTTAGCTTAAGCATAACAAAACAAACAAAAATACAATATCAAATAAAAGAAAAACATGTGATTTGATACTCAGATTAAAAATAATGTAATAAGGTTGTATAACACAACATCTGTGGTTTATGGATCCAAATCTACATATCTATGATTTGAAATTCGTTCACAGGTGTAGGCAAGTCATGCTTACTACTCCAGTTCACCGACAAAAGGTTCCAGCCTGTTCACGATCTCACAATTGGTGTAGAGTTTGGTGCTCGCATGATCACCATTGACGGCAAGCAGATCAAACTCCAGATATGGGACACTGCTGGACAGGAAGCTTTCAGGTAAGAAACCTATTGAAAATGTTAACTAGTTTCACTTTTGAGCCTACCTAGAGGTAGACGTTGTTATTTTTTACATTCGTTAATTATAAACCCATTAGCATCTATAATAATATGCATGTTTTTAACATGTAAAACTTCAGGAATAATTGATAGTGAAAACCATATCAAAATGTGTTGTTTAAAACCATGACAGCTATATCCTATTTAGTTAAGAGTATTTAATATGTGTCCTACGACAAAAGCTTAGTCATTGGCTCTGAACTGGAACTATTTCTGATTCATATCTCACATGAAGATACATAAAGATGTATGTTTCAGTAATGTCACCTTTTGGTTCTGTTATACAAGTAAATCTTAATTTTTTTTAAGATTAGTTTTATTAACCTTCTTTAATCAGCCTAATCAGTCACCCTCTGGCATAGTTTCACCTTCTATTTAGTATACTAGCTGTTCCTCGCGGTTTCACCCGCGTTACGTTAGGTTTTTGGTTACTGCTTCGCTCCCGTGGGACAGAGCGTGATTAGCCTATGTTACTCAGGGATAATGTAGCTTTCTAATGAAAAAATAATTACTGAAATTGATTAAGTAGATTTTGAGTTCATTCTTAACATGCAAATCTTCCCTCTTTATAATATTAGTATAGATCAAATGATAAACTGACTGACTGAGGTGATATATCAACACACACATGCTCGATCAGCTGGTCCTGGTCAGCTTGAGACATGAAACTTGGAGGGTGTTGTTCTTTGTGAAGCATAAGTATCCACTAAGAAACGATTTTTGGAAATTCAACCCCTAATAGGGCAAAATATCTGAGATATTTTCATTAGAAGATTCTTTGTAAAAGCCCAGGGCTTAACAATTGGTGGTAATCACTGCTAACTATAAATATAATAGAGTATGTATTGCACAAAAACAAATATTTGCATACCAGTGTAATGGTAGAATGTAAATGGGCCAATCTAGATTTAAGACCATACTGTGTACACCTACATTCTGGCAAATACATGACTTTTACTTTACTTTACTTTTACTTTAACTGATTACTGCACATTCTTTTTGATTTGCTGCCCCATCATACTATGGAAGAGAGGGACTTCCACGGAACTATGCACACTTATTTGGGTCCATTCGCGATTTGCTGAAAGATTTTGTTCAAACTTTTACAGTTCTACTTAGGGTTGCCACTGCCAGATAGAAACCTATCTGGGCAACTGTAAAAAAAAGGGAAACATAAGTTATTAGTTGTAATAATAGCAATTGAAATGCACAACTTTCTCTCTATTTTTTCCTCTTTAACCCCAAAACAAATAGGCTATACAGCTACGCTAATAAGGGAATGGGAAAACTAATAGGTTTTCGGAAACCAGGACAATAAGGTCTAATTGGACATGGGACAAAAAAATTCCTTGACATTCCCGGATTTCCCGGACATCTGGCAAGCCTAGTTCTACTTCTATCGGCCGTTTTCAGGCTCGCGGCGTCGTCGTAACAATGAAAAAGAGGACTACTCACATTTATGTAGCTCTGCCCCCGTACCATGAGGTTTAAAGTAAGATTGTTTTATTCCTGTTCAGGAGTGTGCAAGTGACAGCGTTAGACACGTTGTCTAGCGCCGTCTCTTTCCCACTGAAAGTAATATGAAAGCAATACTGCTCTTAAGGGCTGGGTGTACGCCCCTTGTTCAACTTACGTCCGTAGACGACAACGCTAAGCAAAAGTGCGTAGGTGCTAAGAAACGTAGGTGTTTTTATTTCGGCGAATATATTTATTAGATATTCAGGCAGGTAGCATTTCTATGAATAACAAGTGTCTATAGTATTAGGATCGTGGTTGAAGTGACTATTTTTAATATTAAGCTTTTATTATCCTTCAAAGAGTGTGTAGGTGGGTAGGTACTGATAGTAAATGAATTGGCCAATTAGTTCAGCCACAAATACATAATAAATCACAAGTTTTACTTAACAAAATATCATTACCTAATTGAAACCAATAGCAGAATAACTTAACCCAAATCCATTGTACTGTTTTAACCTAGATTTTTGTTAGTTAGTTTCAGTGTTTTGTAAAGAATATTATAATTGTAATAAGTAAGAATTTTATGCTTTACTGGGCGTAAAATAAAATGTTTTGACTTTGAATTATATAGCTAAAACATTATTCAATGACCTAACTATATCCTACTAATATTATAAATGGGAAAGTTTGTGAGGACGGACCTTGGTTATTTATTATTATACCTACACAAAAACTACTAAACGCTTATAAATGAAACTTTGCAGTAATATAGCTTATAGATTAGAATAACACATAGGCTAAATAACATCACGCCATGTCCCACGATAGCGTAACCAAAGTCGTCATAACGCGGGTGAAACCGCGTGGGACAGCTAGTAAGACTATATTTTTTTATCTAGATCTGGTCTCGTTAATTTTTTGCTCAATCGGTACATGTTAAAACTTATTTTGATTCTACAAAAAAAAAATTAAAAAAGTAACCCATAGATCTTGCCATTTTTTGCTGAAAGTCAGCCAGCACTTATTATTCAGAATTTTACATTCATGTACAAAAATACGCCACTGGTCATTAATGCCCCACATAGTAATTAATTCACTGAGTAACAATTTGAACTTGTTCATAATCTCCCAAAACCCATATCACTTATTATCGGCTACTAACTCATGATTCACGCATTTTCATTGTTTCTACTGACCTTGCTTTTAAATTATGTATTCATAGTTCATGCAAGTCTTAGTATGAAGTACACAGATGTTATTATTTGTACAATTTACATACTAGCTATCCGCCCCAGTTTCGCACGGGTGTAGATATATCCTGTAATATGCACGTTCTATCCGATTGGCAGTTCTAGAGTTTGACGCGTTTAAAACCATTCAGATTTCTTATGTGTATAACATAAGTAAATAACTACATTGTATGTGGCAATAAATGGTAAGGGCAATTTCAAACCAGTTGCACTCTCTCTCTACCCCGTTTGTATGAATGGATTTTACGTGACACTGAGTACTTATGAATGCTTAACCTATTTCACTGTGAATGATAAGTCAATGAACACAAAAGTAACGGTAAGGGTTAAAAACAGCGTCTCTAATTCAACCCCCTATACTCTAGGGGGCTGAATTAGGGACCCTGTTTTTAACATAGGGGGCTGAATTAGGGACCTTACCGTAAATATTGTCGACTTTGTTTATTATTTATGTTTGTTTCCTTTTTCCGCAAAAACATGACATGACACCACGCTACGCCACTAGAGTAGAACAATAAAGGTCAAAGCTGACCCAACAAACCGCGTTACACATAATCTGGTGTTCAATAAAGTAAAGAGTCCCCAATCTCCTTGCAGATCAATCACGCGGTCGTACTACAGGGGCGCGGCGGGCGCTCTGCTAGTGTACGACATCACGCGACGGGACACATTCAACCATCTCACCACCTGGCTGGAGGACGCGCGCCAGCACTCCAACTCCAACATGGTTATCATGTTAATTGGTAACAAGAGGTAAGGCTACTTTGCTGCTTTAGTAATAACTCCAGGGACAGCAAACTAATGTCCCAATGCAGGGAAATGGCCTCTTATCGTACAGAGAAGGCACGAGCGTTGATCACCACGCTTGCTCTACGCGGACTGGCGATTTTGGACTACAGTCATTATAGGTCAAGTTTCTTCACAAAGTTTAGCTTTCATAATCATAATCATAAAGTTTATTTGTTTCATAAAAATACAACCAACTTACGTGCATATTATACAGGTTCCGGCACTTAAATACTAGCCAATATTATGTTAAAGATCACTTCACATTTTATTTAAATAATTGTACTTGTACACTGGGTCGATATTTTGGTTGTAGCATTCGATTTACACTGTCCTCCGTACTAGTCGGAACTGTATCACGGTAGGACAGTCTTCCTCTCACACAATTAACCAGTTCTAATAATACAATAATAACTGTATTCCACTTATAAATCCACAGTGCACTAATTTATTAAGCTTTGTCCGTAATGTGCCAATATACTTTAGAGAGTACACATAAATTGAAAAAGTCACATTGTTACTTGCCCAAAATTGAACATTTTACATGAAACATGCAATCACATTATTGCTTTGTCTTATTATTTTTGTGTTTTTTTTTGCTATTCAGGCGAGGGATGAACTTGAAAGTGATAACGAGTCAAGTTTAAAACCCCGGTTTTCCCGAAATGAAAAATAAAGCGCGTTTTAAGGGATTATTCCGATCTGTCACCCCGCTTTGTCCCCATCGGGGGACAGATAGGAAAAAAAGTTCGATCTGTCCCCCAGTTAGCAATGTGGGGACAGATCGAACTTTGTTCACTCTTTTACAGTTTCATCTGTCCCCATATCACTGATATGGGGACAGATGAAACTTTTTATTCCTGTTTGTCCCCCACAGAATTTAATACATTAATTCTAAATTCAATTAAGGATTGAAAACTTAAGAGAACAAAAGTACTAGGCGCGCAGTAATGTGAAGTGATATTGTGAGAAAATGTAAAATACTTAGATAAAGTTATGACAGGTTTATACGTCAAAAAATGTATGGTTACACAGGCTTTATTCATGACATAACTTTACACAGTGTTTATTAATAAGGGCATTAGTATTTAAATCAATCAAAAGTACTAGGCGCGCAGTAACGTGAAGAGGTTAATAGAAAATGTGATCCAGAGCATTCCTATTCCTATTCCACAAAGTGTCCACCAATATCACTCGCATAGTGCGGGGGCTAAGTAATAAAACTATCGATAGAAGAAAACATTTATTATTAAAAAAGACTGACATCTTTCAGTTTTATTATATTTAATAATGTGATATAATACTTGTCATTTTCATAATATGATATTAATTAAGTTCATAAACATTTCTTTTCTTAAAATTGCTCTGGATCACATTTTCTATTAACTATTTCACGCTACTGCGCGCCTAGTACTTTTGATTGATTTAAGTACTAAGTATCTCAGTATTTTAAATTTTCTCACATTATCACTGTACATTACTGCGCGCCTAGTACTTTTGTTCTCCTAAGTTTTCAATCCTTAATTGAATTTAGAATTAATGTATTAAATTCTGTGGGGGACAAACAGGAATAAAAAGTTTCATCTGTCCCCATATCAGTGATATGGGGACAGATGAAACTGTAAAAGAGTGAACAAAGTCCGTTCTGTCCCCCAGTTAGCAATGTGGGGACAGATCGAACTTTTTTTTCCTATCTGTCCCCCGATGGGGACAAAGCGGGGTGACAGATCGGAATAAACCGTTTTAAGTTACTGGCTGTAGATAATTCAGTCAACGGCCTTGACAATTTGTTAGGTACGACACAATCAGTATCACGAATTTTTTTTTTACATTAAAAAGATGTCTGTGTGACAAAGTGCACTGTGTTTATGCCGTTATCTTTTATGACTAATCCTGATGCGTTTACGCTATGTCTTGAGGTAATGCTCCGTTAGGTGATCGAGGTCAGTCCACGATTTGTCTGTACGGGAAATGCACTCCATTGTTTTATAAATTTGTCTTTATTTTCTTGTTGTCTTTAATTTTACGCTTTCACCAATTATGCCCGGTTCCTATGAACAAGAAACGACTCGTTTTGCTTACGGATAGTAGTATTTTCTACGTGACGTACGCCAAAACTGTTCCTATAAAATCGTTTAGGTAATGAAGTTACCGATAGAGCACTACCTACGGATGGGAGGGTTACGAATAACGAACCATAAGCCAAATGTATGCAGATGTCGGCCGATGGTGTTCCTATAATAAAAATGAAACTTCAAGGAGCTGTAAAAGTTACGAGTCGTATACAATTTGTTTACCAGCCGATTTCGGTCGGTTATCTACAAATTTTTAAATTATTCAGCGTTATTTTCTTTAAATTATTGTAAAATGTCTAGTTCTGATAGTGAGTTGAGTCATTTGGAAAGGTTGTCGGACTAAAGTAACTCCGAATCAGATGAAGAAAGTGATTCTAATCAACCGAATTACAAAACAAGGGTCGATCATTTTAGTATCTTGGATAATAGCGAACTCTAAATTAGATTTCGGCTAGATAAGCCGTCTGTACTAAGTTTACTTGTCGAAATGTATCCGCATTCGAAAGTGTAGGGAGTAAGGTATGTATTTCTTGTATATTCACTAGCCAATATTTATTTAAAATAACCAAAAAAAAAAACACGTTTAACTTCAACTCTTTATTTATTTAGTACATGGAGGACTTACAGCTAATAAATCCAAAACAGAAAGGAAACTATAATCACTAGAAAGCCAATTACAAGTCCTCACGTATAGACACCATAATAATACACTGTTGTCCTTGTTTTGCTCTTTAATAACTATATTATTAATGGCATTTGTGGAATACCACCACAATTCTGCCACGACCATGTTTATTGTACAATATCTCACTCGAAGAAAGATCTATAACACAAATATGCAATAAGACTGCGAAGGTCTCCTCTTTGAGAAGAGACCTGGTCCGTTAGAGCCTCGTCAGGGAATCAGCAGGATGTGCCACGTGCAGGTGAGGTAGGCTTTGACCCTGGAGGTGATGGTAGCGCCACTTACACACCAAAACATATTCCATTATGCATTTTAGTTTAAAATCATAATATATTATGTATTATTTAAATGACATTTCCGTTAAAATGAAATGTGTCAAGCCAGAAGCTCTCAATCGCGTTTTGTTTTCCTATTTCAGAAGAGGTTGAATAATTTTTTTTTGATATTAATGAAATTTCTTTAACACAAAAATTATAAAATAAATGTAAAAGCTAAGTTTTTTGTATACAGGTAGGAATATGTTATATCGTGTGTAGTAGACATGGATTCACTTTAATTCTAAACGTTTTAATTCTACTAACTAAACGCAAGGAGGGTCGAACACGTTTTTTGATGGAGGGCTGTGGCAAGTGGGTGACCAACATCTACTCGTTGCAAGTAGCTCATGCAAATATTTTTAGGAACGCCATAAACAGTCCGTCACTTGAAACCAAAAAACGAATAGTACCTTTTGACAATAACGAACTTTAGTTAATAGGAACCGGGCATTAGAAAAGGACTATCGTTAACTTTCTCTTGTGAAATGCAGTGATTATAAACTTGTTGATTGTATTTACAGAAATAGATGTGTCACCGGAAAATAACAAGATCCGTAAGTTTATCAATCTACTAGGAAGTTTATAAACTTCCGTAGGATTCTAAACGGGAGATAAATTGTAATATTTTACGTTCACATTTTCGTAAATTTATCAATTACCGACGTCATACGGTAAATTTATATACTAACGGTTATCTACTCGTAAGATTTTAAACGGTTTGACCAATCACAGAAACTCTTTTAAATATACGCGTCTTTGAAATACGTAAAATAACACACTGCTCTCTGATTGGTCAATGTTCATAGTGGCAATGCTTGAGTCCAGATACTGGTATAATCAGACTTGGCAAACTATAAATTGGAAGCAACAATGCCTGGTTCCTCTCTGGCACGGATCTAGTGAGTTGAGTTTTCTTTGAGTTGCAACACAGTTCAACATTTAAAACTAATAAAAACGCACAAGCAAACTGGTTTATTTATGTTCCGTGGCGAACAATGGCGGCCGCGAGGAAGGAGAAGTGACACGTGACAGTCAACCAATCAGACGCGCGTAGCGTTTGGTTACTCCTTACTTATTATTTTACGAGTGAGTTCAGTAAGTTTATCAATTTACGAAAACGTGGACGTAAAATATTACAATTTATCTCCCGTTTAGAATCCTACGAAAGTTTATAAATTTCCTAGTAAATTGATAAACTTACGGATCTTGTTATTTTCCGGTGACAGATGCATTTCTTTTCTATTAACAAATAAACACCAAATAATTCATGTTCTGTTTGAAGTCTTTCTTAGTTTGTCTCATTATCAATTTTAACTTGAAATAATAAAAGGCTAACTAAACAGAGTATTTTGATCATTTCTTTGAAGCCTTTTCTCAACTATGTTAGAGCGCAGCTTCCAGTATAACTGGATGTAGCTGAATGAATACCAAGGTTTTACGCGACTGCTTATCACTTATCAGACCCCTTAACCAGCCAGAAACCAGAAAGTTTGACAAACCTACACAGTTCGTCAAACTTTCTGACTCCTGGCTACAAACGTCAAAGTTCTACGAAAAAGAACTCAGACCAACGGTTATGTGAACATTGAAGTAAAAAAACATAAAATTCCAGTGACTTGGAATCGCGACGTGAAGTAAAGAAAGAGGAGGGCGAAGCCTTCGCCCGCGAGCACGGCCTGGTGTTCATGGAGACGTCAGCCAAGACTGCGGCCAACGTCGAGGAAGCGTTCATTAACACAGCCAAAGAGATCTATGAGAAAATACAGGAAGGAGTGTTCGATATCAATAACGAGGTGAGCGAGCTTATCTGCTAATCGATAATCGTTGATGATAATTTGACGTTGAATTAGGCTGATATTAAACATAGGCATTTGTAGTCGGCGTGTTTTAGTTTTATTCTCTTATTTGAGCTTGATGCACAGAGATGCTATGGCGGACTGCCTTCGGGCGTCTCCACCAAAGGGAAGAGGAGAATTCTCGTGCAACCAATCGGTTTGCTTTATTTTCACATTCCACCGTTTAGCTTTAGCGCAATACACTAGGGTTATGTATGAGGCATCTCCGCTTTGGTGGAGTCCAGGCCCAAGGCAATCTTTACCAGTACACCCAGTATTTTCAGACTTATGGCTAAGTGTGGATTGTTATAAATATTTTTTAATGGAGTTAATTAATGTTATATATAACAACAACAAGTGTTTTATACGAATAAGAACCTTATTGTAATGTACGTAAAGTCTAGGTGGGAAGGCCTGTGACAGCCTTAAGGGCAAACTACTGATTTTATTCGAAAGATTAATAACACACCTAGGTACTACCCTCAAGAATGACTACACTGTTATTAAGTCTCTAGAGTTTTAACTTTTTTCACTATAAATAGCGGCGAAGCATATCAGCAAGCTGCCTAGCAACACATGTTTTTTATCACTAATAAGTATTCGTTGGGCTTCTCTTTTGACTGATATTGAAATAATTACTTGCGATCGGCCATGGTTGCACTTATATGAGCTCTGCTGAATCATATTTTGAATATGAGTCAGTGACTTTCAGATATTTACTCGTTACTCTCGACTTTGAACCCTAGTGGTTTGGATAATGAAAAAACTTGGCTTTTGTCTGCTAAAGATTCTGTAGGCAAAAAATCCGAATCATCTTGTATCTATTTACCACTAATTACAAGAACTTGAATATTTGTTTTTACATTTGCGTTCAATTTTTTTTGAACATTCCTAGGACACATTCTTAGGAAAGTATTTACAAAAATATTAAAATAATATTGGCTTTGGTCTGTTCGTTCTCGAATCCTTCAAAGAGAGTAAATGTAATAAAACATAACTCATAATTATCAACATAGGTAAATAACACATAGGTAATCTGGTTATATATTTATAAGTTATATTATTACATAGGCGAACGGCATCAAGATTGGTCCCCAGCACTCGACGGCGGGAGGCGCGAGCGGCGCGGGAGGCGCGGGCGCGGGCGGGGCGGCGGGGGGAGGCTGTTGTTAGGTACTGCACTGCACACACTGAGGAGGGATCGCTGCCCTTTAGATCGGGCTGATGAGGTAACAATTTAATGTAACAATACAATGTTAATTTTTGAACCTGCAAAACCTTTCAGGAGGCAATTATGTTAGTGATTCTCGACCAGGCATTTTTTTAAATTATTTTTTAAACTTCATATCAGTAAGTGTGAAAACTACCGTTCCTAAACGCGACCAGTATAAAATAAATGAAAGTTTAACGATTTGTTACATCAAATGGTACTATCTAATGGTACCACGGCACGGTAAACAAACGATTTGAACAACCACTAAATCCTTTATTTAAAGTAATTCAGTAACAGCCAATCTGTTTAGCCGGTATATTGGCTGCCAGATTTCTTTTACGCTAACTCTAAATAAATTGAAATCATAACAACTTATGGTACTGCTCATTCAGTTTTATAATAACAAAACGTTTTGTCCACGCAAACGATTTACACCTATTTACTCATTTTCATTGAGAAATGGGAAGTCTGTGGGAACATAAACGTGATTTATAATTGTTATCAATGACGATAATGTGGTCTATATTGCGATAAGGGCCATCTGTCGAATGGGGAAAGCAAAATCCTTATCAAGACTAGGGTTCAATACGTACGGTCAAACAAGCTATTTGGATTGCGGGCAACTAATTTGCATCTATTTTTTAACACATCTATATAACTCAAAGGTGACTGACTGACTGACATAGTGATATATCAACGCACAGCCCAAACCACTGGAAGGATCGGGCTGAAATTTGGCATGTAGGTAGATGTATGTAGGCATCCGCTAAGAATGTATTTTTGGAAATTCCATCTCTAAAGGGATAAGATTCAGGATGGAAGTGTCGAAATTCACGCGGGCAAAGCCGCGAGCAAAAGCTAGTTTGCTCATAAATAATTCAAACAGCAATTTCCTTAATAAATTAAGAACTCGACATCTTTATTACTACGTTATTAATATTATAATGGCCTGTAATCCAGCCTCGACCGTAATAACGAACTCACAAAGTCACAAACATGTATTCTAAGGGTGCTTGTACACGGTGCATGTAGCTTGCGCATGTTGAGGCACTTGCGCGGGTTATATGCATCGTAAACATATCGTTTAAAAACATGTGCGGGTCCAGTGCCTCAGAAACTCGAACAAATAGCTTGCGCGTATTACTCGCGCGTGTAACCCGCATCTTTACTTGCTCCAGCTACATGCACCGTGTACAAGCACCCTTATGTCTTACATTATTAGTTGCACTATGCATTATTTGTTGCACACAATTCTAGAACAGTATAAAACTTATTACTTAGTTGAAGATTTGAAAATTATAAACACTGATATTATAAAAGTTATAATGCCTTTTGAGTTTTTAGCATATGCAATTGTGTAATTTGTTCTGTACATTAATATTATGAGAGCATATTAAAAACCCTTCCAATTCCATAAAACAATTTTACTGATCGTCTAAATGTTATCTGTTTATTCAAAGGTTACTTGTATTTCCAGGAGGAGGTGCAGCTGTGTGCAACGAACATTGGTACGAAACTTATTGCATGCCGGATTCATAGAATTATTTTATATATGCTACAGAATAGCTTGCGTCTGACTCACGTTATAATATAATACGCCGCTAAGGCACATCTATACTTAGTAGAAATATTTAATTAACTTTAAATAATGCCATTATTAAGACAAAATCAGATTCTTCTACGACAACCAGTGCGAGTGCTGTGTTCCTGACCAAATGGGCCAAGTGTCCTACAGGGCCCAAGTACTATAGAAAAGCCTTTGTACCGTCAATTCGAAAAGAAGAAAATGTAAATGAACAACATTGCAGATAGATCAAATACTAGAATTCATCTCATTCCTTTTTACGATAACTGTTAGGTCCTCCTAGACTTTGTGGCAATTAAAATCTAATCTCATAAATAAATAGGCAACTTGAATACCGTAAGTTTTATTCGTGCGAGTACAGGTGGCAGATTATCGACAGGTTACGCTGAATGGACCAGATGTGAAAAATTTAATAGTCGTATGTATAATACATCATAATTAAATAGATCCTTCATACATTTAATTAAGCTTCTATGTAATTTTGTGTGTATGTAACTCTGTGTATATTTTTATTTGCAAAAAGTTTTCACAAATATCTCGTAATCTGGCATTTATTTAAAGATCGTGTTATATGTTGTATATCTTCATTCTCATGAACGTGTTGGAAGAATGTGCTGTTTAGACGAGGCATATACATATAATGCTGCCTCTTTTACACAATCACCTATATTGGCACTCTTTCAATGGTTTTTAAGGGGTGGGACTATGTAGTTGCTATGATGGATGAAATTCTGCATCAATATAGGAAATTGTCTGTAGAGTGTAAATTATGTCTTATCTTTTCATGGATGCGACTGAATGTTCGTCAAAGTATGCGTCGGATCGTCGAAACATTTACTTGTATTATATTGTGTAGCCTTAGCTACAATATTTACCAAGTACATACATTATTATATTTAGGTTTATATATTATATTGGAATATTAGTGAAATGGAAACATATTTTTATTATTTATGCCAACATTTTAATTTATGATTCATCTGTACAAATTGGAGAAAATTAATCCTGTAAAGTGAATCGAGTTGTAACATTGTATAGTTTTAAATTCATCTTATTGTGATTGATTTCTGGTACCTTCTATACCTTGCATCGAAGAATGGAGACCAATTTGTCAGCTGTTTAGATCAAAATACCAAGTATGCTTTTAGGTGGTGGCCTAGTATAAATAGTTTTGCACAAGATACCAATTTTGGAATGGATTTTGAAGTGTTGAAATTGTAATTCTTAAAAAAGGACTGCTTGCAAGGTACTGAAAGACATGATTACAAAATAGGTTATTTTTAAGTTTAGCACATTGTAATGATATAATATTTTGTAAGGTTACAATATGCAGACACATTTGTAAGGTGTAATTCATGAGAGTAAATGTTGAAAAACAAAACTGTTGTTTTTTATTTATTTAAAACTTTTGGTGAATTTCATCATGCCTTAATATCTCGTGTATGTGTTATTTATAGGTGTCTAATAAAGTCGACGTACAATGAACTGAACAAATAAAAAAAATCAGAATAAACATTCGAAATAATTACACTTAATAAAATTTTGGTAAACTTAGCACTTTCTTTTAGTAAATAAAAACAAGAACAAACGCTATTAAAAACATTTAATACTGCTACATATCAGACGCATTGCTAGAATCTTGGTCCGAGTAAATATGGCTTATTTCATTGAGCACTGTGAACACACAGTTGACTATCTCTGGCGTCTTCATCTTCACGACACCACTGTTCTTTACCTCTGCTCTGGGCAGCTTCACTTCACACAAGTCAAACACAGTAATATCTAACATGATCATATAGAATATTTGATTCTGTAGCATTTGATATGCTAATGTCACCAACTCTGATTTCTTGGTTTCGTCATCTTTGATTCTGAAATGGAGATAGAAACAATGTACTTAACAATTGCCAATGCCATTGTCTCATAAACATGATAAGCAAGGGCATAACTTGTACGTAATGGTGCAACTTCACTTGGCGTATTTGGAAAAATATTTTCAACGTAATATAAACCTTAACATAGTATGTCTAGAGTACAGTTTGTTTTACCCAAGTAACTCAAATATTTTGCCAAATACGCCAAGTGAAGTCGCACCACAAACTATCTAACATTAATTTATATGATAATACATAATTATAACAAAATTAAGTTATCATTGTGTACTGAAAAAGTTAATTTTGAAAAGTTATTTTGTTAAAGTATACATACCCATTCCATATAATCTGAATGTCACCGACTTCAAAAGCTAAATTCAATTTATCCTTGTGATCTACTTGTGGTGTTCTGTATATTAGTGTAAAAGGATCAGTGTTGCGGGATGAGTCATACTCCACAAAATTGAAACCAAAGTACAGTAATTGTTGCTGGAAAAAAAGAATTAAATGTAGAAGCAGATACCATAAAGTAAAAAAAGGAATGTGACTTTTTAAATGTACTTGTAGCTGGACAAGTATTTGAGGTGGATGAGAAATAGTATGGAATTATTTTTACACTTATCAACGAATATTTTAATATTAGTAGCCTTTCAAGAGTGTAAGACCCTGGTAAGTGTTAATTGACTTATTATCTTTTTTTAATCTAGTATTTTAGAGGCTTTAGTTCTTTTTTAGTGAATATGATCACATAGAGCATGGTTGCCCTATGTGATTGGCATATTCCTAAAAGTACAATAAAGAATTTGTTGTTCTTCACCTAACTTTTGACCTCTAGACTCTGGACACACTGCTGTAGCATGGTATGTAGTAGCAAAATGCTACTATGTACCAAACATTATTCTACTCCTATTTTAATACTAGTAAGTATAAAAAGGTTTATAGCCCAATGCCCAGGGTGTCATTACCATACAATACACACCTGTGTAAAACAAAACTGTTTTATTTGACAGTCAAATATAGTCTGTAAAGTTGCCTTCACAGCGATGCCGATCCTTTGTTCTCCTCTCTCCAACATGTATGGAAGATGAGTGGCGTTATCAACACTGACACAGAGTCCCCAGGACAACAGCATGGCGGCATAAGATACCTTGCTTTTACCATTTCTATCTTGTGTTGATGTTAATACATTTATCTGAAAAAAATTTACATTGGTATTTTAATTATGCTAACTACCTGGGAGTTCCAGCACCGAAAGTGTAACACCTGAAAAACACCACCTTATTAGACCTCATAACTGCCTAAGTGCACTAGCAAGATAGAGAACAAATTTTACCTCAGCTTAAGTAATAATAAAAGTGGGTTGGCCAGATACAGAGTAATACAATGTAAATATTGTGGCCCCAGCGGCTTGCATACAATGGCCCAGCTTTAAGGACTAAGTGCGGAAACCAAGCCATTTCAAACAAGATGTCTTCTTCTGATTGTATTCATAATCCCTGATCCTTTGTAAATAGACCAGCATTTTGTTTTGTAATGTAGGAAAGGATACTTACCATTAGAGCACTGGCATCATCTTCAGAATACTTTAAATTAACTTGTTCTTCGATTTGAACGACATATTTTGTTGATGAATTAGCTGGAACCGCGCTCACAAGAGCTTGTCGAATTTTAGACGCATACTGCTTCAGTTTAACTGTACCATATTGTAAATTGTACAACGGAGACACTTTACTTAGCCGCCACGTCCCTTCATTGTAAATAGCTGTGAAAGAATCCAAGTTCTAGAAAATGTAATGCGAATGTTTGGAAAACAAATTAGAAAAAGATTAAACTTCGTCTTACCGGCTAATGGGTCGCCTGTAATTATATTTCTTGTGGTTGAATTATTTTCCCGCTGCCAGGCAGGTTCTGCCCGATATAAGGACATATCTAGTATTTATTAAAAATATTCTGTCGATATTTTAATCGAATTCAAAAGTAAACACAAACAACTTTCAAAAACAATCAGTGACGGTTATTTTTTGACAGCTTTGACTTTGACTGTCACCAAGAATTTTAAATAAAGCTGGATACTGAACGTAGAAGAAATAATTGAAGCCAACTTTATTCGTCACCACGTCACTCGTATGTTTTTTATCTAGTTTTTTAACTTACCTTTATACAATGAATGTATCTCTAGCAAATAAACGTATGATTATGATTAAGATATAAGTGTGAGCGAGATAAAAACATACAAAACAATGTTTTTTATCTCGCTCACACTTCAATTATGATTTAAGTGAAAAAACATATGAGGAGTAAATAAACTTGGCTTCAATTATTTCTTTTATGTGCAGTATCCAGCTTTATTTAAAATTCTTGACTGACACTTTCTTGTTTCTCCGTTTCACGCAAGGTTTGACGAAATAAAATATTATTTTGTTTGACATAATACTAAGAACGTCCGGCAAGAAAAATTACAGCGGAAATTATTTTTTGCCACGGTTTTTTACAGCCACGAGTTTTCGACGATTTTTTGAAGAAAATCAAAAACATAATAATATCAACCATTTTGACTTGGCTCAAATAATAGTTACAGACCCTTCGCAGACACAAATAGTAAAAATGTACTGTGGAATAGGATCAAAATCATGCAATTCAAAGAAGCAATCTACTCAAGAAACCTAATTGGAATTGAGTGCATGGTCATTCTAGTGCCATTTACCTTGAAAGGAATATGTTTTTAAAATACCGAATGCACATAAAAATATTCTATTCTAAATGCCTTTCCGTTGAGTGCTGGTTGTCATTGCTGGACTCTTTAATTTTGGACTAAAGAATAGAGTTTGCTGAAACTAAGTGTAAACGAGGCATTGTGTCAAAACTAAACAGCTGACGTTAACGGTGCCAGCTGTCTTGTAAATGTCATTATAACTGTCTGACCACAGCTTAGATTATTAACTTCTAGATGTAACCATGAGGTTGTAAAGAAGTGTGAAAGTGAGAAGCATATATAATTTCGTAAGAAAATTGAGACAAAGCATAACATGCTCTGTCTCGTTCGGCGTGGCCGGTTTTCGCTTGGCGAACATTGAAAAGTTAGCCAAACAAAGGGATGTCACTGTCATTGAATGGTCGGCTCGTATTAGTTTTTACAATTTTATAACAATTTCGGTAATTAAACCAATAGTTTTAATGTATATTTGAGAAATTGACTCCAGTAGTTAAGTGTTTAGTGCGTTTTCTGTGCTATAAAATGGGAGGATGCACTATTTTAGGCTGCAAAAGCCGCACAGAAAGAAAGCATGATAAGAATGTTACTTTTCACTCGTAAGGATGCAAATATTACAAGTTATTGTGCATTGATTGAATAAAAACATTTGTGTGTATGTAATTACATGGCTTTCGATCAAAATTAAGGACATTTTCTAGCGATATCGTTTATATTTTTATCTACATAACCTATTACTTGTTTTTCAAAGTGTTACCATACCTCAGTTCTATTTTACCCATAACTTGATAATAAAAATGCAACTAGTTAAATAAATAAAATTAATCAGATGATTAATTAGTTCTTTGATGCCCTGTGAGGTATCCGCTCCCTTTTAAAAGGAATTTTATATAATTTTTATAGTTGGACATCACAGACATCAGTGAAGGAAAACATCGTGAGAAAACCTGGACTCGTAACTTAAATAATACTTACGATATAAATAATTTTGCACTCTTAATAAGGATTATGATACGCAACTTAGTACATGAATGTAATAAGTAGTTGTTGCAACGGAACATCTCACGGTTTTGGTCATATTTAGGGAAAATTTTACGTAATGACAACATTGAAATTTTATAGTGCTGTCTCATGTGCGGCCACGCAACATTGAAATTTTATAGTGCTGTCTCATGTGCGGCCACGCGGTGGCTCAATCTAGAAGTTAATAATCTAAGGACTGCCGACTGTGTCTGACTGTCAAGTGTCAAAGGCCAATGATCATTGTGAATAGCCCAGCTTGCGAATGTGGATCTGACTTCTCTGACATCAACCACATCCTTTTTTCCTGCCCTCTCTATGATCGTTCTCCTTTCATTTCTGACCTTATTTCTTTAAATGTTCCTTTTCCTTGTTCGACCCTTTCCTTACTGTGTACCAATAATTTATTAATTTATAAGTGTATAGCTTCTTATATTTTTGTAAATAATATTAAGTTGTAAGTTAAGTTGTATATTCCATTTAAATTATTATTGATGTATATAGTCTATATGTAGTTCAACTCTCCTGATTTTTTCCAAATTCCGATTCCTTTTCTTCATTTTATCCCAGTTTCCCTACCTTTAAAATACTACCAAATTTTAAAAATACTTTGACACTGGCAATGTTAAAAAACGGTGCCAAAAAAAAAAAAAAAAAAAAAAGGCCAATGACGTTGTGTCTTGTGTTGTCGTAATTCATTCGCCCGACCGAGATTCGAAGTTCCGCTGAACTGAATGTAAAGGAAAGAAATAAATTGGGTGCAGCAGTGTGCACCAAAACTTGTTAATTTGTTGTTCACTACTTTCTGCACACAACAAATCATAAATATTTGCATACATCACCATTACATTGCAACTTATTGAAGGTATGTTATAGTTGAAACTACAACAACAACAGAACCGAAGATTCTATAAACATTATCTTATAAGTGGAACGCACATAACTTGTTTATCGAAAGCGAATGTTAAGTTGGACTTTGATACTGATAATTACGCCGGCTTCGAGCTCTTGCGTGGGGCGGTTTCTTTCTCATTTACGTTTCGTTTGTCGTGAAGGATGGATCAGCTTCGTTTTGACGGACGTGTTGCGGTGGTGACCGGCGCCGGTGGCGGTCTCGGCAAGGCCTACGCTCTGCTGTTAGGATCAAGAGGCGCGAAAGTCGTGGTGAATGACCTCGGTGGTGCTCGCGATGGCGTAGGGCAGTCAAACTTCGCCGACGCCGTTGTCAAGGAAATCAAGGACAAAGGTAAAATGCAGATTCATACTCGAATTATTTATGTTTTTGAACTTTGGCTGTGTACTGCTTAACAATATTTAAATTTAAGTTGCTTTTATAATAATAATAATTATGTTGAGTTAAACAACCAAAATTTTGTTACTAGGTAAACTAAACTAGCAAAATTGTTATTGTTTTATCTTTTGTCTGTGTTACCTTTGGACACTGATTGGGACTTTGACCCTGTGATAATGAAAATTTCTCCTTAAACAAACTAAAAAAAAACTTAACACAACTTTTATTTAAATTTATTAAGAATGGCAGTATTAAATATTACAGTTCATTGAATTATTATAACTTTTTATTTCTTATAGACAACATAATTCTACACAGTTTAAAAGTACTTTTAATGCTATTGTATTTTTTTTTGCTTTATTTTGTAAAGGATGTTGTAACTAATATGTTTGAAAAACATTATATTATTACCTTTGTTTTTATTTTTCTTTTTGTATGCTGATACAATGTTTTGAATAGCTACCACATTATTCAGTTGACATCACATAACATGGATAACCATATTATTTTGTGCCACAATAATTTTTAAACCTCATAGGATTCCGACTTATTTTTATCTTTATACAATAAAAAAAATACAGCATTTCTAATATAATTAATCTTATAATTCAGAAATCTTAATCCATTCATCAAATAAAACAAGCTATCAGACCATTGGTTATGTTATTTTTTCTGGAGTTTCAAATTAACATAAATTTTCTATATATTTAATGTCAATGACCCTAAATCATTCTGCTGTACTATAGTCATAAATACTCCACAATATTATATAACAGGTACACATTATATTACGGCAATGTATGAAATTATATAGCTCGATAATAAAAAAAAGCTTGTATTTAGTTTTGCACTATGTTAGTTCTCTTTGCCAAATAGGTACCAAATTTTTTAAACTTTTAAAACCCTATGTAAACAGCATAAAGTTAACTTAAAAAGATAGTATAACTTTTTTATTTATTTCATTTCAAAAATAAATAGTTACACAAACAAAGTAATATCCAAGTTATTATGTTAATTACTATTCACATCATAAATAATAAAAACAGGTTAATTTATTTTGAAGGTTACAGTAGATTGTCTCTCATGAGATTTATTTGAAATCTCAATGATATCATAGCAGCTGCAAAAATATATGTTGAGACATTGCGTCAGTATGTATTTGAAGTTTAACCTAGAATGTCATATATTGGTGTAATATTATGCTTCGTCATTTAAAAAACTCATGCCGTGCCGTGCCGCCAATCAGTGCTTGGCGTAAGTTTTTAAATATAGCCCTTATTTCCATACTTATGTAATTGTATGTTAATGAATGCTTTCCTTCGTAGGTGGTATTGCTGTCGCCGATTACAACAATGTCGTTGAAGGAGAGAAGATTATTAAAACTGCCTTAGATAACTTCGGCAGGATTGATATCCTTATCAACAATGCTGGCATTCTTCGTGATAAGAGTTTCACCAAAATGTCCGATCAGGTAGGTGTTAATGATTTTTTTTATCTTAAGATATTAGGTTTATTAACATCAGTAAATATAAAACATGTGCAAATAATTACATGGTTACAAGTACATGTTGATGTACTTGAAGAATAGTTTTATCTGAGAGGAAATATTGCACTTCAGTACAATGTTCTACTATCTGTATTTGTTATTGGGCTATCTTATTATTATTGACCTTTGTAGGTTTATTTAAATAATGGTATTGTTATAGCAATGTTTGCTACTCGAGAGGGATAGTTACCTAACTTTTAATTTTAAAACAAACAACTATGTTAAAAAACTAATTTCTCCTATAGGTTTTAAAAAAAAAATTTTATTGTTGTTATAGCAACCATCATGACTGGTTCATGAGATAGTCTTGTGACATCCAGATGGACACACATTCCATAAGATTTGTCCTAGGGCCTAAAATGTCTGTCCTTTCAAAGTAATGGTTTTTATGTGACTCAAAGAGTGCCAAATGGACTCTTAGAGACACATGAAAACTATTTCTTATAATATTGCGGCGATACATAATGTTATATTCTTTAATTTAGGACTGGGACTTAATCCACCTCGTCCATCTGAAAGGTGCTTTCAAAACCACTCATGCTGCATGGGAACAGTTCAGAAAACAAAAGTATGGCCGCGTCATCATGACATCGAGTAACGCCGGTATTTTCGGCAACTTCGGGCAGGCTAACTACAGGTTCGTTTAATTCATTAACCTTTCGCCACACGTGATTCGAGATCCAATAGAAAGACAATAGCAACGCTACAACTGGCTGTCGCTTGATCGTTGAAAGGTCTATCTTTCTTTTCTTGTGTTGGCTAGAAATTGAAAGGACATATAAAAAAATAAGTAATCAGAAAATTATCAGCCAGCTGACTACAGGGAACAATGAGAATGTGGTGTTATAATACCGGTATATACTGGAACCATGTTTGCTGTATGTTATAATCTGGTATAACTATCATTCACATAGCCATTTACTGAGTTTTATATATGGCAGTTCAAACTTAAAAAAATAGGTACATAATTTGTCAATCTAATTTGTTCACATTCTTAACATTACATAGTTATACATTCCATAGTATAAAAACCCAAATAAGTATTGATTTAAAATAACTAAATGTTACTAACTAATAAAAAATAGACATAGGTACTTTTGATACGACATTACGTCCAAACAAAATGTGCTTTAAATATACTTAGTAAATTCGAATTATGCATGCATACTAAATTAAAGTTTGAGGTCACCATTTGAACCTGCCTATAAAGGTATCCTAATGATTAATGAAATATTTACCTCTTTTTTCGTGATACTGCAAAGCTTGCAGAACCGGCAGTTTGAGAATAATTCAGCCAATCAATCAGATCTCACACATCTGTAATAAGATAAATGAATTATTCATTCGTGATTCTGTGGCAGATATAACGAAGTTTTGTTGTTACAAAGGGCAAAACAATTTACCCTATGCAACAAAAATGCACCTTTTATTACAAAACTAACGACCCGCCCCAGCTTCGCACGGGTGTTACAAATCTTTAAAAATCCCGGCTTTTTCTACTATACATATGTTGCATGTATCGTACATATAAATAAAACTTCCTCTTCAATCACTCTATCTATTAAAAAAACCGCATCAAAATTCGTTGCGTAGTTTTAAAGATTTAAGCATACATGGTTCCGGGGTTGCGCAATGTTTATAATAGTTACCGTCAGTGTTGGGCGTAATTAATTAACTTTTGTAATTTAATTACTAAATTAATGAAAAGTAATTGAATTACTTTAATTAAAATTACTTGTAATTGAAATTACTGTTATTCAATTACAATTGGTCACAAGTAATTCTAATTACATTAATTTGTAATTCAAATTACCCAATTACTTTTTACGGGGTAACATTGCAGGTAACATACAAAACCACCTAAATTGTGCGGTAGTTCGACAAATAACATTGGATAGAACGAGATGGTAAACGAAACGGCAACGACGCCGGTCAGTGTGTCCTTAGCGGTGATTTCAGTACACACATATCACCCGCGCATCTCTGTACTTATTTGCTGTTACTTCGTGTTATATTGTTGTGATTTCTTATGTCCAAGTACCTAGCTGATCCGGATAAAGACACTTCAGTGCTAAACAGACATCCTGCCAAACATTTTGCTCGACAAAAAATTCAACTCAATTCATCAAAACATAGGCGGGGCATTAAAGTTCGCCTATGTACCGTTGTGCATAAAGTATTCATAAATAAATAAATCCTGAGATTAAGCAGGTGTTTCTTAAGTATTATACATTAACACATTGAACGCCGACTCAACTTTAGTATTGTTCCGTTTGGGCCGTGGAGCTCACCGGTGACCGACAGCAATACTACCCGTTCAGGCCGTGGGGCTCACCGGTGACCGCGCGACGGACTCGTGTTTGAACTCAATTTTCTCGCTGGAGGACACAGTGCCGGTACAAAACTACATTGAGCGTGCCCGGCGCGGCCCTGGAGAACAGTTTACGCATACTAGCTCGTTTCGACACTAAGTATAAAAAAGACTATGTTGATTTTTTGGCTAAGTATACAAGATGTGGTTTTAAAATAAAAGAAGGTTTACAAAATATATGGTTTATTAGAAAATATTTAAAAACCGTTTTATTATACGTTATGCAAGCACTTATTTTTACGCGCAGCCCTTCCGGGGAAGGGCGCGGGGTGTGACCGGCGCCGCGACCCCCGCGGCCCCGCGCGAACGAAATGCAGATTTCCAACGGCGTGAGCCGTGGTGGTCACCGGTGGACGTCAGCAATTATTTTGTTAATTCTTTGGATAGTAATAAAAAATAATTATTTAGATTGAGGTTTTTGGCTATTTTGAGCCATATGGGCCAATTAAATGTAATGTGTAAAATTTGTTGAAATCGTAAATTGGCGGTGACCACCACGGCGTTCAATGTATTAATGCCGTCATCAGGCCCTGTTGAGAGATTGTTCTCATATGCCACAATGATTAATCTACCAAAATCTCACAAACTTTCTGATCAAATGTTTGAACAAAGAGTAGTGTTAAAGTCTAATTTAAAGTAAATCACTTTTTTTTAAATAAATAAACACATTTGATGAATCATTCAACGTTTTATTAAACTTACTACCTCAACTTTAAATTAAATCATATACACAAGTAATTGAGTAATTGCAAATAACAATTACAATTACAAATTGTAATTGTTAGTTGAATTACTTTTCAATAATTTCAAGTAATTTGTAATTGAAGTCGCCAATTACAATTTGTAATTGTAATTGTTAATTTGTAGTTAATTACAATTTGCCCAACACTGGTTACCGTGACCCCGGAACATAAAGAACAACCGAAGTAACATGAGTGGGTTTTAGTCAGTAAAAGTCAGACACGCCCTTCCGCCGCATGGCGGGAGAAGTCATTTTATGATTTCCCACTCCCAAAAAAAAGCATACATACGGACAGAGAAAGCGACTTTGTTTTAATTTTTTCTGCCTCTTTTTCTTCCTAGCGCCGCAAAAATGGGTCTGGTCGGTTTGACCAACACCCTGGCCATTGAGGGTTCGAAATACAACATTAAAGTAAACACAATCGTGCCCACGGCTGCGTCCCGTCTGACAGAGGATATCCTGCCCCCAGAAATGTTCGAGGCGATGAAACCTGAACTTATTGCACCTGTTGTTGTGAGTATAAACGTATATACGAATGTAACACGAAATATCTTTGAAAAATATCTTTTACAGTATTAGTAAAATAAGACTTCAGCCTTTTAGAGATCAAAGTAACCGAATGGTTAAGCTAAATGGGTTGTTATTAGTGTTGTCTGCCTACAGCTTCTGGGCGTATGTTACTTACGATTTTCGAAGTCGGTTGCAATAGCAAGCCCTTTGTATTAAATGCCTTTGAACTTTATGCCCATAGGCTCAAGCCCATAAGATAGAAGACCTAGATAGAAAGCCTAACAATAAACAAATGTTAAAAATATACTAGGACAAAAGTATTTCAGGACTGTTTAGACGACTTGTTGGTTTTTTCTTGAGTTTGGTTGCTCTAATTATTATCCTTAACCTCCCAACATTTCGTTTTCTTTTTGTAACAAATTTTCGGTTTTCGGTACTATAAACCGCATGTCTTTGTAGGCATACATGGTGCACGAGTCGTTCCCTGAGACGGGCGCGATCATTGACTCCACGCTAGGATATGCCACCAAAACGCACTTTGTTCGCGGAGCCGGTGCTGTTCTCAAGTAAGTATATTATTGTCTTCTGCCAGTAATATTCAGGTATCCGGCAGATATTCTCAAAACTTTTAAGGGCCTGAGGGTTCCCCACTTTCCTATTATATGTACTAAACACGATGTTTGTCTATCTGTCCCTTCGCCTGTCCGTCCGCCAGTCCGTTCGCACCATAACGGAGGCAGCATATATTTGGCATGGATAAAAAATTATACTTATTTATAGTAATGTTATAAGAAAAACCATCACTACTAGCTAAGCAGAATTTACAAGTTAACAAGTAATTAACTAGTTAACCAAATAGGTATAAAGTTACTGAAGTTTACTATGCGCGTGGTTGGTTTTAGGCTAGTAGTCATTGTATGGGTTCAATTGAATAAAACGTTGACCCATTATCCTATCGTGTATTCGTGACGTTAGTAAAATGAACCGATATCTTGTCACTACGGATGACGTCATTATGTAATAATATCATAAAACTTTATAATACCTGAATGCTCAATAATAATAAAAGCTACATAATCTACTATAGGTGGTCTTGTTTTCATTATTTGTAACAATCGTCACTTTGTCTTATTCATAAAAATTGTTTTTTTAACCGCTAGAGCCCCAGCGGCACAAAAATGAGAATGTATAAAATAAAGTTTGCCAGGGTTGTTCATGAAAAAAAAACAGGCCAGTGAAAGTTTAATTATAGACTTAGTTGGCACTATTCGGAACTCTAAAAGATCGAACTTAATTAAATTTCTGATAATTAATATGCAACATAAGAAATGTTATTTTATTTTTGAAAATACACTTTCTTTGAATATAATTAAATATGAAATGAATGCTCAAACAATTACATCTCAATTTTATGCTAATTGATAACAAGAAACCAAGCGAGAACGGATATTTATACTTTCTCACGAACGGATCAATAACAATGGCTTTATATGATGTTATGATCATGTTTGTTCTACAACTGAATATTGTGTAAAACTCCATGAAACAATATTATGATTGAATAATATAACACGGGGTAAAGAAAGGTCTCGGTAACATAATCGGAATATAAGAAATGTTTGATGCAGAACATTGAACATTTGAACACCAGCTTATTCCTGTTCCATTATAGGGCAATGTCCTCTTATCCTACCGAGAAGGAATGAGCATTGATTACCGCGCTTGCTTAAGCCGGATTACAGATTTTAAAGTATATGTATAAAATCAGTATTGTTCTAGATAAACTTTGAACATGCAACATATGAATTGGTTAATTTACATAATACTGGCCTGGTTTCGAACCCGCAACTTTAAGCATGAGAAGCGGCCGTCTTAGCTACTTTTCTCCTCCCAAAAAAATTACTTCCTCATTAATATTATTATTGCGACAATAACTCTGTCTGCCTGTCTCGCTTTCACACCAAAACTAATGAACCGACTTGAATGAAATGGGGTGAAAGCTAGTTATACATATAGGTGCTTCTAAAGTCTGTTTATTAAATAGTTCTTAACTCTTGTCCTTAGGAATAAGCCGTCAGACCCTGTGACCATAGAGTCGGTGAAGGAGCGTTGGTCCGAGGTCACAAATATGAAGGATGCCGTCCATTTGGACAAGATGGCCGACGTTACACTGGACCTTGTCGAGAAGATGCAGGTACTTGTACAATACAATATTATAATTCATCACACAATTTATGTTGTATAAAACATAACATCAATAGATTTTTCAATAAGCGACATAAGATCTTTCACGCCTTAAAAGCTTGTTATTATTCGCTTTTCAATATTGAACTTTGAACCTATACCAGTAAGATTCATTTTTGTTTGTGAATTCGTTGTAGGACTTCGAAGAGCGCAGTAAATTGGACGGAGAGCGCGGATCGTACTGGTCATCCTACAAATACGACTCTAAGGACCTTGTACTGTATGCTCTTGGCAGTAAGTATAACATTTACCTACATGAAAATAAAACAATATGATTTATTTTTAATAATTAATTACTTACATTACCTGTTTTAACGTTAATATTTAAGGTTATGGGCTAATATAAATTAGTGATCTTCAAATTATAATTATTTTTTTAATCACCAATAATAAAAAATCGTTTAGATAAAAATTTTCGCTACTCTAATTGCGAGCTATAAATAGACGTCTCTATCGCGCACTTGACTTTAACAGTTGTGTAACAGTGACAGGTATAGTGCTTAGACAAAGTAGGTGGAAATTGCCATCTATCTTGCCGAAAAACGTTAGTCAAAAATATCCAGAATTCTAAACAAAATCTTTATTCCCCAGTCGGAGCGTCCGTAGAAAACGAGTCAGATCTGAAGTTCTTGTATGAGAGCCACGAGGCGTTTGCTGCCCTGCCCACATACTTCATCCTGCCTGGTATGGCTATCGAGTCGCCTCTCGTAGGCAACTCCATGCCGCCCGGCAAACACGCCGATTTCACCAACGTAAGTATTTCAAATAGTAAAATAATTTTGTGGCTAAACAGCGATGGGAAAAATGTGAACTAATTTACCTAAAAAAACTTTAAAAATCAAAGGCAAAAATCAGAGACTTCCTGACGTCAACATTTTTTGGTCGGGATTTCCGATCTCGGTATCGGGATACTTAAAGAGCAATAAGTGAAATTATTCAACACCAGGATTGTCTAAACCTAACAACTCTTTGTTCCGTCGCAAATATTTTTTTTTTTTACAAAATAAAAACGTGTTGGTTGCTTTTTTGAAAATTTTGGGACACAAAAACAGCAAACAAATTCAATAGTTTTCTGAATCAATAATATTAATGCACTTTAGCGATATTCTGATACCGGCGTAACCCTAACAGATGTTCTCGTTAGGAAGTCTTCGCTTTTTGTCTTTGTTCTTTGAAGTTTATGTAAATTAACTCAACTTTTCTAATTACTGGTTTCTAATCACTGGTTTTATGCTGCCATATTAACTACATGCTTCAAATAACAAGGCACAAGCTAATATAGGACCCGCTGCAAGATCTGTCTCATAAATGTCTTCTGTTAGTTTAATATCCATGTTAGTCAACACATATTAATACATTGGTACTGTTTGTTCAGATCCTACACGGAGAACAGTTCATCGAGTTTGTGGGCGACTTCCCCGGTACAGAGGGTGACTTCAAAGTCCGCAGCTACGTCGTCGATACGTTGGACAAGGGATCCAGTGCTGTGTCCATCGTTAACAGTGAGTATTCTCTATGGTAGTAACACATGTCGCGGGCATTTCCATACTGCCCAGATTTTTTACTTCATAAACTCTCGCTGTTGCATATGCCGAAGGTTAAAAGTCAGAGCAATCCGACTCGGATTGGTTAGTTTAGAAGTCTAGGTCTAGTCTAGATTTAGCCTTCATGATTTTTTTTAAACCTCCCAGAAATCCGTCGAGCTATTGTAGTTCGGATCGATTTGTCATTTTAGCAATTTTCGCAGTTAATAAACGGAGGATTCATACAAAATGCCTGCGACGTATCTTCTTCTTTTTCCCAATGTGGACAATTATGGCTAATAAAGGATGTATTCAGTACTGCTCGCTTGCCACGCGTCTACTAATTGCCTTTAAAGCATTCCGAGCATAATCTAAATAAATAGAAACAGACCATTCACACAAAATGCCTGTGTCATATTCACTGTGAATTGAGATTGTAAATTTCTGATTAAAATACGCAGCTCATTATCTACAACAATTATCTCTTAACCTTTTGAACGCTATTGTCATGTTTACGCGATAACAAAGCGCATGCCCTACCAAAGACATGAAGTTAGCAATGAAATCATTCCTTTTGTGTGTTTACCTTCATTATACTTACACACCTTTCTACAGTCATTCAACAGGCACTTTTAAATGCCAAGAATGTTTAAATAAATAATGGTAAGAACCATTTCTCATTCCAAAGTGCAAAAGCGATATTTATTCGTATTTTTTATATCTTGGAAGTAAAATACTTCTATTTTTAAGGTCGCTTGCACCCAAAGTTTACGTAGATAAATTAAGGCTGTGTTGAAAACGTGTAACTTATCATTTATGATTATGCAATGATAATAATTAATTATAACATAACAAGTTTGATATATGATATTTAATACCCCTATGATTAGATAATTTTTTTTATCATGGATTTGTGTATAATCTCCTAATAAGCAGCTGGATACAATGTTTATTTGGAATATTTTCGCTTTTACTCAGTAGGTGGTCACAGGTCAAAATGCAGTAAGGATTAATGCCCAGTGATCGGAAAAGGATGAGCTAATGTACCGAACTACAAAGAACAGAGAAAAAAGCGGAGACTAAACCGGAAATCCCGTTCCCTGTTTAATTAAACAACTCATTGTCAGACCTGATAACAAAAAACACGTGCACTTGTAACCACTACGCCCAGGACTCAGGATGCAGTTCTAAAACCGTTGATTTAAGTCAAAAGTTGCTCTAGTTCTATATTAATTCGACTGGTTGTACTTTTATGCAGACTGCCTTTGGTCCGCGGCTTTGCTCTCGTGGATGTCGGACTTCCATCAACTATTTCACTTCTTTAGGTTTCGAATTTCCAAAAAAACATTTCTTAGTGGCTACCTACTTTTTACAAAGAACACACCGAAGTTCGTCTCTAGAACCAGCGGTTTGAGCAGTGCGTTGATATACCAACAGTCAGTCAATTAGTTTACCATTTTATATTATAGAGACGTATGTAGATCGTGCGTAGTGATGTTCTTTGTTGATGGAAGGGGCCCAACAGGGCCACGCCTGCCGGGGTTGCGTAATGTTTATAATAGTTACCGTGACCCTGGAACATAAAGGGCAATCGAAGGAACATGAGTGGCTTTTAGTCAGTAAAAGTCTGACACGCCCTCCCGCCGCACCCAGGACGGTAGCAGTCATTTGATGATTTCCCACTCACCAAAAAAAAATGTTCTTTGTTGAATATTAACGTCTATTTACAAGTACTACAATTCCGAATCAATTTCTAACTTCACTCCTTCCCCCAGGTGAGATCTACCAGAACAAGCAGTTGATAGCGCGCACACAGCAACACATCTTCGTGCTCGGCCAGGGAGGGTTCAATGGGCCCCGCAACAGCAAGCAGGCGGTGGAAGTGCAGCCCGCGCCCAAGAGGGCCCCTGACGCTGTGCTCGAGCAACGCACGGCACAAGACCAGGCGGCACTTTATAGGTATTTCAATTTATTTGATTTTGACCTAATTTTATCATATAATTTTGAGCAGTCTTTTTGCATACGGTCTTTATTTCAATTACACATACTAAATTATATATAACTGGCTGTGCCCCCCGAGTTCACCCGCGTTATTAGGTTTCGGTTATTGCACTCCCGTGGCTCATAGGGTGATGTTGGTAGCCTATGTTCCTGCCATGCCATCTCCCGCGTTGTTTAGGTGTCTTCACTCTTCCTCATAACATGAAAATACAAGAAAGAGCTCATTTAAACCTTCGAACACACGTGGTTCTTGACACAATAGAAAGATAATAGCAGCCCGACAGCCAGCTGTCGCTTGGTCGACGAAAGGTTAACCCATAATGGAGCTTATTCTCTTGTTCACTAACTAAACAAAATTTGATTAAAAAAAGGACAGAAGATTCATAATAGATTAGGCCTTATTATTGAATATTCAGTTTTAATATTTTTGTTTGTTTGCAAGGTAGTCAGAAAGTACCGTTTTTACAATCATCTTTCACTGATAGAAACCTGATGTCGTAAAGGTGTGTTTTAACGTACTACCACGGTAATGAAGTCTCAGGCGTAACTAAAAACTAAGTATCTACGAGAACTTTCTCTGAAAAGTTGTTTATAAGAAACACCGAGCGTTAAACTCTATGATCTTGAAAAATGTTATATCATTGTAATCTGCTTTCAGGTTATCTGGTGACTTCAACCCGCTGCACATTGACCCTAGCGTGGCCGCCGTGAGTGGACACTCGAAGCCAATCCTCCACGGAATGGCGTCTCTTGGATTCTCTGCCAGACACGTACTCGCTAAGTAAGTATTTTTCCTCCTAAGTTCTGCAGTAAAGCACATCAATAAGCCTTTGTAACCTCATATCTTAATAATCGAAATCTTCACCACATCTCCCAGAAGACGCCTGCCTACTTCTAGGCGAAAGAAGTAGGCGTCAAACATTTTCAAACTAATCGGTCCTACAACGTACCGTACTATCCTGCGACACTCAATAGATCCGGTCTATTTAATACTGAGCCTGCCAACTTGAGCATTCCGGTTCATGGAAGTAACTGTCTGCCTTTGTCATCAAAACCCGTCTAACCATTGCCCAATATTACCCAGGTACGGAGGCAACGAGCCCAGCAACTTCAAAGCCCTGAAGGCGCGCTTTGTGAAGCCCGTGCAGCCTGGACAGACCCTGGTCACTGAGATGTGGCTGGAGGGCAAGCGCGTACACTTCCAGACCAAGGTCAAGGACACCGGCAACGTTGTTATTGCTGGTACGTATTATTACTTCTAGTAACCCGCCCCAGCTTCGTATGGGTGTTACAAATCTTTGGAAGCACCGGCTATTCTCTACTGTTTCATAATTACGAATCTTCCTCTCGAATAGATTTAAATATCTAAGCATACGTAGGTCTGACCTACAGTCTGTTTGACCAGACAGCGGAAAACGACTTTGTTATACTATGTAGGGATAAGTTGACTGGCAATTAGAAACCGATGCATAAGTACGTGTTTCTGCTCATTACAACAATGAATACTCGAGGATATTCAGAACAAGGAAAATTCGTAACTACGACATATTATTAGCAAGAAATTAGTTTCATCTTACGAGAAACAAATAAGTATTTGATAATAGCTTCCAAATGTAAATAATGAACTACCATACAAAGAACCAAATTAATTACGACATAAAATTTTTTTTTCGTCTTTGTAGGTGCCTACGTTGATCTGAAGAACGTAGTATCCGGCTCAGCCGGTTCAGGATCTGCAGCGCCCGCAGCCGCGCCATCTGGCGGTGTCTTCAAGAGTGACGCGCTCTTCGCCAAGATCCAAGAGGAAGTCGGCAAGAACAAGGACTTGGCCAAGAGCATTGGAGGCGTGTTCCAATACAATATCTCTGAGAATGGAAAGACTGTTAAATCTTGGAGTAAGTATGAGATTCCTATTTATATTTATTAACATAACATATATCTGAATCACAGTAGAAACGAATTTCAAATTTCTCTTGTACATGGGAAATGTTTCCAGATTTCAATTACTTCTGATTCAATATCTTCACAATTATCCCAAAAAAACTCTTTTATTTCATTCTTAGCAATTTAACAATATACTTATACAAATTTCTTTTTACAGCTTTGGACCTCAAAACTCCCGCAGTACATGAGGGAGTACCAAAGAGCGGCAAGGCTGACACAACCCTGACTGTATCTGATGATGACATGGTAGCAATTGCAGCCGGCACACTCAGCCCACAGGTCGCTTATCTAAAAGGCAAGCTAAAGATCGCTGGCAACATTATGTTGGCCCAAAAACTTGGCCCACTGCTCAAGTCCCCCGCCAAGATTTAAATTAGAATATATGAATTTAATGGTCATGGAAATGGTTATATAATTTAAATTATTTACAATAATTTCTAAAGGCTAATATATCAGTAATAAGCATTAGATGCCAAGTATTACAAGCAATAATCGTCAAATAATGAAGTGTTATTTTTACTTGTTTCAAAGTTTTGTATATCTAGCCAGAAATCGCATTTATGTTGTAAGTGATTTGTATATTGCTGTTGTTATTGATGATCTGTGATATGAGAACCAACCAACTAATTCAAATGGAAGGCAATTTCTGGCTCTTCCGTTTTGTTATCACAATCAGTGAAGAATGTATATTATTTTGTATGGTGATGGAAATAAACACCACTTTTATAAAAACATTGTTTTATTTATTTATAGAGTTGGTATTAATTTTCCTTCTAAGAATAAGTCTGCTTCTTTCACTTCAGTTTCCCAAGCAATCTTCATGTGTGGTTCTGCTGTTAAGTCGATGAATTTGCTCGCTTGGATTTCAGGCAGACCTTTAGTTCTAATTGCAGTTCCTATAATGCAGCAATATGTACCTGAAATTGTGCTGTGATATAAGTAATTTTTTTAGTTTTATATTAGCAGGACTACAATAAAGCAATCAGCTGGGTATGATAAGCTAGGTAAGCATTAGTTTATGATTATATCAGTTTTACTGAAAAGTGATAACATAATTATTAGTTTTCAGCACAATAGACACAATACTCTTTGTTAATACAAGCATCAATTCGGCAGTTATATATATACATTTATATTGGAATATATGAAGCTTTCTAAAGAAAAAGCACATGCACAATCAAATCGAATAAATAGTAAGTGATCATAATGTTAAGTTCCTTTATGCAGACTGAACATCTGCACAACAATCTACATTATGATAGCAATAAGATACAATACAATTTCCTCACAAAAATTGTTTGTGCAACAAATGTGACCTTAGTGGGCACGGCCACAACCAGATATATAAGAGCCGATAAGTGTATTGCGTTGCAAATTTGCTGCCACAATTGTTTAGACAAATGACTGTTTACCTGGTATGCAGCCTGTCTTACTGTACATCCTAACCTTAGTTTAATTACGCTAAGGGCAAATTTCATCAAACTTTGATACCTAATATAAATCTTAACCAGAGAATAAAATATTGATTTTTATCAACACAATTTTTTGTGATAAGTTGATTTAATACTAGGTACAAAAATTTTGTCAAAGTGCCTTTTGAAGCTCAGGAAGAAATCGGCTATGCTTATTTGATAATCTACGACAAAGTTAATTAGCTGGCAAAACATAATTAGAATTTATGTACTTAAGTACCTACCTATAGCAGAAAGCTGAGAAACAGAGCAATGATAATGACAAAAACAATATTAAAATTCTTGTTTTTGAATTAAATCCTACTTACCTTTCCGCAGGGAAGTTTTATCGATAATACCGTGTGCAGATTCACATTTAGTAATCTTCGCTCGTCCTGTAGAGTCGGAAATTATCAAGATATCTGCGCCAACGGTTTGTTCGATCGTGCCTTGCAACCAAACGTCTAGCGGTGCGGGTTTATTCACTAAATCTTTGACTAAATACTTCCGTGGGTTTAAAGCCATTCTGGAACATTAAAATGTACCATTTGCGCAAATTCCACAGAGAATATAATCACTACGTGCAAATTCAACTAATTTCTTAAAACTTTAATATAAATAAAGTTTACACTGTTCTGTTTACAACTTCGTACGCCAAAAAGTTTTGATTTTGTCATAATTGTCAATGTCAATTAAATGCCAAATGACAAGTAAGTTGAGTGTTACCAGTTTAAATTAAAGATAATTCTTATGTTAGTACATGTCGCAAATTGTTTATTTTATCATCATAATATTATTATATTATGTGTCTTACTTGATATGAAACATAGACACAGCTATTTATTTTAGTCTTAATTGAGTCTCCTTGGGCCAAGATCACTAGAAGATCCATTAAAAAAAAATTGAACTGATTAAATCAATAATTAGATTAATTGTTAATTAACACTTGATTATTTTGATAATTTATAACAATGTTATAGTTAATAGGATTTGTACTGGTATATACATTTTTTTTACTTGTCAAATTTTCAAAAATGGCAACATGTATGCATGTATGTCATGGTCATTATTTCCCGCCATATTTTTGACAAAATACGAAAACTCATTCTCGTAAAGTTTTTACAATAAGTTTTTTTTTGCTTTTGCAATCTTATAAAGGCTACAAACGAAAATGAGAGAATTATTAACTCCACCACTGCGACTAAATTATGATTACAATAAAAGTAAATGGTGGGGACTGGAGACAAGCTACGCCGCATCAAGGACATCGTAGACAACTACCTACCTAGATGGAAGAGACTTAAACATTCAGAAGTGGACAGGACAGAAACATGCCGAGAAGAAAGAAATAAAACCGAATGTGCAGTAGGTAGGTAAGTACGAAACATTAAAGAGTAGCTACCAGTTTGAGATGCATTTTACTAGATGAGAATGAGTATGAGGAGAACTGACTCCAGCAGGTCAAGCTACCCGAACGTGTAAATTTTTTCCCAATAACCGTGAACCTTAATGTCTTTAGCTATAAAGTTGAAAATGTATTCAAGAATTATTTTAATAAGTTGGAGTAGCTTGATGTGATGGCATCTAAACCTATTGCAAGCAGAACGCCATCGATACGTATTATAACTACTAAAAATCTATGCACGTTGTACTTGTATGGTCACTATTTATACGTTAAGACGTATACTGCAAAAAAACGTGCAGGACAATGCCGTGTGAACAAAGCCTAAAGTAAAAAACGTTTCTTTATCTCCACACAAATTACACAAAGTACACAGCTGTATAGATAGGGTGTGTTTAAATATACAGGGTGTCCCACGGCTATGCCACATGGAGGGAAAGTACCTTAAATCTTGTAGATGGACCATTTTACTGAAAGAAGACATTATTTGAATTTTGAAAACATTTTAAACTGCATTCATAGATATTTAAATATTTACATAGTTGAACCGGGAATCGAACCTGTTACTCGAGAAAATGAATCAGCCTGTAGTTTTATCCTACCGATCGAAAGGCTTCATCACAAGGATTATTTTTTGCTAAATAACATAGTGTCAAAAATAGAAGAAAGACTATGAAATTTAACATTTTTAATACAAAATTAGTCAATTTTTCAAATGCTCAAAATGAGTCCCTGCTTCTTGAATACAAAGTGATAACTTTTGATTATTTCGTTTCCTGACGATTTTTTGGTCTTGTTGTGGTGGATGTTTATTTATTTAAATGATGATTACTACTCAAGTGGGTAGATTAATTAGTAATAAGTAGTAATGATTGTCAAATGTCTGTCCTTACGGTAATGTAAGCTTTTAACTTTTCAGAACAAAATTTTACATCAAATGTTAAAATTCACGGTCTTCCTTTTATTTGTGGCACTATGTTATTTAGCAAAAAATAATCCTTATGATGAAACCTTTCGATCGGTATAATAAAACTAAAGGGTGATTATTTTTTCTCGTGGAACAAGTTCGATTCCCGGCCCAACCATTTAATTATTAAAAAATCTATGAATGCAATTTAATTTGTTTTTAAAATTCAAATAGTGTCTTCTATCAGTAAAATTTTCTATCTACAAGATTTAAGGTACTTTCCCTCCATGTGGCATAGCCGTGGGACACCCTGTATATTTATATATATAATATATATACATTTATTATATACGTATATATTATTTGACGGGCCTGTTGGTCTAGAGGTTAGTAGCCCTGACTGCTAAGCCGGAGGTCGTGGGTTCGATTCCCACCCAGGACAAACTTTGTGTGATGAGCATGAATGTTTGTTCTGTGTCTGGGTGGGATTTATCTAAGTATAATATATGTATGTATTTAAAAATTATATAAGTATGTTTATCAGTTGTCTGGTTACCATAACACAAGCTCTGCTTAGCTTGGGATCAGGCCGTGTGTGAGTTGTCCCAAGATATTTTTTTTTATATATATTAAAGTATATGTATAGTAAATATAAATACCATTAATCTAATAATAATAAAATATATAATATAGATAATCCTAGCTACTACTTTGCAACATCAAGTAATCGTTCCGTTTCTTTATAATTTAAAGAAAGTAAAAATGTTGTCAATTTATTTTTACATTTGTTTTTACGACAGGTGGCTATATTTATAATTTTATTTAGTTTATTATACAATTCGCCTCAGGCAAATGTTTGATTTATGTGCTCGAATATTGTAATTAGCAAGGTTAGTGATTTCCCTTTGATTTCGAATCGAAAATGAAATGTATTTAGTTTTTTCATCATTCAGAGTGAGAGAATTAGATGACAGCCAGTGATACACTGAGTTAAAACCTTCTTGGGCATGATCAAAAAGTTCATCCCACAAGTCTGCGAAAAAAGTTAAGGCAGTGTCATCAGCATATGCAGAGATGCGACAATTTTTTAATTGAAGGAAACATAACTCATTTATGTAGCAGAGAAAAAGGATAGGACCCAATATACTGCCCTGTGGCACACCGAAAACAATCGGAAGTTCGTCACTAATGTGATCACCCACCTTCACTGATTGCGTTCTGTTATTTAAGTAATCGGATAGTAACACTAGTGGAACACCTCTGATACCAAGATCTTCTAGTTTTTGCACAAGGTGCGGAACAGAGACAGTATCAAAGGCTTTTGCTAAGTCGAGAAAAATAGTCAAGCATTTGTATTTTTTATCTAATTTATGTACTAAAAAGTTTACAAGTTCAAGTACCGCATTGTCAGTTGAGCAGTTTGCTCTAAAACCATATTGCGCTTCAGAAAACAAATTATATTGTTCAAGGTATTTTGTTAACCTCGTGTTGATTATGCGTTCAAATGTCTTTGATAAGGTTGATAAAATCGCAATTGGCCTATAGTTACTGATGCTGCCTCTGTCCCCCGCCTTATGTATAGGATGCACTACAGCTCTTTTTAATGCAATGGGAAATACTCCAGAAACAAAGCAACGATTTATTAAGTTGGTAAGTACAGGTGTTATAGTAAAGGTGCTCCTAAACGGGCAATTTTTTACTGCAATTGTGTTGCTGCAATACATTGCCGGCATTGCCCGGCAATGTTTCCGAACTCTCTGCAATATTGCCGGTATTGCCGGGCAACACTTTTTGTATGACAAAAATATTGCCGAGCAGCGCCGGCAATATTGCTGGAGTTGCCGGGCCATGCTCAAAAAATTGCTGCAATAAAATTGCAGCAATTATGTTGCCCGTTTAGGAGCACCTTTACAGATATTTTCTTTAACACATCAGCACTAATCTGATCCCAACCGGGTGAGCAGTCACTTTTTAATAGTTGAAGCGTCCTTTCGACTTCTTTAATGTCAGTGGGAATCTGTGGGAAGGAGAACAAAAGAGTTTACTGGTGGTTTAATTGATTTTTTAAAAGATGATATATGTGAGGGAATCATTTCTGACAATCGTTTACCGATATTTGAAAAGTATTCATTTATTTTAATACTGATTCTTGAGGGGGTTTATCTGATGCTAATAGTTGTAGCGGTAACTGCTTTGCAGTGCTGCGGTTAGTAATCGTTTTGATCGTAGACCAAAGCTTTTTAGAGTTATTTTTTGATATCAGAAGTTGATCTCTTTCGTACTGTTTTTTGAGTTTTTTTAAGAGGTTATTGCAGAAATTCCGATATCGCACATATACGTTATTTTTAATATGGCGTCATTATCATTTGCTTTTAATTTTTTGTGCATTCTGTCTCTGGTTCGGTAACATACCGGCTGTTATCCAAGGTTTAATTATAATTTTATTTCGAGGGATTAAACGTTGGATTGAATTTTTTGCAATCTATTTTTGTATTTATGTCAATGAAATTGTTCGTCGCGGTGTTTAGATTTTCTTCCTGATACACTGAGTCAAAATTTATGCTGTCACTTTCAGATTTTAATTTGTCTATGTCAATTTTAAAATTTATTTATTTAGGTATTACATCAATAATTTAAAAGGTTAAACAAAGGGTGGTAGGTACGTTTTCATCATTTAATTTTTTGGACCGTATTATCACTATACAGGACCTTTTGATTTTTTATTTATTTATAAATATTTTGAATAACCGTACATACAACTTCTAGCATGCATTCATAAGTACAACTAACAACAATTGGAGTGGAAGTTCCTAATACTTATTACTTATGGAAGGTAAAGTATTTTTAGTCTGTCCGACTGTTAGTTCCGGCTGCTCCATGTCAGGACTAGACTGATTTTGACGGACTATTACTAACTTAGAATATCTGACGCTGAAAATGTTCAATTGGACTATGCGCTATTGAATTAAAACGTTAATATTTTATTTAACTAATAAAAAAATTCAAAATTCAAAAAGGAGTCAAGCAAGGCGACCCGCTCTCTACCAAACTATTTACAAGCACGCTCGAAGAGGTCTTTAAAACACTGGCAGCCTCATGGAAGACCAAGGGGATTGAAGTCGGCACAAAGAGGCTAACAAACCTCTGGTTTGCTGACGACATAGTGCTTTTTGCCCCCACAGCTCTGGAACTCCAAACCATGCTCCAAGAACTGAGCACGGAAAGCTTCAAGGTGGGACTTGCGATGAATCGGTCTAAGACCCAAATAATGACCAACAGCACAAAGCGTAGGGTCGAGGTAGATGGGCAAGAAATACTTTATGTCGATGAGTATATATACTTGGGCCAGTTAGTGTCCTTCGAGAACAGGCAAGAAAGGGAAATCGATCGCAGAATCGAAAACGCCTGGAAAAGCTACTGGTCCATGAAGACGCTAATGAAGGGTGATCTGCCGATCTCCCTGAAGCGAAAACTCATCGACATGTGTATTTTGCTCGTCTTAACTTACGGTGCTCAGACCTGGTCACTCACCGAATCGCAAAAGTTTCGCCTTGGAGTCTGCCAAAGAGCAATAGAGCGCAGCATTCTTGGTGAAACGCCAAGACAGAATTCGGAACACCATGCTGCGTTCCAAAACGGGGATAACAGATGTTGGTAAAAAGGCTGCCAGGCTCAAGTGGGATTGGGCGGTTCACGTAAGCCGCGTGCATAACGACCGTTGGGCAAGGGTATCTGTAGATGCCCTTGCCCCCAGCCCCAGTGGGTGCCAAAAGATGGATGTCGTCGTCGAGGCCGGCCCAGGAAAAGGTAGCGCGATGACCTTGACGCATACCACGAGGGTTGGTTCGAGGCGGCGAGGGATAAGGAAATCTAGAAGGACTTGGGGGAGGCCTTTGACCAGCAGTGGGACAGCACAGGCTAGGGGAAAAAAATACTCGCAAACCAAGCTGCAGACAGGAGCTAGTCTTACACAAATGTGGTACACATGTATAATAACTTTCCAAAAATAATGACTTAATCTAACTCCCCAAATTAAAAGCAAAGTGCAATCACCGAAACAAAAGTCGTAATTACTGTTAATGACTCACTAAAAAAAGCACTCCAGAATAAATTCCCAACACAGATTACCACCACAATTATTCCATCGCATCAACACGTAATCAGTTGTTTATAAAACGACGCTGCAAGCATGAAATCACTCCGATACTCGAAGCCGGCCCATAACAACTCAATCAACGCAATTTTAAAATAAACTTTTTTTATGCCGTACAAACACTGGCCGCCTTGAACAAAAAAATATTCCCCGGCGAAGGTCTTAATAATGACTTTCTCGAGAACTTGTTACATGTGGACAGTGGATAGTAGTCATAAGTACATGTATGGATGTTCAAGCGATTTTAGACCGTAAGAGCTAAAATTACTTATATAGAGATAAAAAACAGGATTAACGTCTATCTACCAAGTAAGACATCGAATTTACCATTTAAATATACGACTTCAACCTACACATTGATTAGGTACCTAGGTATATTGAATTGTAAAATTTATTTTCACTACATTTAATAAAAATAATCTCATACCTATAAGACATTGTTCCATGCAAGCACTTTGGGGATGCATTTGGGCCATGAGAGTGAGGGCTCCCTATATACAATGTACTCTGTGCATATACCCCTATCCTATAATCTTTCAACAAATAGAATATCGAAAAGCCTCTAATCATTCATCTTAATCCTACAAATCCGACACAGCCGCAGACAGTTCATTCGGACTTGTCCGGTCGATGCCAGTAGAATAAAATAAAAAAAAAATGCAACAAGTCTATTTCGTTCAGAGAGCGTTTATTCCGAAGAGACATAAGAGGTGGGAGTGGGGTCGGGAAGGGAAGAAGATATGAAGCTGTCATCTGGCGGTGTGGCGGGGCTCTCGACTCTAACTAAACACAACTCAATCGGAGGCGCGCGCGCGGCCCGTACGAACGTGCTCACGTACCCGGCTTTGCAGTCAGCATAAACAAAACGCAAACATATACAACACAAGTTGTCGTACAAACAAAACCTGAAAATCCAAGTTTATAAATAAAACTTTACGTGGAAATTCAAGAATACAGTGATGGTTTCATGTGACGTTATAAAACAGTGATATTTTTGTGAGAGATCGTTAAAGTTTAACAAAAACAGGAGTTCTAAACTTTCCAATGAACGCGAGCCATGTGACTCCGGCGAGAGCGGCGAAGCAAGATTTGTACGTGCATTTATCTTATTTTAACTTTATTGTAACGTTTCTAATAATAGACTGGACGAAGGAATTCTGCTTGTTCACTTATTTGTTCGTTAAGAGTTAGACCTAGCTAACGCATTGATTGCAAGTTTCCAACCATTTAAGTAAAAAAAAAAAGATATAATTTCACTACAATAATGCTACCTTCCAGGTGTCTCAGAGTCTACCCCTAGAATAGTTACTAATATCAAAATTAAACCATTTGACGCAAATGATGAAATCAATGCAAAAGTAGAGATGAATGGAGTAGATACCTAAAACTGAATATGTCTTGTACTGCAGCTTGTAAGAATGTAACTAAATATAAACAAATATCACGATAGGTATGAATGTAGAGATTACATTATAATGTAGAACACCTACCTATTTGTAATGAATTGATTATTTACCGTAAGATTTAAGGTCACGCATGTCATGATTTATACCTACAATGAATGCGGTACGTAGCACCAATAACAGGGATCGCAAGTTAATTCATCGCATAGTAAAACACATTTGCATATTCGTGATATCGCATAGAAATAGCTCAATTGATTGATTAAGTACTGGAGGCAAAGCAGTATTGTCCTCGCCTTTCCCGTGTCCTTAGCTGTAGTGAACGTGTACTGAACTAATGAGATGGTCTATTAAATGTTAGACGTAAATATATATCACTTGACAAATAGCTAAACGACATTTTATGCGGATCTTATGGGACACGTTCGCACACCAAATGATTGTCATGCGGTGTGCATTTCAGAGCCCATTTCAAATGTTTCGCACGGCTTTTAAAACTGTTTCAATTTAAAAATACAATATTCCAGACAGATGTACTCGGATTGGGCTTCATCTGAATCTTAATATGTTTTTGATTTTGCTCGGTGAGCAATAATGTGTCATAAAATCAGCGGAATATAAAGGCAAGTAGCATTTAAATTCCACATTTGACTGCCATTTATTCTAATGGATCAAATGCATAAATGTAGTAGATAACTTTAGAACTGACTTTTATTACTTCTATTTCAAGAATTGCCCGAAGGTGTCAGTCTGTATTGTCGACGTATGAATTAGTCATTACATGACAATTTTCCAATCCAGTCGGACGCACGTTCCGCACATAAAGCTGTATTCAGCGCCTCGATTGATTTATTACCGTACGCTGCCCATAGTAATGTTTATCTTCCCTTCTTACCTGTAAGAAGTGTCCATCAAGGCCAAACTTATAAACAGCAAACGCGAGATAAATAACCATTGGGAGTAAAACAAAAATTTACAGCAGACTCAGCACTTTTTAGAAATGGGATAAGCAAAATAGTTCAAAAGCCTGCTCTTAAAAAATGGTCTAAAATTTTCAAAGTCATTTCATTCCTAGATTCGTTTTCAAGTTCTTCCGCGACAGAACAGGTGACTAGTTTAAAAAGTTTTTCAAGGAGTTGCTAAGTGGTCGTAAACTATTATGTGCAATTTGTACCGCATCACGACAAGCAACTTAGACCCATTTTACAATACACAAATGTCAGAGTAAACTGTCGACGTTTTGAAGAGATATTTTATTTAACGACCGAAACGTTTCGCGAGTTTCGCAGAATGAGTGGCGAGCGGAAAATTATGATAATTTAGTTTTTGGTATTATCCGACAATAGACAAACGATGTGGCAGATGTTGGAACATCTTGAGTATTAGCACTAATAGCGTATTAGAAAATCTGCTGTAAAAGTATCTAAAGGTAAAGGTGGAACACTAAAACACCGAGGCAAGCGAAAGAGAGGTGAAATTTAAGACCAGCAAAGCAAATGGGTTTGCAGAACTCCACTGTTTATGCAGAATGCAAAATAAATAATGAAAAATGCTTAATTTCTTAAAAATACATTTTTCATTTGAATGATACGGTTTCCACTTGTTGATAAGCTCATGTTTATATAAAGTTTTCGGTGTTGTCTACGTGTTATTGACTCTTAGGCTTACGATGTATGTTTGTAATATGATCATTATGTGTGCTACTTACCTAGTTCTGAAGTATTCAGGTCAATAGTAGAATTCCAATTCTTTACTTTCATTATTTTCATAACACGACGCCCTTCTTCAACTCTTTCTAGTATTTCCAGAACCGGAAAATTTTACCTTGATATTTGACTTAGACCTTACAAACATTTGTATTGTACTAAGTTTACAAACCAAAGAAATGAACCAGGAATCGTGCAACTTTGAGAATGCTTTCTTCCGAAATGTTTATTTTTCTTTTACGAAGCGAGAAATTGGATAGCTTCAGCAGCATCAGTTGTCTCTAATCTATGTTTGTCTTTGTAATTAACAGTAGATGACTAGGCTTCAAGAATATCATGTTTCCGACGTGCCTTATCTGGGATTGTTAGTAGGTACACAATACTGTTCTTCTCCTCATAATTGTGTTTGTTTAAGCTTTAGTAGGATTTGATAGTGACATGATATGACATGAGGCGACACTTGTAATGCACGTGATTGACTGAAAGTTCTTTAGGCGTTGTTTGTGTAAGGGTTTTCGTAATCTTAATGAAGGAAAACAACTGTTTTCCAAGTTTTTTACCCCTGGTTCTCGTTTTGTGGTCATTTTCGGTTCAACATTAGGTTCAACATTAATGCATACGAATTTAAGCGTCACTCTTTATTTTATTAAAAGCAAACCCAAATATCTTTTTATTAAAGCCTTTGTTTTTAAATTAAATTGTTTAAGGAAAATAAGTTGAGTGAAAAATTGAAAGGACCAGCAAACATTTATGAGGTGTCTCGTTGCGAAACAGTAACACGTTTGAACGGTTACGACCGTTTTATCGGCGTTACTAAAACCGATCGCGATATATTCAAACCTTGTTTCCTTTTTGGTCACGCGTGCGAAATTGCGAATGATCTCCATCCTTGATTTAGAACTGCTATATTCAATTTCATGTTTGGAAACAAAAAATATGGACGGTGCATTTACTATTCTGACCCTTGCAGCTGCAAACCACATGTCTTAATTTGTCTCCCAGACCGACCTTTTTAATGATTTATGAGCAGCATGGTGTGTCCTTTACAACTAAACCCAAGAATTTGTGGGTTCCGGAGAATAGTCAGAATTGACATCTGTTTTAGACGAGAGCGATCGCTGCAGGCAATCTTTTTTCCTACATAGTCATTGTAAATTACCTGTAGTTGTAGGCAGACTGCTGTTTTACGTCTATCTCTTGCACATAATGTATGTTTATTGGGCCATACTAAGCCTTTCTGTATTTCTTATGGGTACTTAGTTTAAAAAGTATCTTCTGAAAAAACAATTAAAGCCACCTTAAACTCCAAATGGTAGCTAATGTGTTCTATTTGAACGCACAACTAGACAATTATAATAATGTGTTAAGAGTTGCTACCTGCGGCCCTTTTGACTCGTCCTTTTTTACTTGCTACTGTTAATTTTTTTCAATTCTATTTTTACCGTGTCCTGTCGAAGAGATCAAGCGATGTTACCTGCGTGAAATAAGTATTAAGATGTTAATTTATTGTTGCAGGTTATGAAAGCATTAAGTGAGACGTTAGCTTCGATTTTTTGCCAAAGAATGTGTATTGCTTCCAAATGTCGTGCCTGTTTTGGTTGTCACACAATATTTACTTTCATGTACACTGATATGCTTTTCGTTGGACCGCTCTGCAAAAAAATGAGCTCAAGTGGTGTTGAGCCGGACATCCTTTGGATTGGAGCCAATCAGTTTGTTTCCGTTTGTAATAACAAAGTATGTTTCAAGTTATTTCAACTGTTTCGGCGGTATATGGGGACTGTTCTTGGTTTTAGAGCAGTATTATTAACCATTTAATTCCATGTTGGTTTATGAATAATAATTGGTTATATGTTGCTGTGGATAGTAGATATTGTTTATTTATCAAAAACACATAATATGTAGACGAAATACTTTTAAAATGGTTATTCTAACTTATGATACCGTAAATCTGTACTTTACAATTATTCAATGTTATGTTGGCAATTTGTCTTCTGATAGCCTCTGATGGGGAACACTATTTCATTATTTAACTTTTTTGCTTCATCCACGCTATTATTCGCTTCATCATCATAAACTTTAATGTATGTATTTCATCTTTAATACAACTCCTGCATCGAAGTCATCAACCTCCCGAAGCAATAAGAGCTGAATCCTGCGAATATATTCAAACCCAGCTTAGGATTACGCCTCGTTGAAAGCCCCATTGATTTGTATGATTTATTATACTAGTAATACGAGATTTGTGTGAAACCATACATCTATAGTGTGCCCGCATAATCTGCCACTTGTTATGTGCTTGGGTAAGATGGAAAAAGAGAAGGTTGAGGTAATACGGCTTGTATTTTTGTTAAGAACACAAAATTTGACAACATAGGGCATTTGGGCCTGTTCGACAGTTAACAAGAGTTAAGCAACTAATAACCGACTTTCACCATCACACAACTGTCAAAAAGCTAGGCAGAGACGGAGAATAAATAAGCTACAGTAAAAAAGTTACATTTATTTATCTCGACCTCATTGCAATTGCCAGACTCCTGAAGTCCTGATCAAACAGTTTCATATACGTCAGTGTTTCAATTGTCCATTAATAATAATCAATCATTTATTGCACCATTCTCTTGCACCCTCGATGATCTGTACAACGTAGCACAGTAATAAACGTGGATTTGGGCTAAAACAGTATGACAATATTCTAGACTTTTTTTAACCGTCCGCTACTGATATTACAGCCCTTTGGAATCTTCTCTCAGTAAAAAAAAATGAAAACTGAATCGTGACTCCATCAACAACCTCTAAATAATATTGGTTTTGAGGTACCATCGACTGGAAAAGAAATTAATGGCATTTTTGACACACCCAAAGAAAAAGACCTGATATGAGTATGACCGATTCTTCTTACCTTCTTACTAAGTCATAACGGTGCAGCAAAAATGACGCTATCTATCTGTAGTACCTGCATTGCGTTCTTGTATGCGATTACTAAGTGTCCTGTTGCTATGGACTGCTAACGATGGAATTATCTTCACTTAATTACCAAGAAACGCAACTCGGAGTAATTGACACACGATATATTATGTGTAACGGATTTTTACAGGCCTTTTTAGTCATTAGTATAGAAAACATAAAAATATAAGAGCTATAGCAACCACTACGACTTGTGTTCGGTACTCACTAGATACAATTCGACACAAATAGGGATTTCAACTACTTTTTTAAAAAAAATGTTTTGAACTTACATTGTATAATGAAATAAATTAGGTAAACGCGGACGCAAGCGAAGTCGTGAGTAAAAAAATCATAATTCGTCAAAATTTTCCATTTATTCCCTTTTTCCTATCACTGTTATGCTAAAATTGGGATCAATCTAAAGAGTTAAACACTTTTGCTGACCTAAACATTGAGATTATATCTGTGTTAAACGTTTTTTCAATTAAAATGATTACAGTCGGTGTCTTAACAAGTTTTATCTCTCAAGGGCTAATAATTGCGGTAATCCGGTGACAAACAATTAGTGATAACCTCAATAAAGTGTTGCTGAAGAGTTTACAAAACTTTGGCATTGAGCGTAGGCGCTGAATTCAAGATAACGCAATATTCGCTCTATGGACACTTATTTATTTAAAGTTAATAGATAAATGTACAATAGGCGAAACTTAGTGCCTTAGGCATTCTCTAGCAGTCAACCTAACCAATAACGAGAATTTACAAAAGTACTTTGAAAACAAACTAATGAAAAACTGAGCAGTCAACGGAAATTTTCCGGAAATTATCAGGTTTGGGGTTAAGACCAGTTTCAAAACTAAAGAGTAAGATTACCTATGGATGTTGTTTAAATATAATTATGATCAAAGCTTTCAATAAGAATAGATCCTTGTTTCGCTACGATATTCTGCGAATTGCAAAAATAGGAATGCATTCGGCCGCACACGCGTAGATTTAATGTTTTTAAAGTTTCTGCGGACACAGTTATATGGCTTCGTAAAAACATTCTAAGAACAGATCATCCAGATTTTTTATGAAGCTTATAGAATTAAAGTTATGGGTTTAAATGGTGACGCAAGATTAGACACCAAAGATAATTTCCTTTAGTGCCGTTAATGTCTGAGTCCATTGTCATTTTTTCTCATCTCTAATCAATCTCTATATTACTGGTTCCTTGTCTACCTCTGTGGTAGCTTATCTGAATATAAATTTCCACCAAGATTCAATAATTGTTGGTCTGTTTATTTTAAACGTCATGATGCAATACGACCTAATTTTACATCTTGTACAACCAACCAAAGACGAATTGATCAGCTATAAGTATTTATAAGGAAATTGGTCGAATAAAAATCATTATCTGCAATTGTTGCAACAACTACAATCTTTTCAAATGATACCAAAATCAGTTGACACTTTAAGTGTCCTATTATTAATTTAAAGATAATTTCGCGCGGGTCAGTTAAGGGGCCTAACAATATTGGTCGTTAAGATAACGCAATGCAGACATTCGGAAACATAAGATAGTCTTATCTAAATCACTTGTTTTCTTGTAATTACTTCATTTAACGTTGCGTAAGTTGTGTTTAGTTTGATTTAATATTAATGGGACATTTATGTGATAGTGAAGTGTTGAATGAGTGTTGTTTACGCTAATAAATTTAATTGTTAAGGACTTTGCACTAAGCCGCGCTATTGTTGGCAGTTGTAGAGTTATTAATGATGTAGGTGGGTACAAATACAACTTACTATTAAAATTCTTTTAAGATGCAACCCTTATTCGGTGGTTTAGGCTAGGTGTTGGAGAATTCTGGTCGGTTTAAAATGATTCATACGTCATCTACTCATTTCTTAACTGCCGTGGCTTAATTGTTTATGTCTTGAAATAATTTTACATTACTTTTTATTTTCATTGTTTTCACATACAGAAGCAACGCAAATAGTTTTAACCAAGATTTTGTACAACTTTATAGAGTCAGCATGAAGCTTCTTGCTTGGTCTTCTTAATAGAGATCTAATCTGGGTAAGTAAAAACTTTTACATTTTACTAACCCAGACGGACCTTTGACAATTCATATGTGCCTGTAAATGGCGTAAGAGAAAAAGTGCTTTGAATGTTGTATTCTGAAATATGCCGTTTCCATGGCTAATACTTGGACAATCTCTAGATTGCTTTTGTTATTTTAAGCGGTTCCTACTGGTAGGTTATCTCGTAGTATAATACCACTTTCGTGAGAGATGACATCTGATCCCTTTCTCATTCAAATGTGAATGTGACATGTTAAACCAGCACGATTTTATAAAAATGGAAATGGTTACATTACTGGAATAACAAGAAGCGTCAACTGATAACATTGTATGTATTTAATAGGTGTTACGTTTATTTATCTTAGGTTTATATTTCTTTATTATGAAAATATTTTATGATAGTTAAAACTCAATGTATGTATCTGCCTAGTTGCTACTTGGGAGATTTATCGTATTTTTCTTGGAAAATTTTGCAGGCTCTACGTGTAGAATAACTGTGGGTTTACTGAAAATTAAATGTTCTTAATGTTCTTAGTCAAAGACTATACATACTGCGAACAAGATGTTTTCAAGAACAGCATAAAGCTGCATGAAACAAAATCTAAAGCTGAAATAGCTTTTTATGTTTGCGTACCATCATACATTATCATTTTTAAAGTCAATATTTTTGAAATAAGCCGTATATCATACAATATTCAAGCAGGTGTACAATTTTTAGAAAGCGGTTTAATGCGATCATTTATATTCGAACATAATGTGTCATGAGACGATTCTCTACTATATTCCACTCCATAAAAACGATCATCGTAAATCAGCACTATAGACATTGGTTTAGTCAGAGAAAAGTACTGTATCATTAGTTTGTATGTAGTGGTGATAAATCAAAATGTACTTAGGGTCTACCGTTAAACTGGTGTCGGTTGAACTCGAAATTGACTGGAATTGAACCATGGATGCAAGTCATTATCATTACGGCTTAACTTTATGGAAAACTGGTAATTATACCGTTCTAATAACATGCTTATATGGTTATTAGCCTTGTTATTAATACGCAAGGTTTGAAGTAGTAACGCAGCTTAGCTTAGTCTGGAATATAGTTCGTATTTTATCACAAATGTGGGATGCAAAGAATGTTTATAGTAAAGTCGTATTTAATTGGACCTATAAGGCTTACCATGCCATAAATACAGCCAAGAACATGTGAAGTCTAAGTTACAACCTGGGATTAAGTAATACCGTATACAGAAAATACCAGCTCCAATTTCGAAAAGAGATTGTTTATTGCTGTATCTGTCAAAAAAGGCTAAACGTTTGCAAGAACTAAATTAGCTCTATATGGAATTTTTCTGAAACTGGTATTCCAAAAGCATGCAAGTATGGTCTGTGAACATGCTCGGTAGCTATTTGTCCTCGTAGTTGGCGCCTAACGACATGCAATAATGAGCTGCGCGGGAACACGACTTGTTTGTGTTTCTGGTTAGAGCGGCGCGCGCGCAGCCGCACTGCATCATAAGGTACTCGTGCTATGCTTTATGCTACATCGTAAATGCATGCTTTCTTTTGGCTATTTTTTTATTGATTTTAGACATGGCCAAGGATATTGGTAAATATATGTTGGCGGGAACCTAGTTAGATGAATAGAACATGATTATAAGTTTTATTAAAAAATATTGGAAGTTTTTGCGTATTTGAAAGCGTAAGCGAGCCTGTTCCACATAATGCGTCATTTATTTGCAGTGAAATTTTATCATAACACTGCATACCTTTATACATAGACACAGTATTTTTGGGGATAATCAACGCATAATTGAAACTACTGCAGCTAGAAACATGCACTGTAGTTTACTTTTATAACGTTGACGCGGACTAAGAAGCGATTTTTGGAAATCCAAATACCCCAATAGCTGATGAAAATGGGCAGGCCCAGCCTAACAGCTAGAATCGCTATACACACGTTGTTGACTGTTGGAGTATATGGAACATTTTCCCGTGTGTTGCCGGGCCAGCGAAGTTTGTTGACTGTGTGCGAGCAATTACTAGGCCCTTTTCACACTTACCCGCTAACCGCTCGCCGTTTGGATTACGACTCTAGAAATGTCGCAGCGATGCCTTTCTCGGATTTCGATTTAGATAATGTTTACCACGTCGGCTCCGAGTTTGGTGCCAAAGATATTGTGTTGGGTTGTCACGACCACGGCTTTCACGACTCAGTTTGTGTAATATTGACGTTTGATTTTATCTCCTGGCCAGTCCATTAGTTCTTGTCATCTCACGTATACAATCTCTTACCTAGAATTGTCCTAAGTTTACGGTGCGATTTTCAGTTCCAACTAGACAAATCATGTGGTATTATGATAGTATTGAGGTCGACAGTTCCATTGGCCTCTTCAGCTAGGCTCGTTTGAGATGTTGGTTCAACATTAAGACAGTGGAATACTGTTATACATAGAATTGTTACACGAAAAGTGTAAGAGTACCAACACAGGATTATCGTCATCAATAATGATACATGAGATGCAATTCAGAGAATCTCAAGTACGAGTATTATTTTTTCAATAAATTTAAAAGAGACACGAGAGAGTTGAGGCTCTCTAAAACTTACACGCCAAGTACTCCCCAAATATTGAACTTGATTGTAATTCTATTATGTAATTGAATTACTAAAGCAAACAGCTCACGTAGGGTACGCTGTTATCTGAAGCTACTGCGGAGTAGCCTTTATCCTTATGCAAATAAGGGCTATGTTTTAATGCAGGTAACAATTGTTATTGTAATGTTACACTCCTGCGCCTGCGTCGGAGTGGTGGACATCTTAAGTTGTCAGTTTGTTTTCTTTTTGCATCGGGGACTCTTCGGCGGACGACGACCTTATGCTCTTGTCTCTGGATTAGGGGTGCCAAAAGGTTCTATTTTATTTTTTTAAACTGTGAGACTGAAACTGTATGACATCTGCATAGTAAATAAATTCGTATTTGTATTCAGATACAGAACTTAAGTATAGTCAATAGACGGTCCTTTCGAAACCTCATAGTAAAAGTATAGTATTAAAAAATGTAGTATTTGAATACTCATACATAGAATAAATTTAGCGGAGTTTAGCTAAAAATAATTAGTTTAAGAATATGCATTGACGATAATGCATTGCTACTGAACCAAAATGGATTGATATTCACTCGATTACAATTTTATTAGAATAAATACTTTCTATGCAAAATTAAGTAACCGCCAACCCTATGTCAGTGTTACGGTAAACGTGTAAGTTAGTAGCGAGTGACGAGTGGACGTGACGCGATTCTGTTTGTTTACGGAGCGACCCTCTTCCGAGAACATGCCCGAGTAAGCGCGAGATTAACCGAGAGTTTCCGAGTAATCCCGAGAGATGCCGAGAGTCGCCTAGAGAAACGGTAACACCACGGCGGATACGGCTTCATTATTGTTACATTGTAGTCAATGCTTTATGAAGTGGAATATTCATTATGACATCAAGTAGGAGCAAGCTTAAGTTGCTTTGGTTTGTTTAAGAAAAGTTTGTAGCAGAACTTGTAGTACCTACGTACAGCAGTTAACTAGGAAACTATAGATTTTTCATAGTTGCTGTTATGTAATTCACAATTGAGTATAATGTATAGTAGTTTATTATGATAGTATAGTTTGAAGTATACAGATTTTTAAACAATTTCACGGGTTAGTAGCGTTATGACTACATCTCGATAAGACTAAATAGCTGATATGACTAGTTCGCTATAGGACTTAATCTCGATATGACTAGATCTTGTTAGGACTATATCGTGTTTGGACTAGATCGCAATAAGGCCAGATAGCGTAACGACTATATTTTCGTTTGTTTTTTGGAGTACAGTTATCAAGTTAAAGCATTAAGATTTTTCCTTGGTACCTATACTAAAATACTTAAAATAAAAGCATTTCATTGTAACATACTTATTTATTTATTTAAACTTACGCTTTGAATCACTACCTAACGTTTTTCTCCTTCGTCTCAAGTTTATTAAAATGTCTTTGATACTTGCGATTGAATAATATAGTGTTTCTTCTTTTGTTCTTTTTTTTTCACTTTAGTAAAGCTAAGTAGATACTCCATAAAGTTCCTATACTTATGCCACTTTTAGATACGATTGTACGTCATATCGATAATGAGTCATTTTGATATCTGGCCTTATTGCGATCTAGTCCAAACACGATATAGTCCTAACAAGATCTAGTCATATCGAGATTAAGTCCTATAGCGAACTAGTCATATCTGTTATTTAGTCTTATCGAGATGTAGTCATAACGCTACTAACCCAATTTCACTAGGTAACATTAATGACGGAACGGACACACATACGCTGAAACGGAATGAAAACGAAGTTTTAATTGAAAGATACTTCATCATCTTTTAAAATATATTCTATTATCTAAGTTGAAAGTTAAGTTCCCGTATATTCAGGCTTTCTGTAATACTGCGATACCTGTCGATACTGATCTGGACGCCAGCGTCAACTCGTGCCAGAAAATTCTTCAAGTTAAACAGATCCTCAATGACCAAAACTGATCCTCCTCTTCTTGTCTGCAGGTGATGTGGCTGGTAGCGGCGTTGCTGGCCGCGTGCGCAGCGGTCTGCGGCGCGATGTCGTGCAATGAGGCGCGGACGCGCTGCGCCTACCGCACCGGCTGCGGCGCCGCACTCGGCAACTACATGATGATGTGTGAAGCTGTGCTGGCCGAGCCCACGGAGACCAGCATGTGCCCCAGAGAGTGCGGGAATGCGCTCATAGCGTTAACTTCCACTGAAGAGGGCAAGCAGCTTATGAATGTAAGTTTTGTTGATAGAACTCTGGTCTCTCTGGTGGCGGGCTCTTTCTCAAAATTAAACTCAAATTATTTATTTTTGTTTGATTATTCAAAAAGCATTTTGGAACATTAACAAGTAAAATTGTTTAATCTAGTACCTCATTTGAAAAGGCGAAAAGATGACAAAAATTAATCAGAAACTCCATCCTGAATAATACATTTGATTTAATCGTTCATTTATAGATTGTACGGTTTTACCTGATCGATTATATTGATTTACTTAAGAATGTTCACAACCTAATATACATTTAACTGTCGCTTGCAGTAGTTAGTACCGGAGGTATTCAATATATTAGCTCTAATGTATACAGCAATTGCCTATGTAGGAAAAAATACATAGAACGGAAACTGATGGTAATGATCTTAAAATAAAACCAACGTTATCAGAAATAGTCGATAAAATCATCACAGGTATTTCTACGTCACCGCCGATTTCCACAGAATAATAAATATTTTGACACCTCGTTACAATTATTTGCGACATGAACATAACTTCGTATTAACGTGGAAAGTAAATTAACACGAAATAGTTGGAGATACTTTGGCGGATGTCCAACGTGAACATTGAGAGTAACGATTATGTACGTAAAGACAAGTTGCCCGTCCTGCGGATGTAAACATGCATTTATAAGCTTCAACGTATAGAGTAGGAAGTCTTGGCTTATGCCTGTTTAGATATCTCTTAGATGAAGTTATTATTCTTATTGTTGGCTATACTCTAGATGTAGCTTTCGTTTTATCAAACGGGTTCAAAATTCGTGGCCCCGATTATAGGGACAAAAATGAGAAAACCTCACATTTTTTTAGTAATTATAATTAGGTACTTTAACAAATCAGATCTTGAAAAAAAAAATTGCCGTCGAGACCACTGAATATTGAAATTTGTCAGAGGTTCTTGATAAGAAATTCGCTATGTATGTAATATCGGCTAGTATGTAGCTGTGGAAATAAGTTACTTTTTAATTCCGCGACCAGGCGAAGGCCTTAGAAATGCATTTCTAATCATAGAGGTAATTTTTGTACATGTCATGTCCTATAGATCCGATTTTTTTTAATATGATAACTTATAGACGTGGCCATTACCTGTGAGTGCAAGCGGAAATGACGAATTTGTTTTTCCAATTAGTTTTCTTTCCATATTGTAGTTAATGTTCCTAAATACATTTTATTGATTTAGGTATATTTTTTACATAACCTTTTATCACAAAGTTCTAACTACTTACATAGAAATAGAGGCCCAGTATTTAACTGAGATGGTTACCATTTCATGACTTAGAAATACACGGTATATTCCACCACATGCAATCTTCTGGAATATGTATTCGATACTCTAGCTTCATTCATAAAGTCTAGTAATGGACTATTGTTCCTAAGAATATATCCATTGACGCGTGGCTTGTACGGAAATTCTAATAGAAAACAGACTTATAATACTAATAGAATTTATAATATTAGTACATCGTGAATGTTGTGACATTTTATTCTAATGATCAAAAGTTGGTGTAAAGGACCTGTGTATGTAGTGTGTACTAACTCAGCTAGATTTCCTTGACGCAGCCTTTGCTGTCTTTAATAATCGATTCAAAATTAATAATTTACAAGTGAATAAAATTAAAAACTATTTGACATAAAGCCATTATAAACATTCAACTGAACTGTCTAATAAATCCATCACTTAATTGAACAGACGCACTTGTAAACCACAATCATCATCTATTTATACACTGCAGCATGAATCTATTCAGATTGATTAATCAGAGTTCAGACTTGTCACAATTACTTCTCATAACAGCTGTTTACAGCTTACGCCTTCAATTGGGATACGACCAGTAACTTATGAGCTGTAGTAAGTCCATCAGGATGGCGGGGAACGGGTCGTGCTTACTTGGTTCTGTAAAGGTGCATGTAACAGACGCCCTGCAATAAAATCTAATTTAGACGTTGTGGTGGGCAGATTTGTCCGACACGAAGGAACGCCGAGGGTCGCGGTTGACGACCTCGTGAACTAACTTTGGTACCTAGCACGTCTCTCGCTGGACCAAGTTTCAATTCTATGATCGGCTTGAGCAAGATGTCAAACAAATATGATTGCATCCGCACAAATTGAAGTTTCATGCTCTTTTTTGCATGCAAGGAAAAATGAATTTTATTTAAGTATGTATATTTATTGATGGAGATAATCAATTATATTGCTGTGACTATGAACATATTTGCTGACCTTCATTTAATAAATCAACACGGTCGTTGAAACTTAGTTGACTTTTTATTTACTCAATTTTCGAAATTTCATTCTGCATTAACTGAGTAAATGAAATATATTTACAAAACTCCCATTTTAAAATTCCGAAAACCATTTCGGATATTTAACCGCCATTTTGAATACTTAACCACCATGTTGAATACTTTAATGCCATCTTAGCATGGCGTTCTTTTCTCCATTTTAATGTGGGCTATAAAGATTTCATGAATCTAAACTGGGTGGAAATGTGTGAAGAATGTTGGCGAATCACTTCACGTGGAAGAGGCACGTGATAAACATACCGTGCGTACTTTTGGATTTATTATTGTTTCCACAATCTCTATTGGATTTTTGTATACTAAACGTGTGAGACGAATCGTGGCTGCTGGTGGAAGAAAATGACTAATGAGGTTAGATGAAGTTGTGTAATTGGTGTTGGTATTTTGTACACATTAATCGGGTTAATTGTATGTAATATTATATTATAACTTCACTCTTGGCTCCTCACGGAATAGAGCATTTTAATTAAATTGTAGTCAGTCGAACAAATGACTATTGAATATTGTAAAATATGGAAAATTCTTTCTGAAGCAGAAAGACCATTGAAGTAAGAAATAAAGATTTCTTCCATCATTGTTTCAATTATTTCAGAAGCACTCGTTCAAATCAACGCCTATCCCATAATAACTGTGTTACTAAGTGTAGGTGGAGCAGCCTGGTACTGTTTATGCACAATTTTGATCTTTCAATTAACACGTGTCTGCTACATGTAGCCTCAAGTGGTGCTAATGCACTATACGCAGAGACAGCTAGCAGAGACTGAGCTGCTGTAAAGAGTCATAATGATAGCTGGAAATGTGTTCAAAATATATGTTAATGGAGATGAAATCTTATAACGAACTAGCAGTTTCTTGCTGCTATTTCCGCAAAACGTATAAATTTTCATTCCCCAATTAGTGAGACGCCATTAGTGGTAGAGTTTTCAAAATTAAAAATAAACTACTGTGCTAAATTGCACATCTTAATGATGCTAATCTCGTACTACTAAAAACGGTTTCCTATGAAGATTTTAGCTAAGGTTCTTTAACGGTTGCTTTTGGAAGCAGAAGTGAAAGCAAACAAGATGATAATGTGAGATGAACCTTGATTATTTACAAGATAACTCAGATTATTTGCATTAAAAAAAAGTTATTAAAAGAAAAAAGGGTGTTTTTGCTCGAACTTCTGAATAAAGACCTATCAACGTTTTGAAGAACGTTTAACATTCTAACTGTCCGATTCATATACAGTTAAAAGTTAATAAAATAAAATAAAACTTATTAATTTATACTTTTACAATTAGATCTTGTTTTTGCAAAGAAGAAAAAGTGGTGCTATATTCTAACCGTACATAATCTCGTAACAACTAGGACTTACATTAACACAACACAGTAACCGACATAGATAACTGAACGTAAATGTCCTACACCCAATTAAACAGTTTTATTGACTCTGCCTGCATCTTATCATAACTCAACGGCTGTAAAACGATTTTCAGGTAATCAACCGCCGTCAGCAGTAAATACGTTAAATAAGCACATACTTTGTTTGTTACCTTGGCTGCTCAGAGTAGTACAACATTGTACTTGATTAGCAGTAACTTCTTCAAGATTCGCAGTTTCTAGTCCTTATCTGATAGTTTTAAAATTTATGGTTATATTCTTAGTTAGCTCATTAAGAACTTCAGTTACGTTCTCATAATTATTTGACTGATTTTATGAAACAAATCTGGAATTCTGTCGATTCGGCTGATGGTGCAACTAACTAGCTTTCGCCAACGGCTTCCCCGCGTGTCGGAATTCCATCTACTATTTTAGTCCTTTACTTGGTACAATTTTTTTGTCGTATAAGCGTTACAAATTGTAATCAGACTAAACAACAATATTTACGCAAAGCTAGTACGGAATACTAAAAAAATAAACTCACCTTACTATTTGACATTTCTTAAAAAGCAGATGAGCACATTGTGCTATCTCATCGTAGTCATCGAAGCAATGGAATTGAATCATTCGCAATTGTATCAACAAAAAGCTTTTCCCTTATCTGTCGACCATGGACCCCCCAGTTGTGCAGGTGTTTCCTTGGACAAATTACAGAAAACATTACACCATATTGGAACTTATTTACATTTTGCAAACGTTTTTTAAGCACTACTTTCGTGCTATCGAATTAAATAACCATTAACTTTATATACACTTTCCATAAAGCAGGTGTGTTCATTGTATAAATAACTTATTTTCTACATTGTCAATGCCCTGCATAGATAAGCAATAATTTGAACATAAACCGGTCGAACCTTTAATTATATCGTAGTAGCGAGTGTGATTACGAGTACTGCGTTGGGCAATGTATATCGAAAGGCATAGCAAAGGAGCGGCCGCGCACAGCCTTGAGATTTGACGTCTTGATCGGGACCTACCGCAGCGTCGACTCTCGCGCAGGTGTTGCTGCCTTCTCACAAAAAACTAAGCGTAAGACGGGCGGCCGTGTCTTCATTAATCCGCGCTAGATATCCGGTAAATTGACCCCAAATTTGAGAGCGTAACGGATTGTTGCAGCCCAAGACGCCAATTTCCGAAGCCGTTTCACTTGTTTTCGAGCGAGACTGCGATTTTATACGGTATTAGCTATTCATGAGTGCATTCTTATGTGTTCTGTGATCCTTCGTTTGTTCTGGTAAATTGAAGTGTTAATGCAAGCCATTTAAATGCACACTCATTTGTTTTAAAAGCCTTGGAATAATCTCAATAGTAATTTCAGTAAGCTGAACTAATGGGCCATCTATTTAAGCTGAGTTAATGTTCGAGTCTAATCCGAGTCAAGTTATAAATTTCACAAATCACGTTATGTTTTGATAGTAGATAGATTCCGGAATGTCTGGTGTCGTAAAATGTATTTTACGTTCGTACAACGTTATTATTATGCGCCGTGGACCGCGAGGATTTACGAGTTTCCCTAAAACTTTATTACATTGAAATTGATAGACTTTCTTTTACATAACGTGTTTTTATAATGTTGAATGCAGTTCGTGGCTGGATCTGGTTGAGTGTAGGCATATCATTGGAACTCGTACTCGGTATTATGTTTCCTCTATGTACCATTACTTCATAGTTACTATAAATTATAGAGAAGGAAAACCGTGTTTAACTTATTTATTGTGTTTGTGTATAACTCAGGTACACATTTACTTACACGTCCGTTTTACCTATTTATCTGTCTATTAAACTAGCAGATACTATGCCGATGTTTTTCCTAGTAATTGTTGTATACATCTGAATTATAGTAGATAGAACTGGTAATTTGGAAAGTTAGGTTTCGGTCACGTTCAAAATAATTATCATGTTTAACTCTAATGAGTTGTTGTATTGATAGGAATGAGTGAGAGTAGGATATTTTTTCACGATTCGAATTCTAACTAATTGCACTAAAATCTGTAACTATATATATACCTACTTAAACAGTTTTTCCTTTGTTACAGTGTGAATGCGAAGACGAGTACTGCTTGGAAGCGAAACAGCGCATCGACATCTGTCGACCTCAAGTGCTGAAGGGAGCAGCCAACGCCACCTCGTCGTGTAGTTTGTCACAACTCATCTGCCTAGCCGACGCACAGTGTGCCACCGCTCTGCAGTACTACCACAGACTCTGTCGGTCCATGTTCAGAGGTAGAAAGTGCTCCAACAAGTGCCTAAACTCCATAGAAATTCTAAGAAAGCAGGAGAAAGCTGCAGCATTGACAGCGTGCCAATGCGACGGTAACGACTACGACTGTCCAAGAATGCAGAACAATCTAGCGAGGCTATGCTACCATAAAATGAAGAATCATACAAAGAACCATCATGACAGACATGGAGAGAAACCTAAAAAAGTTCCGATAGACGAAGTACCAACAGTTAGTGGCGCCAACTTCGTTCGAATCTCAGGACTTATCACATTAATATGTATGTGTAGTTACACTTTCATTACGTGATAGAAGTTTTCTTTCGTTTAAAGTGTATTTTAATGAACTTTACCCTAAGAACACTGCCGTAGAAGAGACTATTCGAGTGAAAAATTCTATAGTGTTTTTAGATTGAAATAATTTCGGCTAAGTTGGCGTTAAATTAAAGTACAATACCGTAGTGTACATAATGTAAAAACAGTATTAGTTAACTTAAGGCTATCGTGAGGGAATCAAGGGTAATTATGTAGATTGTTGTTTATATTTTAAGTATTGTCTTAATATGTGTCGTGGATGTGTCGCCGCCCACGGGTTGCGCAGGCGTCGCTATAAATACGGCGGCGCCGGTGGTCCGGTGACAAATGCTGGTCTGTTCCCCATGCAGCGCCACGCCGATTGATCTAACGACTGTTCCGGTAACACCATCATCATCCTCACATATTTACGTCAAAGAGAAATGCTTGCATCTCTCTCTTTACCCCCAACCAGAAAAGGATGGAGCGTTAGCTGAACTGAGTACAAGATGTTGTATGAATTAGGGAAGTGGCTGATCTAATGACATAGTCGTAGCTAAATCTGGTAGACGGCACTAATCACTCCAGTGATGTAGGGCGTCGGTTAACGTTTTACAAATATGCGGTATGGGATGCCAGCTTTTTTTCACAATTTCTTTTGATTCTTTTCTTTGACATCCGTTTGAATGTGTTTTATTTTTTAGTAGATTTGTTGCTTCTGAGAGATGAATGTGTGTTGTGTATAATTAGTTTTGTCAGAAATTAGCGGTGTAATGTCAGTAATGATTGAGTATGTCGACCTACTAAGTTAATAGAGAAATAGTCCAAGTGATTTATTTTTGGTTGTTATAAATGGAACACTAACACTTCAGTATATCCTTACTAATATTATAAATGCGAAAGTAACTCTGTCTGTCTGTCTGTCTGTCTGTCTTTCTGTCTGTCTGTCTGTCTGTCTGTCTGTCTCTTCTTCACGCCTAAACCACTGAACCAATTTGAGTGAAATTTGGTACAGATATTGTCTGGGACCTGAGAAAGGACATAGGATAGTTTTCATCCCGGAAATCCCCCGGGAACGGGAATTATTACTCCACGCGGACGAAGTCGCGGGCAAAAGCTAGTTTAACAATATCGAAACGTTCCGATTATTCCTCAACCAATTCCCACATTGTTCGTGAAGATTAAGATATCAGTTTTACCACGAAATCATTGATTTTTTTCGAAGCATCTGATTTAAAATGTGAAGAGCGTACATGTAGCTCGTAAAGTAGTGGCAAGGTAATGCGTATTGTTGGTACGTCCGTTTCTCGGTACCGTGTGTCAGTAATGAAGAACCGGTCCCAAGCCTCACAGAACTGGCAAAGAGATCAAATCAGAACAACGTGAATGAAATGTCTAGTTTTGTTATGTTAAAGGAAAAATCTGGGGTATAATAGGCGATTCAATCGTGATCAGTTTGAGGAAGCTGAATCGTTTTGAAAACATAATGGATGCATAGGTATAGAGTTCGATATGCTTTTAGATACTTATAATACTTTCCAAATATCCGGAAATATTTAAAAAACGAGTGCATAGGCATCTATTGGGTAAGCTCGCTCCATCGTAGGCCCCGTCTATGCCCTCAGGCTAGTCTGGGACCAAGAGCAAGCCCATAATAATTAAAAAAAAAAAAAAAAAAATCTCTATCTATTTATCGTGGATTGCGGAAGTATCAAGCTTTACCTATAGGATCAGAATGATAAATTCAAAAATCTGTCGGGATATTTGTCAGTACGTCGAGAAATTTTCTGTTTGACTCTATCCATATTTTGGGTAGAAGAACCATAGTGCGTCAAACTCATGAGTTTGTTTCTCCACCATTTTGACGCCAAGTTAATTCCATTTTAAAATATATGGAAATTGTTTTACAAATCCTTAACAGCTCTTTGCAATTTATGCTAAGCCGGTGAGAGTAGGTAATATAATCTTTAAAAGCCGATTACGTGCATAAGATATTTTCCCATATTATTCTTTCAACTGCAAGATACAAATCTTAATAAGATGCGCCTGCGACGGCTGTATATCAGGCATCAAGTGCGCAGTTTGCATAGAAGTTACATTTAAGGTAGTTTTGCGCGGGTAGTTTGAAGGTGGTGACGTCACAACCATATATCTTCTCATACAAGTGTCATGGAACACTTTGTATGCATCTCGCGACGACGTAGAACTAATGTCTCGTCGCCCGAATCATGTCCTTATGTATAATGCAACGGCATTGCGCAGAATACCAATAAGTGCTTCGATTTTGACTTTGTTCGTGGTTATTACCTTCGAGAATCGTACACGTGTTTGTAAATTGTCCGTGTAAACGTTTACACGGCTCGTTAGATGGATTTGTTGAATAATTTGTGTAACATGGTGTTGTGAATTTGCAAGGTATGACTTGCTAATTTAATTTGTTTGCATTTATAATTTACGTCTGACCCTGACAGATATAAATTCTTCAGTTGTTTTTTTATTGTATTTATCTACTTTACAAAACATATAACGGGGTAAAAGAAAGTGCAAAACGTATAACGGAGTGAAAGATTTTAGTTCACTTCAAAATTAAACAGAGATAAATATGCGTTAGCACGTACTTTGGCTTAGCTTTTCTCCGTATACCTGCAGTTTCACGGTTTTGTGGCGGCGGCGGCGGCGGCGGCGGTTTGGTTAGCCGATATTTTTGCTGAGCAAAGATTACTATCTCGCTCTCTCTCGCTAGAGTTGCTTGAGAGACATTGAGAGAGAGCCTAGGCCTTACATTTGCCGAAAACGGAAAATGTAAGGCCTAGGCTTTGTGTTGATAATACTTTCCATCCTGTCTAGATATTAATATAGCATCGCAATTTTTTAATTATTGTTCCTGTATTCAAGCTATATTTCAGCTGAAACAGAAATCAGCAGATCTATTTTTATTAATCTCTTTCGGTGATAGTGAGTCTAGGTGAACTGTCATCTAGTCTCATCTCACATCAACCTCACTTTAAACTGGGAGAGTTTATTTCTAAATAATTCTGCTGTTTTTACATACCTACAAAAAGTATATCAATATACAGTTATAGATTTTACCTCATATTAATGTTTGTAAGTATGTGTTCATTAGTTTGTTATTGATTAGTATTTATGCGTGTGAGTGTGACATTTGTATGTGTGTGTGTGTGTTATGTATCGAGTGTAAAGTTCAAGAACTCCATTTTTTCAATGCTATATTTTATTTAATTAATATTATAAATCGATTCAGCTGTTTTGATTAATGTTTGCAAGTTTTTTTTCTTTCCGGCGCACATTCGGATATTATTTTCCAGTTTTTTTTTGAAATAAGTAGATTATAAATATTTGGGTTTTACTGTAAGAGAAGAAACTCATTAACCACAGTTTACCAAAGTGAGATTATTAGTCTAGTACAAGAATTGTAAATAGCTTTATTTATAAGTTTAGTTTTATGTCGCATTGTTTAATAAAATAACTATGAAAATTCGTACAAAGTATTTTAGAATAAAACGAATAATTTATTGAATTACTTAGGAGCTTAGTTGATAAGAATTGTTGTATTTTGTTTCGTTTTGTACAATTATTTTAAGGATTTTAATTGTATTTATTTTACAAAATTGCAATAAATTTTCTGTTTTCTAAACTTTGTTTTCTTGTATTCTCAAAGCTAAGTAAAGGAATTAAATATACTTACTATTAAATCCGTGATAAATTCAGTGTTTAATTGTGGTCTGAACCGCCTGCCCTTGGAGTCGTTACAGTTCAGGCTCCTAAAACAGGCGTAGTTTGGTCAGAAGTTTTTTTTTGGGGTGGTAATCATCAAATTACTTCTCAGGTGTCAGACTTTTACTGACTAAAACCGGGGCCACGGCAACTATTAGAACTATTCCGCAACCCCGGCAGGCATTGGTCAGAAGTTTGTTTTTGTAATTTGTTTAACAACTCAATGGGAAGCTCATGTTGTAAATGTTGTTGTCTATGTATTGTATTTATAAAAGTACAAATAAATAATTTTATTAGTTGTATTTCAAAGGACCAAAGATCACAGATCCTGGTAAACCCAAAGGTGCATAATATCATATCCACCTAAGCCACATTTTCGGTGGTGGAGGATTTCTAACTCTAGTAATTTAGAAACTACCTACTAAAGCTTGTAGGTTGGGGTGTAGTGTGTGTGTGAACGATAGTGCGTAAAGAACGAATAATAGAAATGGTACAATTTAAATACCTACTCGGTGTAAGTGGAAAATTAAAATATTTAATATTTGTAAGCAAATTAAAAATCGTGTTATTTTACTTTTGAGTAAAAAAATAAAGTAAAATAATATAACAAATTCTACAAGTTTTGACCCATTGCATTACAAAATTAAAAGTTGTAAGTACCTTTTATAATTTGATTCATTTTTGTTAATTTTTTCACCACACCACTATATAGCATTTTTTAAAATTAAAACCTGGTAACACTTAGCTGTCAAGTTACTGAATAAATAAAAAATCTAACTATAGTATTACTTATTGCCAATTCTGCCACACTGCTCCCCACCGCTGCAACTCTAGAAAGTCAGTGGAGTCTACCAGAAAAGCACCGAGCAAGGAAGCTCGACGAGTCGGAGAGAAACTATTCAACTGTCTTGGATCCTGCAACGAAATTAGAGAAGTAAACCAAATTAACAATTTTAACTAAATAGTAATACCTACATACATTTTTTTATTTAGATACTAGCTTTTGCCCGCGACTTCATCCGCGTAGATTAATAGTTCCCGTTCCCGGGGGATTTCCGGGATGAAAACTATTCTATGTCCTTTCTCGGGTCCCAGACTATATCTGTACCAAATTTCATTCAAATCGTTTTAGTGGTCTAGGTGTGAAGAAGAGACAGACAGTGCAAGCACTGTCTGGACAGGTCCACTCAAATCTGTGTGCTTTTCTCATCAAGAAAGCACATCAGTCATTAACCCTCAAGATCCTCGCATAATTTGACCAGTACAATTGTAGGACTTTAAAAGAGACTTTGACCTCTGAGTTTGTTTCGGATGTTTCTTCTCAGAGTAGTCAGTTACGAAACACCGGCTCCATCGTTCGATTAAAATAAAAAACAAAATATTGACGTGTAAAAGTGATATACATATAACCTATTTACAAAATAAAGATCATTTTAATAATTTTTTAAATCATTTTATTTTTTCAGAGTTACTTTCGTATTTAAAACATTAGTACGGATTATTTAAAATAAAAAATCGTTTAAGCATCCACACTACCTGGCATGGCATACGTTGTGTTTGCAGTTAAAAGTCTAACTTTCTTAATATTGACACAACGAAAAAAATTATTACTTCATCCATAAACCTTCGAATACACGTGATTCGAGACACTACAAAGACAATAGTAGCGTGACAGCCGGCTGTCGCTTGATCATCGAAAAGTTAACTCCTAAAATATCTGCACTACATTAGCGTACACTACTTGAAATTTTAAGTACCCCATACTAAAACTACAAAACTAATTTTTAAGTACCGGAAAGATTTTTTGCATTACCCCCAGCAGTGTAACGCAACTCAGCATCCGTTCCCATGGCTTGCGAATTTGTTCTCGCGAAAAGATCACGTACGGGCACTCGGATCAAAGGACCACGGAACCACAGAGCTCCTGAGCCAGCCACTTAACTCAGGGACTCACGAGAGGTGCTTGAGGATTAGCACTCGACGCTAGGGCGTACATCCTGAGAGCTTCGTCCGCTGATTTGAGGAGCGTGTGAAAATGTGTGCTGACGAATTTTGTTTTTAGGTGGCTTACAGACTAATTAAACAGAAAATATGACGGATATTATTTTAGCAAATGAATACCTAAATACAAGCCGCTATATAGTTCTTCTACAGAGAGTTATTATTGACCTCTTCGGTAGATGACATAAAAGTACCGGGTAACGTTTTGGCGGATTCTAGTCGGTTCGATGACCGAGTGGACTTCATAAAGGGTTATTAATTCTTCAATGGTGTAGATGGTGTAATGAAATTCCGTCCTGTACATTTGTTTTAATTTATAAGGTAGGTAGTTTAGCTATAAATATAATAAAAGAAAGCGGTACACACGAAGGTGAATCCGTGTTACAGTTGTTTTTTACCCGACTACGGCAAAGCCAAAGGAGGGTTATGTTTTGGTATTGTGCAGTTTGTAAACTACACAAAGCCCATTTACCTTCACTTCAAAAGAAACGTTATTTGGTCCAGTATCAACTTTCGCCTTTTAAAACACCTACGATACGAGTTTGGGTGGTCTACTCCTACACGGCGTATTGTTGTCGTCATTATTGTGGTAACGTAATTAAAAACTCATTGCTGTTTCTGTACCTACATAATTTAGTTATACGCCTACGAACTGACTGCTTGCGCCCATTAGTTACAGTGCCCAGTAGAGATGGGTAAATGTCTGAACACTTTTGGTATAATAGGAATGTTAAAAAATAAAAAGAATAAAGTGTGCAAAGACTTCGAATTTTCAAAAATGTCTCATAACTAACCAAACTAATCAAATACTGGGTTGTGGATGTTTGTTTGATAGGCATTCGCTCCATGTAAAACAATGATATTCAGTTGAATTCGATTGGACTGGAAGACGTCCCCAAAATAGTTACTTTGGGATAAGGCTAGGGAGATGAAATAATTATTTTTTAAGAAAAACACTTTCGATAGCTATAAAATTGTAGCTGAACTTAAAAAGAAGATTTGGTGTGTTGTGGTTTTAACGATTCCTGACTATTATCTTGACAAAGTCGAGCGCGTTGTGAGACAGCCTGCGGTTTGTGGTTACCGGACTTGTACACTTCACTTAATGTGTCGCTTAATGGGTCTGAAATAATTAATTGTCTTTACATAGTAATTACACAAGTTATTTAAATCATGACTACTGCTAACAATAGACTTGATAACTTCGAAACAGGTGAATATTGTTAGATAATCTACATTCAAATAAAAACCGGCCAAGAGCGTGTCGGGCCACGCTCAATGTAGGGTTCCGTAGTTTCCCGTCCGTCACAATAAGTGTACCTACTTATAAGTTTAAAAAAGGCTATTTGTTTCGTTGACATACTAAGTACCCAGAAATTATTTTGTACAACCTTTTTGTCTTTTTTGTACAAAAACTGTTCTTTCTATCAAGTTCAAAATAATTTTCCTAGAAAGTCCTTATTAACTTTCCAAATTTTTTTCATATTTTTTAAACCTACGGGTCAAAAGTTAGAGGGGGGGGGACGCTTTGATTTTTCCTTTTGGAGCGATTATTTCCGAAATTATTGACATTATCAATAAATGATTTTAGTAAACCCCTATTCATTTTTAAATACCTATCCAACAATATATCACACGTCAGGGTTGAAATTAAAAAAAAACACTTCCCTATACTATTTACATATAGGGGGGCTACCCTAATAAAACGTTTTTTCCAATTTTTAATTTACTACTTTGTCGGCGTGATTGATATACATATTGGTACCAAATTTCAGCTTTCTAGTGCTAACGGTCACAGAGAATTAGCGAGGACGGACGGACAGACATACAGACATGGCGAAACTATAAGGGTTCCTAGTTGACTACGGAACTCTAAAAAACAGCATCCGAATCGGTCACCCGTTTAAGAGCTACGGGCTACAGTGTCAGAGACAGATAATAATAATAATTTATTTAACCAGAAAAACAGAAGTCTTAATTTCTAATTACACAAGCAACTTAGAATACATCTTAATAATAAATATCATTTATTGAACATTTGTGTCTGAACTAGATAACTTAATTAATATCTGTGCTTCAGACAGTAGCGCTCTTCCCTAGGAGGAACATTACAGACAAACATTTTACTGTGTATAGATAGATCAATATTTAATTTAAATATTGATAAACAAACATATAGACAAACAAACAAACAGACACAGACACATAGCGATTAAATTTAAAACACCCCTTTGCGCCGGAGAAATGAAAACGCTTCCTGCTTTCCTGTACATTAGCTTAGCGAAGCTGCTATTATTCGCTTAGATCTTATTAATTACCAACCAGATTTTAATTCAGGTTTCATCAATAGATAGAGTGATTCAAGAGGAAGATTAAGATTATAATAGATGTAGTTTTTATAAGAATTGTAACCCCCGTACGAAGCTGGGTTAAGCTCGTTAGTAAAAATATTAAGTGAAACAGGAAAATGGTCAAAACCAGTGGCTAAAACTGAGATCAGTTCTCGGAATAAAAACCCTTAAGAATAGGTTAATTAGAACTATTCTAGGTAACAGATTTAGAACAAGGTTAGAATGGAAACGTTGCTACTTATGAGATTGGCTCCAAAGAAAGTGTTTCAGCGGTTTTTTTTTTCAGTTTTACAGACGCCAAGCTTATGAAGGTACTTACTAGAATCTATCAAATTGTTTAAATAGATTTTCGACTTTATACATAGAGCTAGTTTTTAGTTACTGCTCCGGTCCCTTAGGTCACAGCTGATGTAGCATAAGCTTCCTTGATAAATGGGAAACAATAAGAATTGCAGCAGTAGTTCTTGAGATTAGCGCGTTCAACCGAACAGACAAAGAAAGAAACAAACAAACTCTACATTAGCGTTAAAATATTAACATTTGACGACCAAGCGGCAGCCGGCTGTCAAGCTGCTATTGTCTTTCTATTGTATCTCGAATCACATGTGTTCGAAGGATTAAATACCAGAGCATTTGCCTATAGTATGGCATAAATTTATTCTTACAGCACCAAGATTACTGCACTATCATGATATGTTTAAAAAAAAATAGCTGACCAGCAAACAATTCTTGCACACAATCCAAAGCAACTGCAAGAAAATTACTCAATTTTGCAGTTCAAAAGAAGCAGTTATAGGTTATGACCATATTATCTAATCAGAGCTCGGTCTAAATTCGCATAATGCATTGTTTTACCCCCCGAGCCGGCAGCGCGGCCCCAGGGCTCCGCGGGTGGTCCCAATTACATGTAGCGAGCCTTCCACGTACGACTTACGTAACCCTAATTATTACCACTTCAAGTAAAGTTGACCATTTGTATGGCAAGAACGCGGCACACAAAAAACCAACCGAAATTGTGCGTGTTCTATGAAATATAATGATTAGATATAGTCAGCTGGAATTCCTAAATTGGCTCCGTAGATCTGTCGGTCACGGCATTTTTGACTTATCTTATTTCTTATGAATACCGCATCTTTTTATTCAATTCGAACAACGGCTTAATCAGCCAACTATTTATGGACATCGTAATAATTATTAATGGCCATATAATTTACTGTAATTATTGTTACGGTCATGGTCAAGCCATTACTGGTGAAGCATTACAAAAGGTGCCGATATGGTAATACTCAATTATTTTTGGCAAGTTTAAGTTTTTAAGGCTTGGCTGCTTTTTATTATATTAAAAAAACTTATCTGGTCCGGGAACTCAGGAAATACCAATAGTCACTTAAATTGAGTTATTAAAATTACAAGAAACAACCTGATTTTACGAGTAGCTAATTCGTCTAAAACATTACATAAAATCTATACCTAACTCACCTGTAATTTATTCCACCATGTTACATAGATAAGTTGATGTCTGTATTTTACTAATAACAGTTGTTCGTGTATCAAAGTTTTTAGGAGGCAGTGAATAATCAGCGAGATTAAAATGTGGTGCAATGAAGTCGTCTTCGTCGGACCACCGCGCTAGCTTGCGCGCGCACGACGATCCACGCCTCTAATCCGCGTCTCTTGCGCAATGCACGACACAACGTTTACATGTTTAGCTGTTCATAACTTTGGATGGAAAAGTATTAAGGGATATGCTTAATCGACTTGAATGTTTTGGAGCTTAAGTGGAAATATGATGAAACTAAATTAGAATTTACTTGTATTTAACTGGTTTTTCTGAATGTTTTCAGGCTATAATTTGAGTATATGAACTCTAGATATTGATCGCGTTTTCTTTATTTTTAAGAAAGCGTAGTATGGTTCTTAAGTTATGCAGTTTTATAAAGAGTCCTAGTAGTACTTATTATACCTGCTGCTATTAATAATATTAGATTTTTTAATTATTATTTGTATTTTTTTTAATGCGAGGAGGTGTATAGGGAACACCAATCCCGTATCCAAATCTTAAAAACTAATAGACCAATTTAGATGTAAATTTGACTATACCCTAGTAAATATAAGAACCGATTAATATTTACATAAATATATGATACGCATTGACAAACAAACATATAAGAACTTATTTAAAAATTGTATATTGATATGGAAGCCTTATTACTTTATCATATCATAAGTGAATATCTTGCTATTTCCATTCACAACCCATTCATTCATATCGAATTGATTTTTTGAATTGAAAAACATTTTTTTGAATTGATATATGCTTAATAGAACAAGTCGATGTGGGTAGATTCAAATAACATTTTAAAAGTTTATTTATTTATTTACACTTTATGCACAAAATTCATGTACAGAGGCGGACGGATCGGTAGTGCAGAGATATTATGGCAGGTGCAAATATAAAGTAAAAAACAGATGTTAATTATTACAAAAATTACAAATTAATAAAAATACATATATACGTACTAAAATAAATAAGCAAATGACGATGTTTAATGTTATGTCAATAGACACCATATTAATGTAATAGATAAACTAAAATTTTTGATGGCAAATATTTTTTTAGCGTCTATTTTGAATATTGCTGTCCAGTACGTTATGTATAAAACAAGTTTGTCGAGTTTATTCCGTAATCTCAATTATTTTGTCGTTTCCGCAGTCGCGGTTCCATCTTCCATGTTTTACAGTTTCCTGCATGGTCCATGGGAATAACGGCGGGATTCAAAGGCATTTTTAGTAAAACTAGCTTTTATGGAGAGTGTGCTATCAACAACAATGTTGTGTTTTCAGGTAAAGTCTTAATTTTTGAAGTGTTCGTTTGTGTTAAAATGTGACGAAGAAAGTCTGGTACTTAATACGAAAGAAAACAGTGATTAAGGCACCATAATCTCATGTAAGTGATATTAATTTTTGAAAAGTAATAATGTATCCTTTTTCAATTCATATTTATTTTGTATGTATATCTGGGATATCTATCACAGACAGTGGTTAAGGAAATCTGAACTTAAAATGATTCTGAAAACTAAAATGTAATATCCGTTTCAAGTAAGCGTTGTGATCAACGTTCGTGCCTTTTCTGTATGAGAAAAGCGTTTGTCTTCTGAAGTGGAAGAGCAACATGCTGGTGTAATCAAGAAGACCACCTGGAAAATAAAGAAAACCATCTAAAAGCATTTATATGTAAGTAGCAATTTGTACCTAGTATGTTAGTAAGTGTTAGAACTATTTGGGTGACAAATGTATATAAATTATGCGTGGTCTTGCAGGAGTATATAATTGGCAAAGGATTATCTGTTTTCTTGACTGACATCAATAAAAGAGGTGAGGAAACCTGGACTTCTGGGACCTAGACCTAGACAATAAGTATATGTGAAATACCAGTCGTGCCTGAAAAGTTGATAAAGATTGACTTTGTCTTATTAATGTATAATCTTTCAGATTACACTATTGTCAAGTTTTAGTACTTATATACCTATAATATGCAGCAACAAGAATAGTAACAAAGTTTAGACTCCTGTAGAATTTCGTTATCTACTATATAAAAATAAGTCGGGTTTTCCTTCCTGACGATAGAACTCCAGAACGCACGAACCGATTTCCACGGTTTTGCATTCGTTGGAAAGGTCTCGGGCTCCGTGAGGTTTATAGAAAAGAAAATTCAGGAAAAATCCATGCGGACGAAGTTGCGGGCAGAAGCTAGTATCTGATAAGTTACATGTTATGCATAATGCAGGAGAAAATTCGAAAGCGAAGCTAAGGCCCTTGTCAACCTATAGAAAACCTCATGTATTCTCTGTACGTTTGTCTGAAATTTTACATGTAAATGTATTCTTTTTCACGTTTCCAAGAAACATTTTGAAACCTCCCGCCGTTTTTAAGCATATTGCTTACTTTGCAATTACTATAACAAAAGAATTAGCATGTATTTTCATAAGAGTTAAGTTCCACAACTCTTGTTAAAACAACTTGTATGTATAATCAATTCTGTTTCCTCGTCCAATGCGCAAAATATACAAAAGCAGGTTGTAATCTATGTGCTTTGAATTTTGATGTGTTTTAATGTCTTGTAAGTGGTTTCTGTGCTTATTTGAATTTTAACGAATTTTTCGTTGGTGGGATGGTTTTTTAGTTGTTTGTTTCTACAAACAAACAGCCCTAGTAATAAGTAATAATAATCTTAAGAGCCTAGTATCGGCTTTTGATTTAATTTCTAGTGAAGTAAGAGCCGTAAGAGGTAGGAAGGCTATGTTTTTCTGAAATGAGTTCAGTCAGGTTTTAATTGATTAACATTTTTGTCCTGATATTTTTTTTTGAGCTTTTAAAAACGTATGTATAAATCAATGTTAAAAGTATATTAATTCGATCCATACATTATGTATGTATAAAAAATGTGTGGCTCTGTTTTCGTAATTAGATATTTTTAACCGACTTCTAAAAAAAGGAGGACGTTCTCAATTCGGATGTTTATATATATATTTTTTTTTATGTTTGTTCGCGCATATCTCCGTCGTTTACCAATCGATTTGAACAATTCTTTTTTGTTTGAAAGGGTAGACTTCCCAAATGGTCCCATTGTCATCAGGTCTAGGATCTGATGATGGTATCATGCCGAAATCGCGGAAACTCCTCAATTTTTAAAGAAAAAACGTAAATTTTTATTTTGAAGACTCCAACTAAAAAGTAAAAAATAAAAAGCTTTATACAAAAAAAAGATAACCGACTTCAAAAAGTAAAAGCACAAAAACTATATTGGAAGTCGGTGGCTTCTCTTCTGCCGCCGGTCTATTTGATGTGTTGCCACCGCGACTTCCAAAATAGTTATTTTTGTGCTTTTAGTTTTTGAAGTCGGTTATCTTTTTTTTGTAAAGAGCTTTTTTTACAAAAAATACAAGAAAACTTTTTTAAATTCTGCGTGTGTACTAGAAAAATTCGAAGTAGACAAAATTACATGTGTTCCATAAAATTACAAGCTTCTCCGTCCCGCCACATAATTCATTTCCAGAAAGTTCTAGGTCGACCAAGATTAATACCACAAGTTTAATTGAGACATTTATTTTTAGTAGTTCTCTGTAATTAATTTGCGTATTACTCATAGTCCAAATAAGTTATTCTTAGCTACAATTCGCAACACAGATAATGCCAGCAATTAATCTATTTCACACGTTAGCGGCTCGAACACTAATCATCATTCTTAGTGTTGGCAAGAACTAAGGTATGTGTGGAATGACTATGTGGACTGGAAAGTAAACTCAATACGGACAGACAGCAATTACAATTTACAAGAAGCTCTTCACTATACATTTCTAAATCTATATTTAACTTTATAAAGCTAAAGAGTTTATTTATTTGGTTAAACGCGATAATCTCGGAAAGTATTGGTTTAAATTGAAAAAATATTTGTGTATTAGATAGTTTATTTAGTGAGGAGGGCTATATATAGGCTATGACTTACGAGAGCGGAGTAGTAACCAAAGAAGAAACCATAGGTGGCATCTAGTTTTAAAATAAAATTCCATTCCTAACCTTGAGAGGTTTTGTTTACTTTTTGTTGGTAAAAGTGGTCAGAAGAACTCTGGAAGCACAAATTACAATTAAAAAAAACATTGATTATATACTATTGCTGAGTGCCGTAGGCCATTTTCTGGTATACTTGACTTCCACTCGGACGACGCGCGGCCAGTAGCTAGTAGAACAGAACCGCCGCAAGCAAACTGCAAGTGGCTTACTATACAATTCATTTTGGGAAATTACAGTTTCTAACCGTATAGTGGATGTAAATGACATCCACGCCACACACGCAGCATCACGGCGCGTGTGCTATGTATGATGGAGCTATTCGGCTAGAACATAATTACTGGGGCATCATCAGCGAACAGTGCGTGCTGCGAGTAATGTTTGGTGACTGACGACCACCCACATTACACATTGCGGAATTGGTTTAATTTTTTATTTAATTTTGTGACTGTTTACCCGTTGCCCCGTTGGATTGACCCATTACTAGGTCTAGGAGTAATATTCATTACCCGTAGTCCCAGTAAGTCTGTTTTGATTACAGAAAATTAAGTTTTGATGATGGGACAGTATGTGTATTTGTTAGCTTTAATGCTGTGCTGAGCCTTATCGAGTATTAGATTTGATCAGATACATGGGCATTCAACTGTTACTAGTATTACGCGCACTATGATACCTATGCTAAAGTCGGGAATACACATTAAATGCTTTGCTTTGCAAATGCTTTGGAATAAGAATTTTAGAGAGACAGAGGAAGTGACAAACTGACTTAGATTTAACTTGTTGTGCAATGCAATTCAAATTTATTTTAAGCATACAGACTACAAGCAGTTTATCAAACTAGCTTTCGCCCGCGTTTTCGCCCTCGTGAATGTCGAACTTCCACTGTTTTACTACTTTAGGTGTCGAATTTCCAAAATTCCTATCTCAGTGGCAACCTTCTCTTCACAAAGAACATAACTCCCAAGTTTCATATCTCTAGGACCAGCGGTTTGGGTTGTGCGTTGATATATCACCCACTCAGTCAGTTTACCATTTTATTTATCTAGCTAGGTACCAAACTAAAAAAAAACGCAAGTCGCAACACACACTGCCAGAAAAGGCAAAGCACTCACCGCCTCTTAAACGGCGCACTCGAAACATTGAACATTCTAAGTTCACAGTGTAAATGTAAATATTCTAGAACCGTTAGTCGAGGTATTACAAAAATATAGTTGAGGCAAAATCACGTGCTGTCTTTACTTGGACATGTTGTAACGGTCGATGATGGAGTGGAGGCGACTATCTCAGTGTGAATGTCGTGTTTCACGAATAACTAGGGCTGCCTTATCAGAAAACGAGTAATTGATTGGGCTTAGTTCCATCTCGCGTCATTTCATTATCGAAAGATTGTTTGAAATTAGCATAATATCATTATTGAAAGTTGTTCTTGCTAGTTTGGTGACTTAGATAGGTGGTTAGATAGGTGTACTTAGATACCTAATAATTTACTTTGTTATTTATTAAGTAGAAATATGTACTTCTATGCCTATTTACGACTAGTGCGTTAAGGGTCTACAATGGATCTGCGTAGGTTCTTATTATTTCTAAGTTGTTGGGGCCTCGGGGTATATTATTTCAGTATGGTATAGAGAACAACACGACATAATCCCACTGCAACAAAACGAATGGACCTTCTGAATTTCGAAAATGCTCAACATCTTGCTGCAGATTGTACAAATACTAAACACCAAAACAAAATAACAGCCATCCAAAAGATGCTTAGAAAAAAAGTTGCAAAAGAAAACGCCGTCACACAAAACACCATCTACAAAGAAAATAATATTTCCAGAAACCAAACGGTCATAAAGATTCTAAAATTACCTTCGTTTATGTCATCTTCGAATAATAAATTTCGAATAAGTTCTTAAGAGCCCCGACCTCAATCCGCTACCGGCGTTACTTATTACTCTACTCGGATAAAAGGGGGTTATGTTCTTTATTGTCACTAATACTGGCTTATTAGTATTGTGTATTTCCTGCTTATTTCAACATCGGCTGCCGGTGTTTAAGATTTACTCCTAATCTCTACATATTGTCTGAATTTATTGTGTTTTGTAGCTCACCGTCTTCTTTGTTTGACGCTTTTTCTGTTTCAATAGAAGACCCTTAAAATCTTCGTAATTACAGGGTACTTAACGTTGAGAGTTTTCAAGTTTCCTTATTTTTTTTTTGCGGGTTTTAAGCCAGGTAATCTTTGCTATTATTTTTTATAATGGTTGTGTCGCTGTCGGTTCAATAATAACGTTTTATTTTTCAAATTCAAAATAGATAACATTATCCAGTTGTTTCCTATTTGAAGAGACTTCAATTGATTTTCGAAATGTCTTCTTTGATGTTTAAAAAAAATATCTTTGATAATGTACATTATAGAAACTCACCACATTCACACCCAAAACTTTATTTCTCGCTAGGTAATGTAAAGACCCTGTCTAGCTGGACGAACTTATTTAATATTGATAGAATATCGAAATATAAGTACATAACCATATCGTAATCCATATTTAAAATATGGTCATGGCAGCCCGTCAGGCTGTAAGCAGACGTTTAAAAATATTATTTAAACAATACCTTTCGACGACCAACCGACAGCCGGCTGTCGCGCTGCTATTGTCTTTCTATTGTGTCTCGAATCACGTGTGTTCGAAAGATTAAACCCAAAGGTGGTTTTATTCAAAAATGTATTATATTGCCGGTACAGTAGTACATATTCATTCTTCAGAGTCTAGTACTTACTTGGCTACTACATCATAATTTTTTTTTGTTTTAACTTAGTACCAACATGGATGTCCGAACGTACCCAGATGATAGTTTACAAACAAACAGACTTGCGTCTCTATTATTGTTGAGATAAGGAGCCAAGGTTTGTTATTATTGCTCTTGTTCACCCTTCCGAGAACCACTAAGTATAATAACAATAGGAAATAAACAATGATGCGAGTTGGTATGTTAACATGGAGATGGTTTGTGGCTTCTTTTCTGAATGTATTTTATATATATATTATTTGGTTTGGTTGTGATGGCCCAGTGGTTAAAGAGCTCGTTCCTCATGTAAGGGGTTGTAATTTCGAATCAGGGCAAGTATCAATGTGACTTTTTCAATTCATATGTAATTTCTAAAGTTTGTCTTGGACATCACTGACATCGACATGCTTTGGAAAGCACTAAAAAGCCGTTGGTCCCGGTTGTGATTCGTGGAACTTTGACAGTCGTTACGTTAAGTCCAAAGCTAGAAAATCTGACCGAGGAGTCTCGACGATTGTCTCGACCAGTAACTGCGTTGTGGAAGTTTGATCGGCAGCTTGATAGCTTTACGTAAAACACTGATATCCAGCTAAACTCGGTTAGTCTGAAAGCCGACCCCAACATTATTGGGAAAAGGCTAGGGAGATGATGTGCTTGTGGCTTTGACCACAAAAGCTATTGTAACCCTAGAAAATAAGTATTATACATATATATACTATATAAATACGACACTCAAGATGAATTTAGTTTGGATTGGCTTAGGCTTTGATTTTTTTTTCTATTTTAGATTTTATTGAGGCTGTAATGGTGATATTGCTTTACAAAATGGTCATATAAGGAGACCATGAAGTAATTTGGTATTGTTTTGTTCATCAAACGGACCAATTCATTCAATCTCTGAAATGAAAGTTTGTATAACAATAGGCGGGTGTTATCGTAGAAAAAAAAATGTCTGCTAATGACACTTTTCTTATTTGGTTTTTTCAGACTCTAAAAGCTCTTCTAGTTGTAAACTTTCATATTGAAACGTCGTACTTACAATTACTACAATCAGTTTCAACTCTTAGAAAACTTAACTCCATCCAAGCTTTTTCGCAAGCTTCTATAATAAAAACGTCAATTTCCTCATTGGCCGTAGTTAACATGAAAGTCAAAGATGTGGTCTCGCATGCTAACGAGGAATTATGCTGAAACATTAATATATTAGAGACAGAATATGCAAGACATAGCTTTAGACATTAATTCTGTTTGCACTTACAGAATAAAGCAGAATCATACTAAGTGAGTTATGCAAAGTGCGTGTTTTGCATTTTATGGATTTGTGTCGGGCTTTCTTTACTTTTCTTTCATTTTCTTTATGTATAAGTTTAGGAAAAACGTTTCAAATATCGGTCAGTATAGAAACTGCTCCAGTTTGGATCAGGTAGCAAATGCAATGTTATTTTCTCTAGAATATAAACCGCACAGATAAAGATCAAATCAGGGCAACTGCTAGTCAATTAAAATTTTATTGAAAAAACGTAAAATTTAACACCTCGTCCCATCCCTATTTGCGCAGTCAAAGGATCTGGGGTCATAAATTGCGATTGCCGCCGTAAGGTTATTACAATAATTTATAGTTCAGGGCTACGCAGGCGCGGATAGAGTCGTTGATAGACTCGTCAAACGACCAAACGGTCCTAAACTCGGAATAAATCATTGAGTTTTTATAAAAGCATCATCGCCTCCGCTGTCGTCGTGGCGCGTCGGCGACATCAAAGCGGTGCATGTCTTTGTGGTGCCGCTTGCGCGCGCGCCTATGAAGGCTTCATTAAAAAGCTCGAGCTTTGATCTGTCGTTTGATTACGTGTTTGATTGCTTCGTATTATTGTATTTGACGTTTGGGTAATTGTTTGAATGTTCTTATAATGGCCGTTATGGGTGTGATTATTGTGGGTAATTTTTATAAGCGTGTTAAAGGAATATTGTTTCTTTGTGAGAAATGGGTTTGTCCTTGACGAGTGCTTTGTTTTAAGACGACTTTTGGTCCCTTTAAAGTATTGAACAGGTTACAAAATTAAATGGCTACGCGTTGCGTGCGCGCACCATTCAGAAGTCTGAATATCGTTCAAAGACAGGCACACGTTATTCTGAGAATGAGCACTTACTCATTGGTAGTAGGAAAAGACCGAGCCGGACCGCGGGCGCTGGCCGCCTCGCCGCCGCCGATAGAGTCATTATGTTCCATTATTCTACACTGGACCTCAAACTTTTGACACAGGGAGTTTTGTAGAAATTATTTGATACAAACTTATGTAACGCTTACTAAAATCGATTAGTACAGAAGTCGCTTCTATTCTTTATAATTATGATGATAAGAAACACTTATAAAGTGAATAAAGGGATATTTTGCCCACGAGAAGCTTGGCCTGTGGCTGTAGCCTATATAGATGTAATTTTTTTTAAATGAGCGTGTGTAGATTTTCTCTGACCAGTATCTGGACCGACCTGTATAAGAACTGATCAAATGTCTTCAATTAACAACAAAATGGATATTTATGCAAAATTGTATATTTACTTTTACATAATATATACTTAATAGATATTTAGTACTTTACAAACTTAACGTAATGGTAAATAATAATAACAATACCAGCCTATAACTGTCCCACTGCAAGGCAATGGCCTCTTCTTTACAGAGGAGGCACGAGCATCAATTGATCACCACGCTTGCTCAAGGTGGATTGGCGACTTCGGACTTATATTAACTACAAGTCCAGGTTTCCTCACGATGTTTTCTTTCACTGTCACTAAAATCAAATAAATAATTAATATTTTTCCAAACTGAAATAAAATTGAACTACAAGTCGAAAATCCAAAAAACTTTGAGGGCCACAGTCGGATGGCTGATTAACTCGTCGAGCTGGGCGCGGCGCGGGCGCAGCGTGGTTTGCGGGGAGAGGCCGCTCGCCTCCAACCATAATGTATATCATTTTCTTCCTGCCTTAGCTCGCGGCATGCCTTTTTTACGCTTCCTCTCAGCTCCGCTTGAAAACTTTTCGCGTATGACTTATTCAACAAAACATTATTACTTATGTCCGTGTTTTGTTATTGTTTTTAACTTTGTAAACTTTGTTATTTGTAGAGTTTACTTAGGTTACGGTTTTATTGCTTATTGTTTCTCGTGCGGCGACTAAGTAAGCTTGCAGTGTGGGTCTGTTTGCACTCAAAAGTTTCAAACTGCAGTTTTGAGTTTGACAGAGGATATACTGGCTTACATGATTCCAGTACAGAATATAGACAAATCCGAAACAGGAAAGCGGCTTATAAGCATTCGAGTTCTTTCAATCCTAATTATTCCACAAACAGAATTAGTATACAAAATTATACCGTTGATTGTTCCAAAAGGATAAGGCCTACATTCTGAGGGCCTAATTAAAATACAATTGCGTTTAAATCGTCTATGTTTAAGTTGAGGCGCCTGTCCTAAAGGAGGTTGGGTGTGGGACTGTGGGAGGACAGAGTACGTAGGCAGTTATGTAGGTGCACACGTGTGCCGGATGCTATCCCTCGAATTAATATAATGATATGTAGATTATTGCTTACTTTGATGGCTTTTTGTCGTACCGTATCACGATCGTGTTAAGTGGTAGGTGGCTAGGTGATGGTCCATTTTTAATGTTACGCTGTGGCTTTACTACGTAGTATAAAACAAAGTCTCTTTTCACAGTCTGCCTGTCTCTATGTATGCTAAGATCTTTGAAAGTACCCAATGGATTTTGATGTTATTTTAATAGATAGAGTAGTTTAAGAGGAAGTTGTTTATCCATACTAATATTATAAATGGGAAAGTGTGTCTGTCAGTCTGTCTGTATGTTTGTCTTTCTTTCACGGCAAAACAGAGCGACGAATTGACGTGATTTTTTTAGGTGGAGATAGTTAAAGGGATGGAGAGTAACATAGGCTACTTTTTGTCTCTTTCTAACGCGAGCGAAGCCGCGGTCAAAAGCTAGTGAATAACACATGCACATTATAGTAAAGAAAACCCAAGATTTTCAAGAAATTGTAACACCCGTTTATAGCTTGCGCGGGCTGCTAGTCTTTTATAAACTTATAACTAAAGGCTTTTAAAGCTTAGTGCTTTATCACATTGAAACTAAAGTCGAGTTACATAAACTTTACTTAGTACTTTGGTTTAGTTATTCTCAGTGATCTCGCCATTGTATAAGCGACGGTATTAGCATTCCAAGACACTGAAAAAACACTTGATTTTGACCTTAACAATTTGATACAATTTCAATGCACTTACAACTATATTATTTACTTGCTGTGAAATTTTCGAAAGAGTGTATAGAATGGAGAGTTCCACATTTTGTATCTAGGTAAAGGCGAATTTGACAATTCCGCCAAAGTCAAATATATATATGTAAAGAGATATTTGTATGTAATTTTAACCGTAAATAAAGAAAAACGAATTAAAAACTTATGGTAAAGTAGACCTGCCCGACGGTAATGGTCAAGATTTATGCCTAATACCTTACAAATACTAGGTGTATTTTTGGTCTTGAATAACCTGATAGGAGATGATTCTACTTATAAAAAAAAACAAACAACTTTTAATATGGAACCAACTCTGAAATCCCGAAAAAGAAAAAAATACACCTAGTATATGGAGGACTCATATTTATGACCCATTATAATATAACCCATTTGTTTTCCCGAAACAGTTGGCGTAGGTTGTTTTTATTAAGTCACCGTATTGGTCAACTTAGTACACGTAGTTAATGTAAATGATGTTTCCAAATCTAGGACTATTAGAGGCATGGAATTCATTAATTAATTTCGGATTGTGGCTCTTCCCTTTACGACTCTTGCCATATACGAGACACCTTGAACAGGTATTGCATTTCATGTGTCAAGGAGTTCAATTGTGTTCGCTATGTTTTTGTATGATAATTTCGAAAGAATTATTTATTGCTTAACTATAAATTGTTAGGACATAAATCTGTGCGTCTAGTCTACTACAGAAAGACAATGTAAAACTTGTTGTCAGTCAACTGTTCAATAGATGATTCATTACAAGTGGAAAACAAAGGTTTTGGTTTTGACTTTTTGAGTAATGAATATAGAAGTCGTCTGGTTTTGGTTTTAACTGTTTGTTTGTTGCTGTATCATACTAGCTGTTTCATTACATTTTGGTGGAAGAGGTTTTGTAAATTCAACATATCGCTCTTTAAATATCGAATCTACACCATAAAAATAAAACACTGCACCATGTTTGGGCAGTGCGTTGCCAGCAAAAGCCTCTTTTTATATAAAAATAAAATTTATTAAAAACAAGGATCACATGAATAATATAAAATGACTCAGAGATGTTATAGTTATAAAAAGTCTTAGTAATAATGATCGTAATAACTAACTTAATCTAGGAAAATACAATAGGTATATTATGTCCGAAAAAAAAACATGCTAAAACTAAATATAGGGACCACCCGAACTAGGTATATTTAAACCTGTAGGTATTTCAAGCTATCAAAGTACAAAATAAGTATTTGAGGGATATAATTTTAAAATAATAATCATAATACATAATTAATAAAGACTAAGCAAGGACAGAGTGTCTTAAATTATTAAATTATACTATACTGATTTATATATAATTTACTACAATAAAACAATTTTTTTTACCACTTCTAGCAATTTTTCCGTGTCTGAGTAATTGAGGGACTGTAAATATTCTGTTAGCGTTATATTACACTTTATTTGAACTTACACTATAAACTTTAAGCAGTCTATATAAAGATTGTATGTATTACAATATACCGATATTTGAAAATCCCATGCTTTTATTTCTTAAAACAACGCGCATGTAGACTTCGTGGTTAATATTCCACGAAGTCATTACAAGGAGGCCAAGCCTGAAGGCTTTAAAAGTGTTGCGGAAGAAATTAGCCATCGTAATATTATGGGATCAAGAGCATGTTATGTCTTGAAGTTCAGTAGTTTACTGGCAAAAAGTAATTGCAAATTGTTTCTTAGTACAGAGCTCCTCCAATAGTATGCCTATCCGTAGTTATTTCGTAGTAGTAGGGGTTAGGAACTAAGATTTGAATTAGTTTTCTATAAATAGTGTTCATAGTCAAACTTTGAAGATTCTAGGTTTCACTAGTCAAAGTTTGTTCGGATCTTTCTTGTTTTCCTAGTCTTAACAAACTTAGGACAAAGCAATTATTACAAAGATACGACTTTAAGGAACTGCTTAGCTTTCAGCGTCTGTTCGGACATAAGCTGAATGGAACTGAATAAAGGTGCGATGGCGCTAATTAACCGTCTTTGACTATGACATACATACATTTTGAACACTCATTTTTGTTAAAGTTAGGTTAATTTACGGCAGCAAACATTAAAGACGTATTTTTTCTCTGCAATTTCTGGCCTTCAGAAACATACTTTCTTACCTGATCTTGCCTTAAAAAATAGGGTGTATAACAAAAAGCAGGCGCGAGACAGCGAGTATAACAACTTTATCGGCGCGAACGACCCGTTCACGTTCGCCGCCATTGCCACTTAATCGTGCGACTTATAAAAAAAACCGGCCAAGAGCGTGTCGGGCCACGCTCAATGTAGGGTTCCGTAGTTTCCCGTATGTCACAATAAGTGTTTCCACTTATAAGTTAAAAAAAAGGCTATTTGTTACTTTGGCATACTAAGTACGCAGAAATTATTTTGTACAACCTTTTTGTCTTTTTTGTACAAAAACTGTTCTTTCTATCAAGTTCAAAATAATTTTCTTAGAAATTACTTATAAAGTTCTACTTTCCAGATTTTTTTCATATTTTTTAAACCTACGGGTCAAAAGTTAGGGGACGCTTTAATTTTTCCTTTTGGAGCGATTATTTCCAATATTATTGACATTATCAAAAACTGATTTTAGTAAACCCCTTTTCATTTTTAAATACCTATCCAACAATATATCAAACGTCAGGGTTGAAATTAAAAAAAAATCACTTCCCTCTTTACATATAGGGGGGCTACCCTAATAAAACATTTTTTTCCAATTTTTATTTTACCACTTTGTCGGCGTGGTTGATATACATATTGGTACCAAATTTCAGCTTTCTAGTGCTAACGGTCACAGAGATTAAGCGAGGACGGACGGACAGACAGACAGACATGGTGAAACTATAAGGGTTCCTAGTTGACTACGGAACCCTAAAAAGATAAAGTGTGTCCAGTCCAGCTTTCTCATTAACTTGACTGTGTAATAAAAGGTTTGGTTTAGTAGGTTTCGTGAACGAGCTATTAAAAGTAGGTACGACTCTGTTTTACTGGTGCTATTTTAAAACATATTTTTTGACGTGGGAAAATGTTGACTATCTAAAAATTCGTTTCAGTTTAATAAGACTTAATGTTAATCAACATCAATCTGATGATTCGCATGGATACAATGCACTGCTAAGGAATTGTACATTTTAGGCAGCTGAGAATCTACTGTTTTGGTTATTTTTAGATTTAATTTAATTTCGTGATTTAAAAATCTGAAGTCTAAGTGCTAAAGGGTACTTTGTTAAAATTTTCTTTTATTTGTATATTTACAATACTTCGCTCCGTGCCTCTATTGATATTAATAAGCCAACACAAAACTTATATTACCAAAATGAGAAATAGATAACTCCATTATCTTACCTAGTCTATCTTGGCATAAACCAATCTCTAGAAAATATGGACACCTGGGTTCCTTTAACGAGGTCCATTATTTTCTACTCAGTCAGGTTTTAGTTAAATGCCTAGATGATGTAGTAGTCGCTAGGTGTCGTGTAACAACTTCATTGGCGCTAACGAGCGAATACCAGTTCTGTATCGCCATTCGCCATCTTATCATAGACACAGCGAGAGAAAAAACAACAACACTGAAGATGTATTTGATTCCAATAAGTTGATAATACTCTCATTAAATTGAGTATTTGTTTGGTAAAGCTAAATGGTTTATTGACCTTTAATTAGGTAATTATTTTGAGAGAGATAATTGTGTTTTTACGTGTTATGGTTTTTTTAATAATTTGTACGTGGTAAAGCATGTAGGCCATGTAAAATTTAACTCAACTTTTTAAAAATAAAATTATTTTAATTCTTAAACGCCAGATCTGTTAGAGATTCTATAAAAGTTCGGGACATTATTACCATATTGACTCTTCTCTTACTGGTGAAGGACGAGTTTGTGGTGATTAACTTAAAACACAGACTGATACTAGGAGAGTGATTTTAGATAGTCCTATTTCTGCACAGATATTTGAAAGCATAGGCTAAGGTAAAGTTAAACATTACCAGGAGAAGCTACAACAAAAAAAATTGCCATAACACTTTGCAGCTATTTTTCAACTTCTTCTAGTACAAATGAATATTTTGATTCTGACTTTGATTTTAATTCTGATGGTGATTCTAATACATAAACGTTTGTTAGCTTTATAGATATAAATCATATTCTTTTCCCCACTCTTAAAAACTGCAATACGGTGAAATAAGAAACAACACAATTTTTACAAACCCAAGATATTAAGCCTCGTGTAGCTAAAGAACAATGTATTTTTTTTTAAAACAATTAAATCAAAATAGTCTAAAATGGTCCGGTTATAAACAAGTAGTTACTTTGCTATGAATTATAGTAACTAGGTGTCCCACGTAACAAGTTCATTATCCTTAACGAGACGACGAAGACCAGTTCTGGGACTTGCAATTACTGAGAAAAAACAGATTAAAATGTTTATAAAACTGGAATGTTAATAGCAAACAAGTTGCAAATTATACCAGCAGAAAGCTCTTTAAGTAATAAATACTGTGAACTTTAATAAATAAGTAAATAGCAAATATCCTACAAAAAATCATTTTTCTTAATTTTTTTTACTAATATCAATATTTTTAAGAACATATTTTTCTTCATTAATGTTTTAACTATAATAATGATAAATTATTATTTAGCTAGAAATACAGTTAATAATTATCATTTTAAGTTAGTTTTACAAATCTCTTATTTTATTTCCTCTTCTTCCATTCTGTTTTGGAAACTTAATTAAAGCTTGTATGTAATGTTTGGTATAAAGTAGTAATGCCGATAACTGATTTAAAAAAACTATTACGGTTTAATATCAACAGCATATATGACAGGCCTGTTGGTCTAGTGACTCTGACTGCTATGCCGGAGGTCGTGGGTTCGATTCCCAACCAGGAGAAAAACTTTGTGTGATGAGCATAATTGTTTTTTCTGTGTCTGGGTGTAATTTATCTATTTGTATGCATGTATTTTAAAATTGTATAAGTAATATGTTTATCAGTTGTCTGATTACCATAGTACAAACTCTGCTTAGTTTGGAATCAGATGACCGTGTGTAAGTTGTCCAGGGATATTTATTTATTTATTTATATTTACAGCAATAATACAAAAAAAATATTATTACACATTGTACAAATAATAATATGGTAAAGGGGTATGGTAATAGGGTAAATAATGTGGTTTTTAATAAACATCCTCAAAACACATACACATACTGAAAGTGTCAATGAATGTTGTTTTCAAAATACCTATTTCTATTTTCAGAACGAACTTCCTTAACGTCTATTCTCATTAACTGGTAAAGCAATAAATGACGTCAAAACAACATTTTATGTTTGTCGTAAAATGACAATTCTTATAGTGGCTTTCTTAAAATGGTCAAATTATTAACGACTTGGAATTTCGAACCTTCTATTACTAAAATTAAGGGAGAAAATTCTATATCGTGAATGTTACTGCCAATAAAAGATATAGTGTAATAAGTTTCATTGCCGAGTCCAATATAACTTGATAGCTTAATCATTTTATACCACTTAATGGGTAGGATGCCGTTTACTACTTAATTCTGTGTTGCCATGCTTCCAAATTTAAACTTATTGTAAGGAGTTTCAAATCTTCTGTAATTATTTGAAAAGAAAAAGAAAATAATTTAAAATAAGAAAAACGAATTACTTGAATTCATTTTTTATAAAATCGTTGATGTCTTTTATATAGGAATCTGAGATGTAGCGATAAATGTGTTAATATTTTTGTTTGTTATTATAATTGCAAAAAGAGCAAAAAAACATAGTAATAATGTTGCTAGGTATTTACAATTTAGATAATAAATGTTATTTAGTTTAGTCTTTTTTATAAAAATATTCCTAGTTGTAGTCGATGATAACTCACCAGTTTAGGCAATAAAACCTAATATTTTGCTAAACAATTGCTTACTTTAAAACACATAAATAGAAAACAGTTATAATTGTGTCAGAGAATCTATCACGACACTTGTTTCTCCTCAGTCTTTCCGATAAGAGTTGTAATTTTAAAGAGTATGTATTTTTTTTTATTATCTAGTAAAATAAAATTAGGCTAAAAATTAAAGCGTGTCTCGTTCGTAAAAAATATGTATATAAATGTAATGTAATTAATACATTCATTTTTTATTTCTAAGTTAAAAATGTTACCTAAAAGGCTCCGGGATTCGTTTTTTCCTCCGTCAACTCAAAGAAAACTAATCAAAAGTTGTAATAACATCCTTTATTTGTGATATTATAGCTGCAAAATGTAATACTATATCCCCATAGTTAATACCTTTCATTATAACTATGAATTACCTTTAGTTAATAATTGACAAACTTCATTAGCAGTAAATGTCAAAGTGTTCATTACTAGCTTCGAAAGGGAAGCACTGAACTTATAAGCCGTTTATATATATTTTTCCAAGAAATATTCTGCTCTATAAAGTACGGTCGTGTTAAATCAATGCTAAGGACATTTTATATGAAAAATATCTTTAATGATTGCTTACCCGCAATTTAGGTTACTACTCCAGTATCGTATATAGTGATAGTAGTTACATAGTCTATATATATCCTTCCAAGATAAATGGGCTATCAAATACAAAAAGATTTTTTCAGTTCGGACCAGAACTTTCGGAGATTACCTCCTACAAACAAAAAAACATAAACACATACTTTACCTTTTTATAATATTAGTGTAAGAATCGTGGCCAGACCACTTCGTGAAATAACACAATTATTTCAAATTAACTCCGGTTGAACATTTCAATTTAAAATTCAACAGAGGCCAGCACTTTAAGAGATAGTCTTTTTGGTTGGTAAACAACCGACAGCTAAAACTAATAGGCTAAAAAACTTAGAAGCGATTCTTGGAAATTAAACCACTATCAGGGTAAAATAGGAGATACTAAATAAAAATCTGTGTACCTTCTATTCTGATATCTTCTGGTGTTCCTCACTTACAGATTTTGTCTCTTCTTAATGTAGACCTATCTATGTTGCTTTAACTATCTATCGGACTTATTGTTGAGTGTAGTTTAAGTGTACTTAATATAAGTCTAGGTAACGCAGGGGGCTCGACCGAGCTGTTGACAGAACAAAACGTGCTTTTACATAGCTACCTCTAAGACCTTCGGGAGCTTTTTTTTTTCTACCAAACCTTTGTATCTGCAACAAATTAACTAGGAGCATACTAGAGAAACATCGTTTTAGAAATACTAGATCATCAATACCTCCATACTATTAAGACTTTCTAGTTTACGACGTGAAGCGACAAAGTCTCTCTTCGATAAAAGCAAACGTATTTAAAGTTATATCCTGCATGTATTGTGTTCGTTTTATTGGTAAGCCCGTAACACCGCAGCCTTAGTGCCGTGGTAGCATCTGTATACGTCTTCGTGTTGCCCAGGCGCAGGTAGACAATCTTGGGTTTGGTTTAGTTGAAATTGTGATCTGATCGGTCTATGACAACATTCTAACACAAGTTTGAAGTGTCATGTATATTGTTGGGGTCGTAAATCTATAACCGGCTCAGTCGTATAATGTACTTTCGCAAAACGCACCCCCAACCTATAACCAACTAAAGCAAATGTAACGTTTTCGATTAACGATTAACTTCTGTCATTTTCAAGTTACACTTACATTCACAAGATACAATTGGCACTCGGGAAATAAACTTCAACTGACAAAAGATTAGAAAGAAAATACTCGTATTATCCAGCGATATTGATAATCGCTACAATTCTTAAACAACGATATCAACCGTCTCTGGAACCACACTCTGCGCTACACTCAACTCTATAATACATGAATCTGGGGGATATGGCTTTTAACTTTAAAAATCAGTTTATTACTCAATTTACTTGTACAAAAATGTTGACGATTCCTGTCCATGATCCTCTCGCATCCAGCTGCGATATCTTCATTTGGCGGTCGGCAGGTGTCACGTGGTCCTCTACCCATCCCTCTCGCACTCACACCGACCCCTATCTACCTCTCCTTTTTTGTGCTCGGCTGTGTAGGAAAGCTTTAGTAAGGTTTGTAGTTTTTTTTTGTTGAAGGCTTTATTTATTTCTGTCGAGTTCCTGCAGTTACAAATAAATATGTTTATTTCTTCGTTTAAATCTTGAGGAAGAAAGTTTATGTGTATGTTGTAGGTTTTTATTAGATACCCAGAAATGATTTTAGGATTGTGAATTTGTGACTGGCATTTATAATTTATAAGAAAAAACTGGCCTTCGTTAAATACGATGATTGAGTTGAATAGTAATGAGCGTCATATTGGCCTATAGATAAAATGGTTTGTTAGATAAAGAGTAGTAGAATCCTCGTTTTTTAATGTTAAGGAAAAGACTTAAGGCGGAACCACATTACCGTGTCGTGGCGCGCCATGATGCTTACTGGCGTGGCGGTGAGTGTGCACACTTACGTGTCGTGTCGTGGCGCATTCTGGCGTTTTTTGTGAACAGTACTTAACGAACCTTTGCAGCGTTCAAACGTGCATAATGTTTTCTTTTGATGAACACCTACAATTTCTCTTAGCATTGAAATTTCTTCAGACAAAAAAAATAAAAGTAAATACTAGGTTCATCCTATTTTATTTTATTTTATTCAGAAAGGAACTCCAACAAAGGATACACATTACATGCATTATTATACAAAGTTCCTTGAAGATTTGTGCTCCTTCAGTTATAGGAGAACACATCATGCATACATCATCATTTTAAACATAGTTTAGAATTGTATAAGTTAAAGTACACGATAAAATTGAAATCAAAGTAAAATTAAACAGTATTAAATTGAATTAAACATCAACGTAAAATTAAATTAAACATTTGAAATTAAAACACGGGTTAAATAGTAAACAATTGAAGAGTAAAATAAAAAAAAATTAAACATTAAAATATTCTAAAACACAAATAATACAATGAAAGGGAGAAAAAAACAGAGGATTGTTAATTTTGTATAATTATTCATTTATCCCTTTTTAAATAAATAATAAAGTAATATACTATTTTATTCACTTTCAAAATTTCAGTAATTCCTTTCCAAACACCATTTACAAGTTCAATAAGATCGTCAGTAATTTTGCTGCAAATATTAATAAATCCAAAAGTGCCCGCCAGATGTTCGGTTCGCGCCACGAGCCACGCGCCTGTACAGAAACACATTTTGCCCGTGTGTCGTGTCGCGTCATAAACCCCCACCACCGCTCTGGCGCAATCGGTGGCGAGCAGTCGGCGACACGGCCGAACGTGTCGCGCCACGACACGTCATACAAGTGTGTCTCTAACCATACTAAATGTATGAAACCGATATGCTTCTGGCGCGCCACGACACGCCACGACACGGTAATGTGGTTCCGCCTTGAGTCCAACGTTCGAAATGAAAAAAAAAAACGCATCCAAATCAGAGAGACTCTTTACGTCGGGGTTTAATAAAATAATAATTATTTTGTAGTGTAAATAACACTTTTACAGCAGCTCAATCTCAAACACTCGAGTACTCCATGTAGTGTCTCTGTGGAAAGCTTTCTGGCATAACGCAGGTTTTTTTAAATTTAAATCTAGTTATGTTTTACCAAGTGTCATGTCTTTAGGACCAGCGGCTTGTGTGTTGATAATTGAGTCATTCAGTCAGTTTCCCATTTAATGTATTGTATAAATAACATATAACATACTAAGTGCTATAGGTATATATTAAACAGAAAAATATACAGTTGCTTTAAATGTAACAGCACGCACGGTAGCAAGCAAACAGAGCGATCATGTCCCCATGATTAGTGGAATAAGTACTAACGTCAACTTAACTAACATCAAAAATAAATACAGATTAGCGACTTACTGAGAAAAACAAAGAAATGCTCCCAAAACGGGAGCTGTCAACCTGAATAAGTAAAGAAACCTCTTTACACATGCAAAGGATCCTGCCACTGGATTTTAAACTCTAGGTGTTTTTTTTAAAGTTGGTATTTGGAATTTGAATGGCAAAGTTATTTTTGTGGAGGTATAAGTTTAGTTTACACAGCACTGTGTAAATATTTGTGAAGTGGGAGTCAAACAGTAGAGTAATCTTAGTTATGTTGGAACTGGCGGATTATCTTATTCACCTTGCGTTTAGAACGGAAATATCTTGATCTAGGCTTTGTTTGTTGTTGAATGTAGATTGCTTTTGAAATAATGTTTTAATTTTCTATGTGTTATTAGAAAGGGCTTTTTGTTGGTTAAGGCGAAGTTTGAGATAACATAGGAATGGTATAGCAGTATCATTAATTCTGCCCTCGTAATTGAAAACACAGTAACTTCGAAAATCACGTTTTGTAAAAAACGCGGTTAAAGTTTAATTGTTAAATCGTTTTGTTATGAACAAACTATATAAGTTAGGTTGAAAAAATCATTTCTTAATGATAGAAAATAGTTAAAGCTTTAATTCTGTATATATATATATATATATATAATATTACTGTTGTATAATTAATAAAATTAGATAATGTGTTATAAAATAGGAATACAATTTATTAAATTATATTTTTTAAGCTAAAAACCAGTAACTGACTGGTTACTGTGGTCTAGGTTAATTTTACTTATTACTGTGTATTAACCATGTAAAGATACTAACACTAGTGACATCACAACACAGTAACTTTACACATACTGGGTTGAAAGTTAATATTAATAAGAGTCGACTACCTAGATCAATACCTAGTAAGTGAAAATGCTGTGTTTAAGACTAATTTGTAACAAGGTTTACTCTAAGGTGCAATTATAGTATCTAAATATACTTTGTTTTAGGTTAGCCTTCGTATAATTACTTAAAAAATAATCACCCTATTTTGATCACATAAGATAAAATTAAACAATGGAATGTGTTTATACTTATTTTATTTTTTATCATTTGTAACTTACAGTTAAATCTTCTTAAAGTAAAATCACATATTTAATACTTTATTTATAATACTAAGTTTAAATTTTTTAATTTTTTCTTTATTATACTAAGTTTTAATTGCTAAAATTAAGATCAATTTCTTTTTTAGTTCTACATAACAATTCTTTATTGATCTGGATAAAAATGACAAGACGAATGAGATTAAAAATAATTAGATACTTATTTTATTCATACAAGTATCGCTCTGTAGATCAGTAATAAATCAATAATATTTTTTTCCAAACTAAAAATACACAATATCTAAAATAAAAAATAAAAAACAACTAAAAACATTCTTACTACACGCCTAAGACGTCCTTTCGATTATTTGGATATTCCAATACAACAACAGTCCAGAGCACACTGCACGCACTGTTAAATAATTCCTTACGTATCAATCAGTTTCTGTCTTAGAATGGCAACTAAACAACCCAGATTTAAATCCCATTTAGCATTTTTGATGCGAAGTCAAGCAATAAAAGGTTTCAAATCGACTTAGAAGTAACATCGATGGGTTATAAAACTTTTTAGCAAAAAAAAAGTGCTCTGTTTCCCTTGAAAACTGACAAAAATTAATAAGGGAGTGCTTCGCCATATTTCGATAATCTGCTAAATGTAGGAAGGGAAGTTTGAAACCGCATCAAGAACTATGATGTGTATTAAGCACCTCCAAAAACAACAAAGCGACGGGCCTAGACACAGTTGCTGCTGAGATTATGAAAGATAAAGATGAACTGCTAAGGCGAATACACAACCTGATTGCGCAAATCTGGGAATAAGAAACCCTCGCGCAAGACTGGTGTTTACGTTTAGTAATTCCGATACAAAAGAAGGGGGACAAGACAGTCAGTAACTATCGTGGAATCACAGTGCTGTCTGCGGCTTACAAGATGTTCTCAGGGCTGGTAACAAAGAAGGTATGCCGAAGAAATACTGGGAGAGTTTCAGGGTGGTTTTAGACAAATCGGTGATCAAATCCACCTGATGCGCCAGGCTCTTAAAAAACCAGATGAGTATGACATAGATCTACATCATTATGTTCATAGATTTCAAGCAGACCTTGCATAGCGTGAACAGACAGAAAATTCTGGATACCATAAAGTTACTTGGAATACTAAGTAAGCTAGTGCGCTTGGTTGAGGCCACCATGTCGAACTCCACGTAGGTAGTTGCTGTACAGATTGAAATATCAGATCCGTTCGAAATACACTCAGGAGTAAGGCAAGAAGAAGTCCTACCTACAGCGGTCTTCAATCTCACGCTGAAAGCAGCTATCCAAAACGTAGGATTATAAGGGCTTGTTGATTACAACACAAGTCAACTCGCTGCCTATGCGGATGATATATCGTTACCACAAGCTGATCTCAAAGCAGCATGAAAAGACAAATTGGTATGGTGCTTACCCCCCGTTCCGAGCAAAAGGTTAGCTTAAAACCCAGTAAATCAACAGTTACTGTGGTCAAGCTTAGTATTTTCGAAATAAATATTGAAACTGCAGGCACCTTAAACCCAGTAATTGAGATACTGTGATTAATTTATGTATAACATGAATTAACTTTTACGAAAGTTTTACTCAAAACCACAGTATTTGAAGATGCCGTGTTATAGCCAAGCAAAACATATTTCAAAAAATACATAAACACATATTTTACCACAGTAAACAAGTAAATTGCTGTGTTCAAACCTAAACATTCTTACTTACTGTGTTTTTTATTAAAAATGTTTTGATTTTTAGCAAAATACTGTGTTTTTATCTACCGTATCTCGATAACTATACTAGCTACATACAAACCGAAAATTTTCCCAAATAGCGCTCGGTCTCGTGGTTTTAAAGAACTAAAACAAGTCTAAACACAGTAACTGAAGTTACTGTGATTTCAATTACGAGGGCAGAATTAATCAAAATCAAATAAAAGTTGGTACCATTTGTATTTCATTAGTGATCAAAGATCGACAGTTGTTGTTTGTAGCAGCAATGACTGAATTTTCGTGAAGGTATTTTTTTTAAATAAGCTCATATCTTTAAGGAAAACATCGTGAGGAAACCTGGACTTGTAGTTAATATAAGTCCGAAATCGCCAACCCGCCTTGAGCAAGCGTGGTGATCAATGCTCGTGCCTTCTCTGTATGAGAAGAGGCCTTTGCCCAGCAGTGGGACAGTTATAGGCTGGTATTATTATTATTATTATAAGCTCATATCAAATAGATTACATAATTTTGTATTTATTGTAAAATAACACAGCTAAAATTGGAAACTGTAGCGTTATTAAGTTTTTGTTTGATCTAAATCTTGCAATGAATACTTTTATTTAGGTATACTATAATAATACAAGTGAGATAAATTTTATTTACAAGCGAATTAGAAGAACTGTTCCAATTACTCACAAAAAAAATATTGATAGAAATTGTATAAAAGGGATATTATTTATATTAATATTATAAAGTTGAAGAGTTTGTTGATTTGATTGAACGCGATAATCTCAAAAAGTACTGGTTCGAATTGAAAAATTATTTTTGTTCACCTCAAAAAAATACGAAAAAAACACGTTTTTTGTATGGGGACCCCCCTTAATATTTTATTTTTGTTAATATTTAGTATATGTTGTTAAAGCGGCAACGGAAATACATCATTTGTGAAAATTTCAGCTTTCTAGCTATCACGATTTATGAGGTACAGCCTGGAGACAGACAAACAGCGGAGGCTTTAATAGGGTCCTGTTTTACCCTTTAGGTTTTCACCTAGATATCAGGCCACATGCTATAAATTGTCATTTTATGGCTAAACATACCTGCCTCTTAAGTACATAATAATTATATTAATTACATTATCGGTAGGATTATCGCGGACACCAGACAAGTTTATTAACTTTTTAGGTTTTAGGTTTTTTAACACTGCACGATTCTAAATAAAACTTATTAGCATAATGCCTTTCCTAGAATAATACCGGCATCGAATATTTTTAATCCAAATAAAAAAAAAACAACCAATCGAATACAGAATCTAAAATCTTTGGATTGGTGACAATTTGAAAAAAGAACATCCATGTCAATAAATTGATAGGGCAAAAAAAGCATGACCACAATCTGAACCATTCTTAAAATAAAGAACAAATTGCTTTTTTTGAGTGGCCATAACCGATGTATGGTGAGGTGATTAATCATGGGGTAGAGCTTATCATCGTACAGTATCGGGAATAGATGAGTGTAAGAAACTCTTTTTTTTTTTGTTTGGTTCATCTGCGGCGCGGCGCGAGCGCCGTTGTACTTTCAAGTTTCAAGACATTTTATGAAAGATATTGGAACATAAATTATTATAGTAGTACCTAGTACAGTGTAAGTATCGCTTAAAAGACTTTAATATTATTATATACATAAATACATAAAAAATAATATTTAGTAAGATGTGACCATTTTTACGTTCATTTTTTGCTTTAATGTTTTTGTTTTCTTCTAGTTTAAAATAGCATGATGACATATTCTAAAACATATTTCTATGTAATGTTATATCCATGGCTACACGTGGGCCACTTATTTTGTCGGCCATTGTATTCATATTGCTTAGAGCCACAACCTCAAATAATTTATACATAAGAGCATATTTCTGAAAAAAAAACTTATATTTATTTTAGAATTGTTATTGAGTTAGTTAGTTTCTTCTGTCTAGACATGAATTGTGTAATTGTGTTATTTATTATGATGATGTTTAAATTCCTTGCAAGAAATGCAAAGGAAATTATTATCAAAATGCTAACGCCAATGTTTTTTATGTAGCTAAGTACTACTAATTTGTACAATTATCGTATACAAACGGAACTTTTAATACAAATGCATGCCAATAAAAATACTACAAAGGCAGCTGCTAGAAAGGTTAAAACATTATAGTTTCACTGCTTATTACTCGAGCAAGCGTTTGGAACGAGCAGGCGGTACGCTCACGCCCATTGTACGACCAGACACATTGTCATCTGCGAACAATGTTACTTCTTAATTGAGATGAACAACCACGGGTTAGTGAACCGGTCAGAGCTTACAATGTTAGGTATACTGAGAAGGAAGCGTATACATGTGTAAGGGTAAGGACTCAAATTCCGAGAATCGGCTACGTTATTATTCTTGACAATAAAAAAATATAGGGAATTAAACAACCAAAAAACCCAACTGCAATATCGGAAGTCGGTGGCTTTGTTTCTGTTCTATGTAATTGCCACCAACTTCCGAAATTGCAGTTTGGTTTTTTGTTATTTAATTATATTTTTGTTATTCTCCTTTTCATTTTAGACGAATTCAATGACACCTCATATGTCGAAATTCGTTAAACGGTTTAGGCTGTAGAGCGTGCCATAGAATGAGACATACATACATAGGTACAGTCAGCTTCAAAAGTCGCTGAACACATTTAGATTTTCAAAATCACTGTACACTATATAATCTTTACATGACAAAATGGTGTTCAGCTAATTTTGAACGTTAATGATGTTCATTCAATACTGGCGCCTTTTTTGTTGAGCGATTTATAGATTATATCTATAGTGTACAGTGATTTTGAAAATCTAAATGTGTTCAGCGACTTTTGGAGCTGACTGTACGTACATACGACAGACAAACATAACCCTCCTATCGGCAGTCGGGTAATAAAAAGGTAAGTAAAACATTTAAGTCGAGATAAATTAGCGATGCATAGCAAGTGCCTTGGCTTAACATATTCCTGTCACCGTCGCTCAACTGTCAAACTACGATTGCAAGATAGAGAGCAGAGACGGAGAATAGCTAAGCTAAAATATGTGCTAAATGGCGTTTATTTATCTCAGTTTAAAAATCTAACCAGACACTCAGGACTTCATTATATTGATATTACATTATTGAAAGGTACACTTTTGTTCTATGACTTTTGAAAATTCAACAAATATAACAGTTCTTTTATAGATTATGTCGGGTTAAGTGAACATGTATATTAAAGTGAAAAAAATGTGTCTATCGTACACCTTATATAGTGAAGCTCATATTACGTAGGATAGATAGAAATAAAATAGGAACCCATGTACTGTCTACGTAAGAAGGTTTGTATACTTGACTGCCAATATACATAGATCAGCTTCGCGAGTACTCAAGATCCCCTCGAGGCAACTGACCCCAACGTGCTATTTTCAATGCTAGCAGTACTGTACAGGAATTCGTTTAAAACCTTTAGTTCTTATTTTATATAATTGCTAGACAGTAGACACTTGAATGCGACACAAGTGTTTCCGTTGACCGTAACTTTGGCCAAATTTCTGTTTCTTTTAAAATCCTTGTTTTTAAATTTTGATTTACTTACCTAATTAATTTCTGAGCCACAAGATTTGACTGTGCTTTGTTTGTGGCTCACCGTCTAAAGGGTGATTTACATTGATACAGTAGCTGGCGCCTAGTTTTCAATCGGTTCAGCATCCAGTATCCAGCGGATTAAAACATGTTTACAGTGCTGATCCAGCGCCGAAATCCAGTGATGTAAATCAGCCTTAAGTCGTACCTAACCTACCTACCTTTTTGGCTAACAAACGTTATCATTTTTATTCTCATTATATTTGGCAGTATTATGGTTGTCCTTTCTCCGACGGCATCTTTCACAAAGAGGTGTATTACTAATTTTCTAGATTTTTTTAAAGTACACACTCCTATTATCCAAAATTCTATTATTCGTACATCTACCATACCTACTTACAGTAGGTGTTTGTTATTCCCAGCCGTAAACCCGTAAACTAGTGATTCAGCCAAGTTTATGGGCCTGCATTCGTTTGAACTTGTCCCAATAAATTATCTTCTTAACAATTACTTATCTAACACAATAATTTATGGTGCATACGATTTTGGAGCCAATAAAATATTCATAAGGTGATAAAATCTTTCGAAGAAACGGTGTAAAAAAAATGTTCCGTGTCATATTGACGAAACTGGTTGTACCCATTGGTTGTACCTAAATGGCACCCGTTAAATTGGCTTTGTTTCTTGGTGTAAAATGTCACACTACTGCAAATTTATGCAGGTATTATGCAGTTTGTATGTTTATCTTGCAGTTTTCTTTACAGGTAAAACTTCTGACCTTTATCAATTTCAACAATGGTGCCGATTCCCTTGGTCACAAACTAGACTAATTTTAAGTTAAATGCAGCTTTCTCTTTCCATTTCTTAAAGAAAAGGACAGAAGATACAATTTAGTTTAATCCTGTCAAATTAGACAGAAAATTATTTATGGAGTGTCTAAATTTGACAGGACTCTAATATTTTATCTTCTGTCCTTTTCTTAATTAAATGGAAAGAGAAAGATGCACCTAACTTAAATTTACGTTAGTTTGTGAACAAGAGAATCGGCACCAAGCACCAATGAAAGGAAAAATATAGGAATCGATAATATACCTATTCCCGCTGGCGTGTGTCACTTGCATTTTTGCTATTCTAGGAGTTGTTGACGATGATCGGATGATGGGTTTTAAATCCAGTTGTGGTTTTTCTTGTAATTCTCTATTAACTTATAGGTACATTTCCTTTGTAATCAAACTTCGATACCAATTGCAATTATGTACTACTGGAGTAATTAACACATTTCCAAAAGGTCCCGCTTGACAGTCTTCGTAGAGTCGTTGACTCGTAGTTTTCATTCTTCGGTTTATTTATTTGTTATTTACGGAACACATTTTTTTTTCTTTATAGAAATGATGAGCAAGTAAAGTAGGTACTTACTTTACTGTTAAAATAAGGTTTAACAAGGTAAAACAGCGAGCCTTTACTGTGCTCAGTTACCCGCACAGTGTTTCATAATATGATGAAGTCGAGGACTACCTAATTACAGACAAAAAAAAAGTGAATACAAACAAAGGGTACGTGCGCGTTAAATCCAGGTAAACAGTACCTAATGTTTTAAATATGCAACGCGAAAGTTCAAAGTATACTTAATATGAAAAAAATGTGGTCTTTAGAAAAATCACAATAAAATTGTGGCTATACTTACTTTGTCAACAACACACAAAAATGCGTTTATGCAACTTACTACATGCACCCAGTACCTACATGCCTTTGCAATGCATTGATAACTTACTTTACAAGAACATGAAAAAAATAAGGTCTTACCTATCGTAAAACCACTAGATAATTAATATTAACGACGATGACAGTTCCAATAACAAGTGTGTTATAATTCAAAGAAATATTATTAAGTCGCTACGACCTTTTACGAGCTGACATTCGACTGACAGGATAAATTTATTAAAGTTATTTTAACTGAGTCAGAGAACAAAAAGAAACTATAAAATATTTTTAACAAGAAGAAGGATGGTCATATCTGACTGGTGGCTCCAAAATCACTCAAAATTGCTACTATTTGAATTCACCTAGGGTTTTATAACAATAAGAAAAAAATGGAAAAAAGTCTAACCTGATAAGCAAAACATTCATCATTTTCATCATCATTATCAGCCTATAGACGTCCACTGCTGGACAAAGGCCTCCCCCAAAGATTTCCACATGCATCGGTCCTGCGCCACCCGCATCCAGCGGGACCCGGCGATCTTGATGAGATCATCGGTCCATCTTGCGGGAGGCCTGCCCACGCTGCGTTTACCGGTACGCGGCCGCCACTCGAGAACCTTTCCGCCCCAACGGCCGTCAGTTCTACGAGCTATGTGCCCCGCCCACTGCCACTTAAGTTTGGCAATTCGACGAGCTATATCGGTGGTTTTGGTTCTCCTGCGGATTTCCTCATTACTGGTTCTATCACGCAGGGAAACTCCAAGCATTGCTCGTTCCATTGCCCTTTGGGTGACCTTGAGCCTGCTTATGAGGCGTACTGTGAGTGACCACGTCTCTGTTCCGTAAGTCATCACTGGCAACACACACTGGTCAAAGACTTTCGTCTTGAGACATTGCGGTATTTTGGACGAGAAGATATGACGTAACTTCCCGAACGCTGCCCAGCCGAGTTGGATTCGACGATTGACCTCTTTCTCGAAGTTGGACTTACCTAACTGGACTGTTTGCCCCAGGTAAACATATTCGTCAACAACTTCGAGCGTAGTGTTTCCTATTTTTAGGGGAGTGGGTACAACATGGTTGTTTGTCATGATCTTCGTCTTATCCATGTTCATCTTAAGACCCACTTCCTGGGAAGCACTACTGAGGTCATCGAGCATTCTGCCAAGGTCTTCCAGGGTCTCAGCCATGACTACGATATCATCAGCAAATCAAAGATTGGTGATGTACTCGCCATTAATGTTGATGCCGAGTCCATCCCAGTTCAGGAGTTTGAACACATCTTCCAATGCAGCGGTGAACAGTTTTGGTGATATGACATCACCCTGTCTCACTCCTCTCTGCAATTGGATGGGTTTTGAGTTCTGGTCCTGGAGACGAACTGACATTGTAGCGTTTTTGTACAAACACCGTAGTACCTCGATATATCGGTAGTCAATTTGGCACCGCTGAAGCGACTGCAGCATAGCCCAAGTCTCGATCGAATCAAAGGCTTTCTCATAGTCCACAAACGCTAAACATAGAGGCTGGTTATACTCCTCGGTCTTCTGTATAACTTGTCGCAGCGTATGTATGTGGTCTATCGTACTGAAGCCTTTACGGAACCCAGCTTGTTCAGGAGGTTGGAAGTCGTCGAATCTGCGTGCGAGACGATTCGAAATGACTCTCAAAAACAGTTTGTAGACATGGCTCAGTAGCGTGATGGGCCTATAGTTCTTCAGCAGGGCTTTGTCACCCTTCTTAAAGAAAAGTACCACCACGCCTCTGTGCCACGCCTCTGGCGTTTTACCCTCGAGTATGACGGAATTGAATAGCTTCTGAAGAGCTTTTAGCATAGGCGTACCTGCCACTTTCAGGAGCTCAGCTGTGATTCCGTATTCGCCTGGCGCCTTGTTGTTCTTGAGCTGTTTGAGAGCCATCCTAATCTCATACAGGCTGACGTCCGGGATATCTTCGGTATAGTGTCGGGTTAGTCTGGCTCTTGGATCGTCAGTCAGACTAATAACAGGCCGTTGTGCCTGTGCCAAAACATTCACTCTAAACATACTTAGAGAGGCAATGTAGCATGGTTAAATAACGCATTCTTTTGAAACCTAACTACTACAGACCTACAGGCACAGGATTGCAGGTATAGCTTTTCATTACGGGTCCGTTTAAATGTGAATGTCTATAAAGTCAAATTAAAATGTTTTATTTATAAACAATATGTATTTTTTAAATATTTTTTTATCGAATTGGCCTGAATTTTATTAGTATTTTTAGATCGAAAAATATGTCCTAAATTGCTTTTAAGATTAGATAACTTGATAAAAATTACTAGATACAGAACCACAAAATTGTTTGTCTACAATTCACCAGATGATTGAGTCGGCACACAGTGCGATCTTAAGTATAGTGAGCTGCCAACAGGAAATAAAAATCGTGAGAATAATATAAATTAAGAGGTACAGCCTCGTCCCAACCGAGCCGAGCCTTCGATAATTGAGACGTCAATTTTTTCTAAGCAGAGACCGGCCCGGCCCGCTTTTTGAATATTTATAACGCGAACGGACCGTCGTCGTAATTTAAGTTTTACCTCTCGTTATCTCGGTTCCTTTATCTAACTCTGTTCATTTCAACTTGTACTTGTATTAAAAGTGGGTTCTGTCTGTAAGCGTCATGGAGATGAAAATGGTTAGTTTATGAAAATGGTTTGGTCTAATTAGTAGATAATGGTGCCGATTCTCTTATTCACAAACTAACCGGAATTTTAGTAAGTGCATCTTTCTCTTTCCATTTTATTAAGAAAAGGACAGAAAATAAAATATTAGCTAAGCTAAGTGCTGTCAAATTTAGACACTCCATACATAATTTAGACACGATAAAAAACATGGCGATTAAATGTATTTACGCCAATTTTCTTCAGGAGCTGTCTAATTTGACAGGATTAAACTAAAATGTATCTTCTGTCCTTTTCTTTAAGAAATGAAAAGAGGAAGATGCATTTAACGTAAATTTAGTTAAGTTTGTGAACAAGAGAATCAGCACCAGTAACAACAGTTAGTTAGTTTATTTACTTAGTAGATAGTTACAACTTAGTTGAGTACGTGAATAAGCTAAAAGCTAGACTTAGGCCGAATCAAATAAACGCACTATTAATTTAGTAATAATTAAGTACGCTTCGTAAGCTTAGCTTTTCTCCGTTTTTTTCTTGCATTAAAGTTTCACAATTGTACGTCTTAAATTGTAATATTACTTAGCCGTAGTACTTAAGCAACATTTATTATCTCGGATTAAAATAAAATATAGTATAGTAGGATTTCAATGTCATTATTTTCAGCCCATTAATCCCGTTTCACACAACACGTAACGTGCTCAGGTAAAAGGTTCCTCAGATCGACATTTCAATAGGTAGATTTTTTTTACACCATTCAGTCATTCCTTATTAAATCTTTGAATAGGTGACATGAGTATTATGAAAAAATCCTTTTACAAGTCTCGTGCACAATTTAAACGTCAATCACACTTTCTGTAGACGTAATGGTAGGTTTTGTTAGAATTCCATGGGTTTTGTTCCCAAGTCAGAGAGCGTGGTGCGTCTTTTCTGTAGACTCTGCATGAGTTGAAAATCCCATGCTTTGTACTGCAAATGATCCGTTAAATTATGGCTGCTTCTTTATGTGAACGCGTTCATTCGCGCTGTATTCTACTGTCTTTGAATAGCTAGCATACAGCTGCTTATTATCAGATTGCTAATTGGCATGTTGCTTTTAATTTGTTTCTATTGTCTAGTAATGCGGGACTAGCTTCTGTCCGCTACATGGCTCGCGTAGGCGTGTCCGCTACATGACTCTCGTAGGCGTATTTTTTTATGCGCGTATGTCTAAGGTTGAGATAAATAAATGTAACATAGCCTTATAGCACCAGCACTTTGGCTAACTGTCCTCTGGCTCTATCTTACAATTACAGCCAGAGGCGGATTATGAGTTGGAGGCGCCATAGGGAAACTCGTCCCCCTCGCCCCTCTGGCTCTTTTTTTAGTAGCCTACACTGCGCCACAGCTGGATAAAGACCTTGCGTGCGTGGAGAGTTTTGTCCAGCGGTTACGCGACTTGCACAATGCTATTTGGTTCTCTGGTCTACAACTGCTATGCTCGTGTTAGGATGCTGCGTGGTGTTCCGGATTGCTCTTTGGCAAACTCCAAGGTGGAACATTTGTGGTTCGGGGAGCTATCAAGTTGGTCAAGAGCGATGAATTGAGAGTTTATGGACCAGTAGCTTTTCCAGGCCGATTTGTCGACCGATTTCCCACTCCAGCTTGTTCTTGAAGGAAACTAACTGGCCCATAACGTATTTCCCGCCCATTCACCTCAACACTGTGCTTAGTGCTGCTGATCATTTCCCGTACTTTAGGCCAATTCATCGCTAGTCCGTCCTTGAAGCCAGCCTTACTTTAAGTCTTGGAGAATAGTTTGAAGTTGTGAGTATTTAAACGCCTAGTCGCAGGTTTGGCAGCCGCTTTGTGACTAGGTTTTCCAGAAGGCCGTTAGTGACTAAAATCTCTTCAACTGTGTTTGTAAAACAATCACAGATATAATGGCATTGCATGACACATTTTTTGTTAATTGCTGGTCTTCATGACAGTTAATCCTGTAAAATGTTTTGAATTTATCTAGTGTTATTTTTTATTTTTGGGTTTCGCGCCTCTTTGGGACCTGGCGCCCTACGTACGTGGCTATTTTGCCTTAGGGTTAATCCACCACTGGTTACCGCTGTGCGACTGCGACTGTGACAGTTTTACTGCTTAGCAAGCTTTGCAAAGCTACTTTTATTTATATTATATTTTCAGAATCAGTTGTTTACTTGTTAGTATTAAACAAATTAGTGTTATTTCTAAAATAGATGCTGCCTGTTAGAGCAAATCCTACTTATCATGAGTTTTTCTACAATGACCGCCCCCTCGCTCGAGTGACCGCGGGGATTGACTTATTAGACGCTGGCTGTATCGAGTCCAAGTTACTCCTTTTAATAACCGCTATTTGCCAGTGAAAGTCTCGTTAGAATCAGACCAGCCGTTTTGGAGTTTTTCGCACGAGCGAAAGCCGGGGTTAAGTTTTCTCTGTAGCTAATTGTACCTACCGGTTCAATAAACATTAAAAATAAGCACTTCATTGTATTTATTTATTTTTATGAGATAAATAGTGATTGTTTGTCATGATGGCCTAGCTAGTGGTAAACGCGCCCGCCTCTCATACAAGTGGTTATGGGTTCAAATCCGGGCAAGTACCAATGTGACATTTTCAATTCATAATTATTATGTAGGTACTTTCTAAAATGTAGGTATCTTGGACATCACAGACAAAACATCGTAAGGAACCTTTGACTTGTAGTTAATATGTGGCCGAAATCGCTTATCCGCCTTGAGCAAGCGTGGTGATCAATGCTTGTGCATTCTCTGTATGAGTAGAGGCTTCTGCCCTGCAATAGGGCAGTAATAGGCTGGTATTATTATATTATACCTATGTTAAATATAATAATCAACAAAAGTAAAGTCTTAATCCTTAAAAAGTAGATGATACAAATCCAACTGTAGTGCCATCTAGTTTTCACTGCATGAACTAAAACAGAAAAAGTACACACAATGCAATACCTTTACAGAAAATAGTGAATATACCTATAATGAATATTATAATAACTTTATATTTTTAGACACATTTATTGTAGTATTATGAATATCATGATACAACAAAAAGACATTTCATTTCGTATTTTATTATAGATATAGTTAAATGAGAACTATGAGTTCATTGGAGTTTATAGGAAACAAGATTTTAACTATGATCTTATAACGCCTTGCAGCTTGCCTTTAGAAGACCATCTTGTAATATAAAACAATCTTTACGACATTATCCACGTAATATTTTAACATTCTGTTTTAACCATAAACAAATGTTAAACATTCTGTATTAACCATAAACAAATAGACAAAATGAACGCACCAATCGTCCACTTGATGAATGCTTGATGAACGAAGTAACGAACGCTTTCTACGTCAAGTGACAAGTTGTTAGGTATGTCAAGATTTTGACAGTTTTCCTTTTTATTTATCTCGTAATTATCAAATAGAAAGTGAATTGCGAGTTTATAGTATAATATAAAGAATAATTAATGTTAGGAACTCATTCAAAATATATTAGAAATACGGATCAACAAGTGAATATATCGTTTTTAACTTAGGTTCAGGGGTATGTATGTTATCATGTTACCCACTTTTACTCTGGCCTAAAATTATTGGATACTAAACTCATTCACTTCGTCAGTAAAGCTTGTTATTTATTGCTATTCGCCCAAATTGTGGCAATTGTTTTTCTCCGTGTTAATGTTCCAATTTTGATAAAAATCGGGCTTTATGGTTCCATATGTCGTGTTTATTAAATCGTCCAGCAACTGTGAGACACCCGAACTGGATTTTTAATTCATGCGGAACTTGCCCCATTCATAATTAATTGGATGTCCCTATTCATTGTTACAGTTAGTTTATTTGGCAACATTTGTCTCTGTGTCCTCTAACTTTGACATTATACGAAAGGTTAAATTCTCGTTATTAATTTTTGGTAAAACTTTCACTTGCAGATAATTAGAATGTAACGACATTCTTTAACGAAGTGACGGAAAAACAGACAAACAATAACAAAGGTAACATGAGTGCTGGAGGGCCACAGATAATGAATAACTTGCCACCTGGAGTCAATGTGGACAACAACTTGTTGCCCGGAGGTCCCATCATAAACCCAACAATGAATAGAAATAGGAATAACAATCAAAATCCACTGTTTAATATGAGAGAGAGGTTATTTCATGCATTGTTTTTTAAATTTGCCCTGGCTTATGCTCGGACGTTCCCGAGGCCTGTGCGGAGATTCTTTGAATTCCTTGTATTATTAAAAGCGCTAGTTGCGTTTTTTGTCCTTGCATATATACATATAGCATTTTCAAGAACTCCTACCACATGCTTGAACCATGTGAAGGACTCTTGGCCGAGGGACGGCATACTAAGGGTAGAGATACTGAGGAACCCTGCCCAGGACTATACTATTGAACAGAGTTATGCCAAGGAGAGGAAATTGAAAAAGGATAAAGAAGAGCTCAATTCTATGTTAGGGATGTTAGCCACAGAAGGGTAAGATATTGTTTACAATTCATATAATTTATTAAGCAATTGTACTGACTTTGAACAATGACAAGCATTTTTTGCATACTCAAAGGTTACATAGACTTCATAAAGAATTCTAGGGTTAAAGTAGAATTTGAGGCCTGATTACAAAATTCATTGAAGTATTTTGTTAAAGGAAGTGCTTCGTTTCTTAAATAAAGCAGGGCTTCAATTATTTAACCTCATATTAGATTAGATTAATGTGATTCTTGTGACATAATTGGCAATCAAAATTGATAATCTTTATGGTACGAGTTCTGTTGTTGTTAAAATAAGATTGCTTTTGGATTTCCCTATTGCATTTAATCTGAAAGGTATACTATACCCAAAAATATGAATTATTTATGAACTACTGTGTAATGCTGTAAGTAGGTACTTACTTTTACTTTACCTACCAATGTTGAATAACAATAATTTAAATAAAACAATAGTAGAACCATAATTCATGTAACAGATAATCAGAATCTGAAAGTCAAAGGTCAATTACTCTTATTGGCTGTAGCAAAATTGTTCATCTTAATTTTTGAAACTCTATTTATGTGTTATTTCTTCTATTTCAACACTATTCATTATTTATTTATGTATTTTTGTTTAATATATGTGTAATTTATTCATAAAGAGTACTATGTTAATTTAAGCCTTTATATAGTTAATTAAATTTATTGTGATTTTTTACATGTTACTTGATTGTTTGGTACCTAAAACCTCAGTTTATAAATAACAGCTCTCGAGTGGCTGAACTGTTCATTTACATTCATTCCTAATTTTAATTTGCAATGCAAATTTGATAATCATTTTAATGTTATACTACCATGTTATTCTGTCATGGAACTTTACACACTACACAGGTACAATGCCTGATGCAATCTTGCATCCTCAAATTCATAAGAGTAGTGTTACTTTGTTTGCAAATTACTTTAAATATCTCGACTATGTTTTATATCAATGCAATTAATAATTTGCATCCAAATATAAAGCTTGCTTACATATTTTTTATGGAGTAGGTATAAAACCTGTTTTCGATTTGATTGATGATTGTTTAATTTACACGTTTAAAAACCAGTTTCAAATCACAATAACAATGGAATTGCTTTTTTTAGCACTAGTTAGTACTTCCCAGAAGCACATTCATGTTTCGGATATTTTTACTCTTAATTACCATCACCTACTATTAAACCTATAATTATTGCCCTATTGGTCTAGATGTTTCTTACCCTGACTGCTAAAACATAGGTGGCGGGTTTGATTCCCACAATGTACAAACCTCTGTGTGTCGAGCATGATTGGGTGTTCCGTGTTTGGGTGTCGTTTATTTATAATTTTATTGTTTACTAGCTTCTGCCCGCGGCTTCTCTCGCGTTAGAAAGAGACAAAAAGTAGCCTATGTTACTCTCCATCCCTTCAACTATCTCCACTTAAAAAATCACGTCAATTCGTCGATCCGTTTTGCCGTGAAAGAAAGACAAACAGACAGACAGACAGACAGACACACTTTCCCATTTATAATATTAGTATGGATTTTAAAAATACAATACCTACAATTATACATAAAATATATTATAAGTATGTGTGTCAGTTGTCCTGTTACCATAGTACAGGCAGTACAGGTTTCGCCTAGGTTAGAACCAGGCTTCCGTTGTTGTTTAATTAATATCGACAACTTCCTATTTTCAGGTTCATCAACATAGAGTCATCAACAAATGACGACATAGATGACGATGACTACATAAGGGACGGAACAGACTATGGAAACATTACCAGAGTTCATGATGACGCTGAAGCCCCTCCTACTGACAAAGTCATAGAGACTGCATATGTGAAACCTGAAGGGGATGGTAGCACAGACGAGGAGACAGATCTCAACGCGACCATAGTGTCTGGAGAAGATGTAGAACCTTCATCGTCTATTTGGGAAGGGATAATGGGCCTTGTTGAGGATATTGATAGAGATTCTAAATTAGTGGATGTGAGTATACCTCATTTGTTTTAAGTTTTCTGCTTGTATTGAATGCTTGGGTCTGTTAAACTGCGAAATGGTTTTTTAAATGTGGTTTTCATAATTAAGTAGATTAGTTCAAGTGAATAAGTCTAATACATGCATATTATCACAGAGAAAAGCTAATATTTTCAATAATTTGTAAATATCCGTGCGAAGCTGCGGCGCATACCTAGTAATATATAATTTAGGAGATTTTCCTTGTATCTGACAAAGGAGGTCAGGGGGTTTATTACCTGACAGATATATAGTTGCATATAATAACCCTTATATGACTCAAATTTATATAACGTCATTATAGTTATGTTGATATGAGCAATAAGTATCAAGATCTTATACATATTTATGAGCATTATAACCCTAAGACTTTAGTAATGCTCATAAGATTTCTTCCGCCATTTACATTCGGTTATCAAAAACGGTGGTACCTATTGTTTATATAACTGGTAGTTTAATTATTTTGTTTACTTGCCAACTAGGAGCGTTGACCTCAAGTAAATGTTTTGTGTTGCTAGTTTCCAATCTTATCAGCTATCTCTAAATTGTACTGACTGACCTACTTAGGATTATTCTACATAATATAAAAGATTTGTTAGGGTTTTCGGGTCTTGGATCTCCATTTTCTGAAATGTATTAGTTATTACTCTGAAATCACTTATTAAGTTATGGCAAGATCTCGCGCATTATCGTGACTTTTATTATTGTATAACCGTATAACAATATTATAATAATAATATTGAGGGTAACAAACAGCATTTAAAAAAATATTCTTCATGGTTTGTCATTGAGCTGTTTGAGCAAATAAATAGGGCGGCATCTAGTCAAAGAGTTGAGTGCGCCAATCGAATCGAGGCCTAACCCCTAACAGCTGATGGATAAAAACCGGTGCCAGTATTGTTTTAAGTGTCTTAAAAGATAAGATAATATAACTTTAAATCTTAGATTATATACATGTCTAGATGCCAGATTGATCGTACTCTGAAGGGACCAAAAAAAGACTACTAATTTAGTAGACACGGTTCTCCCTTACGTCAGTGTCATTTTACACGTCAACGGATAAGGTGCTCACAATAGATATTTAATTATGCCGGTTTGTGCGGTCCGACTGTGTCGGAATTATGCAGGAAAACCCTATAATAATACCAAGATCAGTTTTCATCGGATAGTTTTTTCTTTAAACAGTATTATTTTAAGAAAACACGTTTTTTCAAATCGTGATTTTGAATGTCAATTTGATTAGTCAGTGTTGTCACTTTATTACTATGGAGATTCGGCGAAATTATGAGAGACAAAATACAAATATCATTACATCATATTTTGATCAAGACAAGCCTGTTGAATCATTGATAAATATTTGCAAATAAGATGCCACCATATTTGTAAATCGGACAACGTAGCTCAGGCAATAAAATCGAAGGAGATGGGTTTTGAAAAATTACTATATTTTATTTTTTTTACTGTATTTTTTGTTTTTCTTTTTGGTGCAGCCGCGAGGCGCGAGCCGCGAAGCAGTAATATGTATTCCTGAGTTATTCTTTAATCTTTAAACGTTTTATTTGTTTGTTTTATGATTCATACAAGTAACTGGAGAAATCGTTAAGTTGATGCTATATAAATCTGTCATATAATATCATAATTATATCTTTTCTTTTTTTTCATCAATCTATAAAATCTTAAATATTTATAATTTTGTTAAACCGTCATTTTATTAAACAATGGCAGAGGAACGTTCATATTATGAGCAGGCATCCCTAAACAAGCACACTTTGACAGTTTGACGACAATGGGTACACAAGGGGTACTCACACATGTCAAGCATTTGGTGACATTTTTAGCGCATCGTTTGTTTGCAATTCTCCATCTAGACAAGTATATAATCTAAGCTTTAAATATAATAAAGGCTTTATTCAGATATGTTAAACGTATCTAATTGATATGAAACCTCCTTTTTCCTATTTGAGATAATCGTTAAATTACCTTAATTATAGTGAGATCCGTATCCGTAATAACCGAATCGCATTGCATGCGATCTTATAATTATCTTACGCACATACATAATTATGGATTATATAACTTGAAACCCAGATAATGAGCGGTATTACATAAGTATTAAAGATGTAACATTTTCGAAGACCGAAAACTAGAAAATATTACTTATGGTCCATAACGTCGTAATCATAATAAATTGTTTGCTTCGTCTTCCTACTCTATTTTATTGAAAATCTGGGAATGGATAGTCCCCTAAGATAATTTTCGTGTAATTGCTCTAATTGCTCCAATTGTTAAGGTAGTTGGTTCCCCTTACTTCTGAGCTCAAAGTTTCCGCTCAGTATAATATATTTGTCGAAGCGCCGACGCACACATTCAAATTAACGCCATCTAACTTTGTTTGTAAGAACTAATTTGTTGTTCGTAGGAACGTCAAGTATTAACTTGGGGATGGTTAGTGTGGAGTAATGGCAATACTGGAGAAATGTCCAACTGACAGTTGACAGCCCTTTTCTGACGTTTGGTGATGGAGCGAGCAGTTCACTTCACTTTTGGATCGGACACCGAGTGACACGGTTGGCCATTACTCCGCGCTAAACTTCCCGCGTTCCGTATTTCAAATCTGTGTAGATCTGTAGCATCGTTTATTATTTTGCAATACTTATTTTGTGATTAGACAATATAATTTAAAATCAAAGTTTTGTGAGTGTTATTTCGTGTCCATCGCGATGGCTCGACCATTCGGCGACAAAACTCCGACATCAGAAGTGAGATTGGACCGCAACGTCCCACGTGTTCGAAACAAAGAGGTTAGTGACGACAAATGGATGCGTTTGATGGAACAACAAAATCGCAATTTTGTGTCGCTGATTCAAGCCATGAAATAACCTTCTACGTCACATGGCTTTCGCTTACCCGACTTCGACCTTGAATAAAAAAAAAGATGTGGACGCACGTGCTTGGGTGACGACTGCAGACATGTGCTTGACCAACCTTGAAGGGAGGAGCTTCGACCTGGCTATCTACCGTGTCGTTTCCTGGGATGACCTGGACAGATTTCAAGCGACTTTTTATTGCGAGGTACGATACTTCCACAACTATTGCTTCGTTCCTGATTGACCTACATGCCAGTAGGCCTAGAGAAAATGAGTGCCTTGCCTCCTATGCTGCTGCCTTAATGATGGAATGGCCTTAGTACCGAACGTTTGGCTGTAGCTACTATAATGGCTCACATTTCACAATTCGATCGCCGTGTGCAACGCCTATCCTTCACGACCGAAATTCAGACACGCGGCCTGCTTCAACAAGAGCTACAAGCGGTTTCTTTTATGAAAAGAAAGTTACCCAACGATGACCGAGATGCCCCTGCGAAGCGGTACAAACCAAATAGTACTGCAAAGCTTTTGAAGTGTTTTAACTGCGGCAAGCTGGGTCACAAATCTGTGCAATGCTACCGCAAGGACGTGCAACGGGTTCCGCAAGCTGTGCCTAAGCACCACAAACAAGGCAACAGCAATGGGAAAAGTTCTCCGACACCTGCGAAGTTTCAAGCAACTGGGATCACATTCCACTGCCGCGCGCAAGGCCACTACGCGTCGAGCTGTCCGCGACGCAACGAGTGGAACAGCGCCGACTCCGGGACATCCAAGCCAACCAGTGAGAAGAGGGTTGACCTGTGCTTCCTGAACGCGCTGACTCCGGGACATCCAAGCCAACCAGTGAGAAGAGAGTTGACCTGTGCTTCCTGAATGCGCCGATTGGGACATTACGACATCTGGTGAGCAATTTTCATTTTGTTATGATTCTGGTGCCGAGTGTTCCCTTATGAAAGAATCTTTGACCTGTAAATTTAAAGGAAAGCGTATTGAGGAGACTGTGACCATGACTGGGATAGGGCAGACTTCCGTGAACTCTACGATGCAGATTTTGACCTTGGTAGAGATTGATGACGTTGTTATTGAAATTTGTTTTCACATATTGCCTGATTATTTTCTACGTTATGACATTATGATTGGTCGTGACATTTTACAACACTCGTTGACTGTTCAGATGACTTCCCACCGAATAAAGATCCTTAGGTGTGCGAGGTAGAGCGAATTTCCGAAATCAACTGAAACACAATCAACACTGATGTACCGGCGGATCATAGAGCAAAGTTTGTGAGTATTTTGCAGTCTTTTGTAAAGTCTTTCACTACAAGTACACCTACTGCTCCAGCCGACATGGATCCGATGAAAATTCGTCTGAAAGATCCAAGTAAGACTGTGAATCGTCGACCTTACGACCTTAAGATTGTGCGAGGTAAGACTGATGAGTTGCTGCGGGCTGGTATTATACGTCCTAGTTCATCTCCCCATGCTAGTCCTTATGCTCTTAGTAGAGAAAAAGGACAAGTCTCTTCGGTTATGCGTCGATTACCGCGAACTGAATGACAACACTATCTTTGATCGTTTCCCCTTGCCCCTCAAATCAGGTAAGATTGACAGGTTGTATGGTGGACACTACTTTTTGTTACATGCACGTTATATGCTCTCACTTCTGGAAACGGTAAGTTGACCTGGAAGCCGGAACACGAAAAAGTCAGGCAGAAGATTGTAGCCGCTCTCGCGAATGAGCCTGGGCTCATGATTCACAACCCCGATGCTGAAACTGAAGTCCATACGGATGCCAGTGCCATTGGTTACGATGCGGTCTTACTGCCAAGAAAGGAAGGTAAGCTACATCCAGCCGCCTACTACAGCAAACGGACGTCTGACACCGAATCGAGGTACCACTCGTATGAACTTGAGACCCTCGCAGTGGTCAATGCCGTTAAGCATTTTAGACGTTACCTGCATGGTCGCAGGTTTAGAGTAGTTACCGACTGTAGTTGCCTGCAGTCCACTCGCAATAAATTGGACCTGACTCCGCGCGTTCACCGATGGTGGGCTTTCCTGCAAGGGTTCGATTTTGACATAGTACATCGAGAAGGTAAGCACATGTGCCACGCTGACTTGTTCTCCAAGAACCCGCTACCACAACCTGAAACTAAAAATAAGGTTAGTGAGAAGGTAGTACAGAAACAGGTAAACATCGCAGAACTTTCACATAACTGGCTGATAATGGAACAGCAAAGTGACCCTGATATCTTGAAGCTCTTGGCTGACACCGATAATAACGAGCTCCCTGCTGATGTTGCCAAGACCTACGAGCAAAGATCAGGTAGGTGTCTTACACCGAAAAGTGCAACAAAATGGTAAGAATCGTTGGTTACCTATTGTTCCTCGTTCCTTCCGCTGGTCCGTGGTCAACAACGTCCACGAGGGATTGCTGCAGTTAAGCTGGGAAAAAACGCTGGAAAAACTCGACGACCTCTACTGGTTCGAGAATATGTCGAAGTTCGTGAGGAAATTCGTAGAGAACTGCGTGACGTGCAGGATATCAAAGTCACATGCAGGTAAGATCCAGGCAGAAATGCACCCAATTCCAATAGCAATACCATGGCATACACTGCATATCGACGCCACAGGGAAGCTGAGTGGCAAAAACGACCAAAAGGAGTACGTTTTTGTTATAATAAACGCCTTCACCAAGTACGTTTTGCTGCATCACACTTTGTGCATCGATACAGCTACTAGTATCAAAGTGCTGAATCGTCGCGCTTGATCGCCGGTGAGCAAGGAGTTCAGGGAGTACTGTACCTCAGCTCATATCATGCTACACTTAATAGCTACAGGTAGTTCTCGTGCCAACGGGCAGGTTGAGCGAGTAATGAGCACGCTCAAGAATGCTCACTGCCGTAGAAACGAGCGATCGTTCGTGGCAAGATGCGTTGCCCGATATTCAGCTTGCTCACAACTGCACGGTAAGTCGAGTCACGAAAGCTAGCCCACTTGAGTTGCTGATAGGTAAGACTTCTAGACCTATTGACATTATGACAGCAAGTGATGAAGAACCTCTTGTCGACATCGTTGAGGCTAGAAAGATGGCTGTAGACAACATGGACAGAGCTTCTGCTTGTGACAAGAAACGTTTCGACTCTACAAAGGCAAAGGTAAAACCGTTCTCCATAGGTGACTTGTTTTGCTGCAGAGAGTAAGAGCGAAACCAGACCAAACTTGACCCAAAATACGGGGGACCGTTTAAGGTAATCGAGGTACTTGACAGTGACCGTTATTTTTTGAAGTCTCTTTCTTCTGCCCGGACGTACAAGTACGCGCACTACCGACTGCGAAAAATTACTGACGTTGACACACATAGATGACGATTACGATGACGAGACTGACACGATAAAAGACGCCGACAAAACTGATTGAATGCTTAGTAGTAAAAAAATGTATCTAGGATAGCTAGTAGAAAGTCCCTTATATCCTGTACCGTAATTGGACAAATGAAGTTACCATGTTGAACAAACCTAGTTAGTATGATTTGATAAAGGCTCGAAATTCGATCGGCTAGTGTTGTGGTAGTAACCGGATGGAGGTTACGTGTGTTGGTGACCGGATAGAGGTTGCCTGTTGTGGTAGTAACCGGATGGAGGTTACGTGTGTTGGTGACTGGATAGAGGTTGCCTGTTGTGTTAGTAACCGGATGGAGGTTACGTGGTGATGGCCGGATGGAGGTCGTTTTTCGAGATCATAAGTGTGATGATGGATACCCTTGAGGGTCAGAGTATTGGCGTTGTTCAACATGTCAGCTTTTGAGGAAAGATTTGATAATGATTTTCATTAGACTTGTACTGGTTTTTAATGAAGTTCCCTTAATACCCTATCTACTTGGGTCAGGTATGGCCGAACATTTTTGAATGAGTACTGTTCGGAAGTTTTCTTTCATTTCAGATACTTCACACGAGGACGTGTGATCATCAGGACGGCCGTGTCGAAGCGCCGACGCACACATTCAAATTAACGCCATCTAACTTTGTTTGTAAGAACTAATTTGTTGTTCGTAGGAACGTCAAGTATTAACTTGGGGATGGTTAGTGTGGAGTAATGGCAATACTGGAGAAATGTCCAACTGACAGTTGACAGCCCTTTTCTGACGTTTGGTGATGGAGCGAGCAGTTCACTTCACTTTTGGATCGGACACCGAGTGACACGGTTGGCCATTACTCCGCGCTAAACTTCCCGCGTTCCGTATTTCAAATCTGTGTAGATCTGTAGCATCGTTTATTATTTTGCAATACTTATTTTGTGATTAGACAATATAATTTAAAATCAAAGTTTTGTGAGTGTTATTTCGTGTCCATCGCGATGGCTCGACCATTCGGCGACAAAACTCCGACATATTTTAATACTGTTAAACATTAGTTATTTAAACAAATGTCTAATGTTCATTTTGTTCAAATTAGACAATAATCATAATTAGACATACATTACTACTGAAAGGTTTATATTAAAAATGACACTGAAATTGCGTTCGATTGAACCATCATTAAATTTTTTTCATTGTTTATTTTCAGGAATCTTTGGATGAGTCAGCTTCTAACGACTCCTCAAAAGGTATGTACCCGCATCTTTATTCACTATTCCGTATCGTAGTGTAATATAGCCTGTAGTCATCTATACTAATATTATAAAGTGGTAAACTTTGTTTGTTTGTTTGATTGTAATGAATAGGCTTAAAAACTACTGGACCGATTTTAAAAATTCTTTCACCATTAGAAAGCTACATTGTCCACGAGTAACATAGGCTATATAATATCACGCTATGTCCCACGGGAGCGAAACAGTAACCAAAAACCACGTTAGCTGTCCAATGTACCGAATACAGTACACGCCGCATGGGTCCATCACGTCCGTGTACCGTAAACGGTACACTCGCCCTTGTCTCTTTCTATGCGCTCTAACTTCATGGACTTGTGTGTTATGTTGCTCTATTTATCAGGACTTGTCAACAGGACACCAATGAATAGAAAAAACGGAAAACATGATTATTATTTTTTTGTTTTTTAAATGTGGGTAGTGGAATAAATAAGCAACTGTTTGTTAGTAAAAAGGCTTTATTTATGCAAAGGAACTTCAGAATAACATTGAAGACAGTACGTCTTTTTACATTTATTACAGTGCGTTGTCACTCTTTTAGCTTTAGCTCCCGCATCCTTTGGATGCGTTCCTTGATCGATGTGTACCGAATACGGTACACGGATAAAAGGTGTGATAAACAGAGTGATTTGTTATTAATTAGGCATATTTATCCAAAACTAGTTATTTTGTACTGATTTGAGACAGAATATTACAAAAAATGCTTTGGACATTTGGGGTTATCGAAAAATTATGTATGGGGACAGTTAACGTGTTAATGTTACGTGGGTTAAACCGCGAGGAACAGCTAGTCCTGTATAAATGGGCTACACAGCGCTAAAATATTTTTTTAATTCGAACCAGTATTTCCTAATGTAACGTACAAACAGCTTTATTAGGTACAACTTTATAATTTAACTCTTTCTCTTCTTATTAAAGAGTTTTTTATTTCTTCTGTAGATGTTTCTGAAAAATAGTTTGACCTACGACACGTTTCTTTATTGAAAACAATATTTTATGTCATTGGCAAACAAGATGACACGGTATATTAAGTGGTAGGTGGCCGCCTATAGACAATTGCAACACAAAGATGATGTGTCTCATGTCGTTTAAAAAACATTAAACGTAAAAATATTGGTATCTTTACGATGTTTTGCATTACTAGTAAAGCCGTAAAGTATATGTATGTACACATGTGACTTTTCAATAAAATATGTATTGAAAAAGTCACATTGGTATTTGCGCAGATTTGGACCCATAACTTAACCACTGGGGTATACCGCCGTTTACCCGAATTTTATTTGCCCTAATTTCATTTGCCATAATAGTCAACAGCCATAATATCATACGACATAATACTCATTTGCCCTACTCTCATTTGCCATATTAGTCACGTGCCAGAATCATTGTTTCCCATAAAGTCACTTACCATAACATCATTTGCCATAATCATTGTAAGCCATAATTATCACATGTCCTAATTATCACATGCCATAATTATGATATGCCATAACATAATTTGCCATCGACATCGGGTGTATAACGGTTGTTTATATCAAGAGAAATTGGATGCAATTGGGACTCTAGGGCACCCCGACTCGGACAGGTTAGGTTAGAAGGGGATGGCGGGGTCGTGTGAGCGAGCGAAGCGAGCGAATAGACCCCGCCATCCCCTTGGTGGTTATTTTTTTATAAACCACACAGAAGTAGGAGCCCCGCGAAGCGGGGCTCCGTCTTTTTCTACCTGTTTTATGCAAATAAATTATTTGTATTTGTATTTGTCGACCTAGCCCACCATCAACCATGCACAGAAAAAAAACCATGCACAGAACGGGGCTTAAATATTTGTCTAATACTTGTTATGCCATTTAAATATTATGCCATTTAAATATTATGTCTAATAATTATTATGGCACATAAAAATATGGGAAACAATGCTTATGGCATTCGTATCTTATGGTATCTAAAATTCGGGCAATTAAAAGTATGTCATATGTCTTTTAGGGCAAATGAAACATTTGGGCAAATGAAATTCGGGTAAATGAAATTCGGGAAAATGATGATTATGGCATATTATCTTCGGGCAAACAATAGACAACCAACCACTGGCCCATTAGATATTTACTTTTTTACGACATTTTAATCAAAACTTGAACTTTTTTTTAGACTCTTTGCCTAAATAAAATAAAAAATACTAAACCAGATTTATTAGTAATATTAAAAACCGAGTAAAATCCTTTTAACCTTAACTTTTCCTAATCCCTGACCAGTTATTCACCTTTTATTCTAACACAATGTTAAGTACTCTTCAATAAACGCATGGGTATATTTGAAGTTTTACGCAAGCATTGAAACGGCTTCAGTTGACGTTAAAACTAATAAGCTTATTGTAATACCACGCGTACGACAGTGCTAATTAAAAAATATTATTTCACGTCAAATATACTGAGCAAACATTTCGGTTGAACTTGTATTCAAAGGCAAGTTCTACAGGAATAGTTGAAAAATATTTTCATTATTATTTCGTTTATGCTAAGGTTCGTATTAGTCGATTCTATTTGTAGCGTTTGGCACCTCTGAATGATTTAAACAAAAACTCATAGCTCTTTTACTATGAAAACACATACCTAACTAGCTTATGTGTTTTCGCCAACATGTAATTAATTAATTAATTTATTGGTCTATTTACAATTGTTACAATTGTACAATACAAGCTAAAATACAAACTAAGTATACAATACTAGCTGTCCCCTGCGGTTTCACCCGCATTTTTCGTTACTGCTCCGCTCCCGGGGGTCGTAGCGTGATGGTATATAGCCTATAGCATTCCTCGATAAATGGGCTATCTAACACTGAAAGAAGGACCAGTAGTTCCAGAGATTACCCCCTACATACAAACTTACAAACCTACAAACTTACAAATTTTACCTCTTAATATTAGTATAGATGATGCGAATATGCGATAGACACGGCGTGCATAAACTGAACTAGAAAGAAATTAACTATTTTTAAAGCTATTATAAATTATCGTTAGTGATTGAATTTCCTAAAATTCTTGCTCATGCGCCCTACATCATAAAAAGAAACAACTGCACTTTCATGTGTCTTGTTTTAGTACTTACGGCTGTGCGTTGAATACCAACAAAAGCCTGTCTCATTATACTTATCTATAGATACCTTTTATAGCTCTACAAACAAACTTTACTTCTATATAATATTGATATAAAGTTAACTTTTCTTTTTATTCCAGATGAAGACTACATACTCGAATATTCATTGGAGTACGGATTCCTTCGTCTGTCGCCGAGCGCTCGCTTGCGACTTAAGATCCCAGTCAAGATAGTCACATTGGACCCTCAAACTGACGAGTGCTTCGGCGACCCGTTCTCGCGGTTCGTGCTTGACGAATTCCTCGGGTATGATGACCTCCTCATGGCTTCTATCAAGACCCTGGCCGAGCAGGAAGATAATAAGGGATATTTAAGGTATGTTTTTGAATGTTTTGTATGTTTTAATTTTAATATGATGTGAGTGTAGACATCAACAATCTTTTGAATGTGGACTGGAACGGAGTTAGATAGCTGAACGGTTAGCGAGTCTAATGTCCAGTGGGCAGTTAAAGGCTGTTTAGTCGCAATAGTGTATTTAATGTGGCGTCCTGTCACATTACTAATTTTTCATCTCGTCTGATATATTTAATTGATAATTCATACCATTGTAAATTAATTAAATTAATCTTGCACATACACACATCAAAAGTGTCTAGGGATATTTTAATTAAACCTAAATTACTAAAATTCTATTAACTTTTTGTTAAGACACCTACACTTTAAAATAAACCTTGTTTAATTGCCTATCTAATCTGATAATAAACTTTTAGATAAAGTTAAATTAAAAAAAAAACTTAGAAGAAGAGGAAAAACTCAACAAAATTTCAATTTAACTTTATTTTTGAAATTTCAAAACCTAAACAACAAAAAAATTTTTTTTTATAAAAATTGTTGAAAACTTAAAATTAATAATTCGTGGATCCACCTAAGACTCTCCTGACACATCTGGAGCGGTTCTGCATACTCAAAACAAGGGTGTCAATATCCTGTTGTGGAGTACTGTCCCAAATCCTGCTAAGATGCAAGAAAAGCTGGTTTTGATGCACAATATCAACAGGGAAATTCCTACGAGCTCTTTTCTGAAGCATATTCCAGGCATGCTCAATAGGATTTAAGTCAGGGGATTGTGCAGGCCGGTCTAAAGCTTGGATAACATGCTGTTGTAACCAACTTGTAACGATACGCGCCGTATGTGGACGGGCATTGTCGTGCATTAGCTGGAAATTTTGTCCCATTTGCTGATTGTGGGGCAAGATTACAGGCTCTAGCACCTCATCTCGGTATTTTCGAGCAGTCATATTGCCTTGTATCCAAACGAGGTCCGTTCTACCGCCCGAGACGAATTCCTGCCCAAACCATAATCGTGCCACCTTAATATGCATGAACTTGTTGTGGGTGCTGCAGTCGATTCCAACGTCCAGGTTTTCTCCGAACGCGTACTCTTCGCGAATCAGGATGAAATCCAAACCTAGATTCATCAGTGAAAAGCACAAGTGACCATTGAGAATGGTTCCAGTTTTCGTGTGCAATAGCCCATTGTAATCTTCTTCCTCGATTACCTCTCCTTAGTGCTGATACCCAAAATGGCCTACGAGCACGTAGATTGACTTCATGCAGTCGCCTTCTCAAAGTTTGACCGCTTACCAGCAAACCATACTCTCTCTGTAGCCTTTGAACCAATTGCATCGCCGCTGTATTTAGTTGACTTTGTGCAGCATTTACTATGAATCGGTCCTGTACATGTGTTGTAATGCGTTGAGGTCCTCGGTGCCGTTCCACCACTTCCTCCGTGACACGATAACATGACCAAAGCCTGGATATAACGCTCTGACTGGTCTTCATGGCTTCAGAAACGGCAATTATGGGACAGTATTCCACAACAGGATATTGACACCCTTGTTTTGAGTATGCAGAACCGCTTCAGATGTGTCAGGAGTGTCTTAGGTGGATCCACGGAATATTAATTTTAAGTTTTCAAGAATTTTTATAAAAAAAAATGTTGTTTTGTTTAAGTTTTGATGTTTCAATAATAAAGTTAAGATTGAAATTTTGTTTGAGTTTTTCCTCTTCTTCTATTTTTTTTTTTAAATTTAACTTTATCTAAAAGCTTATTATCAGATTAAATAGTCTATTAAACAAGGTTTATTTTATTGTGTACATGTTTTAACAAAAAGTTAATAGAATTTTAGTAATTTAGGTTTAATTGAAATATCCCTAGACACTTTTGATGTGTGTATTTAAATCTCAATTAATATTCCACAACAGGATATTGACACCCTTGTTTTGAGTATGCAGAACCGCTTCAGATGTGTCAGGAGTGTCTTAGGTGGATCCACGGAATATTAATTTTAAGTTTTCAAGAATTTTTATAAAAAAAAATGTTGTTTTGTTTAAGTTTTGATGTTTCAAAAATAAAGTTAAGATTGAAATTTTGTTTGAGTTTTTCCTCTTCTTCTAATTTTTTTTTAAATTTAACTTTATCTAAAAGCTTATTATCAGATTAAATAGTCTATTAAACAAGGTTTATTTTATTGTGTACATGTTTTAACAAAAAGTTAATAGAATTTTAGTAATTTAGGTTTAATTGAAATATCCCTAGACACTTTTGATGTGTGTATTTAAATCTCAATATATTTCAAGGCAAGAAACACAACATTATGTTATAGAAAATCAAACATAAAATTTTTTCTTTGTATTTCGTAAAAGGTTCTTTCACATCTTCATTTACAGGGAAAATATCAAATTTTTATTATTATTATTTTTAATAACATGATTTTAGTCGACGTTTCCTGACGCTGTCCATATTATATTGTTCCAGAAACGTGATCACAGGCGAACACTACCGCTTTGTATCGATGCTGACAGCGCGCAGCTCATACATAGCTGCCTTCTTCATTATGCTTGTCTTCGTAAGTACAACTATCATTAAACTATATTGTACTCGCAACTCCGTTTGCGTGGGTCTCAGGTATACCACGAAGTAGCTTTGGCACTCGATAACTTACATCTCGGGGCCTAGATTACATATATCATTTTTCCGCCAACGCGTATTTGACAACAAACTGTCACCGAAGCACAACTGTCATACTATGCCACGTGCCAATATGACAGTAATATTGACTATCTGAAGCACTTGCCAAGAACCTTACGTGGTTCAACCCTTAGACTGCCGGAGGCGCAGATCTACGCGAGACACAATGCTTTTTAATTGTTCTTTTAATCTAATTACGGCAGACAACCGGTTAAGAGATAAGAGCAACTAAACACACAACGTATGTATCTTTCTATGTAAGTTTTTTTTTAAGAATTTGATACATCAAGTACCTATCACATAACTTAGCCTTTTGTACCACATATTTTAACAAATAATCTTTTAATTTATTAAAATCCCTAGCAACTCGAAATATCGTCATTTTATGCTTCATTCTATTTGATTATGAACTACTAGCTGTTCCTCGCGGTTTCACGTTACATTAGGTTTTTGGTTACGGCTTCGCTCCCGTGGGACAGCGTGATATTATATAGCCTATGTTACTCGTTGACAATGTAGCTTTCGAATGGTGAGAAATTTTTAAAATCGGTCCAGTAGTTTTTGATCCTATTCATTACAATCAAACAAACAAACATTCAAAGTTTTCCTCTTTATAATATCAGAATATTCGAGAAAATATATGACATGTATAATCGTCACTCGTTAAATATTTAAAGTCGAAAAATAATTAGGACCCAATTCAAATATAATAGAGCAGATTGAGGTATTTGTTTAAACTCACTAATATCAGGAACTAATAGCCGAATTGGAATAATTTATTTGGTGTATGATAGCCTTATTAATAAGATTAGTACTTATAGAATACTAGCTTCTGCCCGCGGCTTCGCTCGCGTTAGAAAGAGACAAAAAGTAGCCTATGTTACTCTCCATCCCTTCAACTATCTCCACTTAAAAAATCACGTCAATACGTAGCTCCGTTTTGCCGTGAAAGAAAGACAAACAGACAGACAGACAGACACACTTTCCCATTTATAATATTAGTGTGGATGTAACATCACGCTACAACCCATAAGCACGGAGTAGTAATGAAAGACGCGACTGGAAAAACGCGCCGTAGCAAATCTACATAGTAAAAATCGAAATCCTTTATACCATTCAAAAAATTTTAATGCGTCAATAAATAGAGTTATTCAAGAGAAAAGTTTGTATGTACAATACATGCATATTATAGTAAAAAACCCGTGATTTTCAAAGTTTAAACAACGATGCGAGTCTGTGGCCGGCTCATTTGTAAAGAATAAATAAAAAAAAAATGTATTTGTTCTTCCAATATTTGAATTGCATTATTAACTTAGTTTATCGGCATCCAAACAATGACTATTAATTTCGACATTGGCTTATCATTCAAAATTAAGACGTCATCCTTGTTTTGGTCAAGCGGTTAAATCAATAAAACACAGTTCAATAACATCAATTGACTTTGGTTAAAAGGCATTGAAAAGTATATGCCATGGGCTATAAATAAATTACGTCATACGACGTAATTTGGCACCCTAAATTACGTCATACGACGTAATTTAGGGTGCTTATACACGGTGCATGTAGCTGGAGCAAGTAAAGATGCGGGTTACACGCGTGAGTAATATGCGCAAGCTATTTGTTCGAGTTACTGAGTCACTAGACCCGCACATGTTTTTAAACGATATGTTTACGATGCATATAACCCGCGCAAGTGCCTCAACATGCGCAAGCTACATGCACCGTGTACAAGCACCCTTATGGATAACTAGCTTTTCCCCGCGGTTTCACATTCTTTGTTACTGCTCCGCTCCCGTAGGTCGCATCGTGACTTTAAATCTATACTAATATTATAAAGAGGTAAAATTTGTAAGTTTGTATGTATGGGGTAATCTCTGGAACTACTGGTCCGATTTGAAAAATTCTTTCAGTGTTAGATAGCCCACGATACGACCCACGGGAGCGGAGCAGTAACGAAAAATACGGGTGAACCCGCAGGGGACAGCTGGTATAATATAATAATGATATTAGCCTATAGCTGTCCCACTCCAGGGCAAAGGCCTCTTCTCATACAGAGAAGGCACGAGCATTTATCACCACGCTTGCTCAAGGCGAATTGGCGAATTCGGACTTGTATTCACTACAAGTCCAGGTTTCCTCACGATGTTTTGCTTCACCGATGTCTGTGATGTTTAAGATAAACTTTAGAAGGTACATATGAATTAAAGAAGTCACATTGGTACTTGCCCGGATTCGAACCCACAACCTCTTGCATGAGAGGCGGGGGCCTTAACCACTAGGCCATCACGACTACTTGACTTTAAAACTATGGATAAATCTTCCTCGATAAATAGGCTATTAACACAGAAAGATTTTTCAAATCGGGCCTGAAATTAGCGCGTTAAACCAAACAAACAAACTCTTCAGCTTTATAATATTAGTATAGATTTAAGTAACTCTAAAGCAATCCAAAAGTTCAGAGCTATTGATAATAAAATATACAATTTATACAGTAAAAACTGTACCTGTTACGAACCGAACTTCTTCACATCACCTTTTTGGATTATTATTTGTGTTCTAAATTCTAAAGTACTGACAGTTAGTAAAACTAATTGAGTGCCGTTGGTTGGATTTTATGTTTTTGGTATTAATAATAAACTGTGGCTACCTAAGCGCCAGGCCACACGGTGCGGTGCGGCTCCGGCGCGGTGCCTGAGCGGTGCCGCAACGGTTTCCTACATATAAAATTGGATGGTATGCCACACGGTACGTCCGGCACCGCTCAGGCGCCGCACCGCAGGCTCACCGGACAACGGCGCGAGGCAGACGAGGCGGGGAGGGGTGCAAGCAGTGAGGTGCCGCAGCGGCGCCGCAGCGGCGCCGCTCAGTTGATGGGGATGGCAGTACAGTACTTTGAGCTTGTTGCGGTACCGCAGCGGCGCCGCAGCGGCGCCGTAGAACATTGCGGTGCCGCAGCGGCGCCGTGCGGCGCCGCACTGCTCGTGTGGCCGCCAGTGCGGTGCGGAGTAATGCGGTGCGGCGCGTTGCCGCACCGTGTGGCCTGGCACTAATCCAGCGCCTTTAATTCAAGTAGTTACGATCAATAACAGTACCTATATTAAATTCATAGCTTATAGTGTGTAAGTTTACAGAGGGAAGGAAAGCTGCGTCCTGGAAAATGTGGTTCTTACATAATAAATCCCAATCAGTTCTATTTTATTTATCACTAGCTTTTGCCCGCGACTTCGTCCGCGTGGATTAATAGTTCCCGTTCCCGGGGGATTTCCGGGATGAAAACTATCCTATGTCCTTTATCGGGTCCCAGACTATATCTATACCAAATTTCATTTGAATCGGTTCAGTGGTTTAGGCGTGAAGAAGAGACAGACAGACAGACAGACAGACAGAAAGACAGACAGACAGAGTTACTTTCGCATTTATAACATTAGTACGGGTGGATTTTTCACGTGCTTTTACATTACGACATTATTTTTAGTTTTCATTTGTTTGAATAACTTGGAAGCAGCAATTTGTGATTGCATTTTTTTCGCGTCGTTCTGATACACACACGAATCTGGCATGAAAGGGTAGTTACAAGGTCTATTCGGCAACATAGATGGCGCTACAAGTATATTGCCTGATTGTGCGTTCTCGCATTTACTTCTTAGCAGTTTGAAACTACAAAATCACCTAAAATTTCACACAGTGGTTTTCACTCTATGCTATCAAACGAAGATTATTACTTTATTTTTTAATACCTTTTAATTTCGACCTGGTTAGGTTTTATCACAAACTGGTAACGCCATCTAGTGTCCAATAGCGGAATCTAGTTTCTCAGGGAATTGCCGCTTTCACTCTTAAAAGTGGTACCTATGGGGTGTTCGATCTCCCTAGCGTCGAATAGCTGAAGTTATTGCGAATCCTGTTCATTTCATTTACTTGCAGTTCTCGAGAGAGGGATCAGATGGCGTTATTATATTTTTTGCTTCAGTGTATACGAGAAGAACAAAAGATTCAGTGGGAAGTTATTTCTTGTTTTCTCTACTCCGCCTGGACGACCTTTAGGGAAGGTTCATATCTGACAGAACATGCGTCGCGTATTGTCGGTCGCGTAACGCCCGAACAGACACATGTATAGAAAAACACTTGACCGTTCACACTCAACTGATGATACGTTAATGCAAATAGACGTGTTCGACGATACGCTCGACGCATTTTACGTCAGATATGAACGTTCCCTAAGAGTCTCGAAGCATGTAGCTTTTTTTTGGCCTGAAGAAAGGAAAATCTTATAAAGATCACTTTTAGTTAGTCACACATGTATTTTAATCCTTATTGTCTAAATGTTTGATATAATGTTAGGTTTGATTTTACGGCACACTTACATAGGCAGAGATAAAATGAAATTAAAAATCGTTTAGATTTGGCGTTTTAGAAATAGCAAAAAAAAAAAAAATATTATTCATATTATTTATTATTCCGTGAAATATTATTATTCTTAAAAAATAATTTTAAATTTTCGATAATTTTTCATTATATAAATTATGTTCTTTCTATGTTTGAACTGGTTTGATTCGAAACTTGTTGTACGAAGTCGACTTTCCCTAGGCCAGATTTTTTGTAATTCGTAAGCATTGAGTTATAATGTACTTCGTACTAGAGGAGTCACCTCAACTAATTTTTTTGTAACACGAGTTAGGGTGCATGCACCCTAACTCGCTTAGTCTATGTCGAGCGCTTGCAGCAGCTAGACTATTTCGAGTGCAAAGTTTTGGTCAAAAAATATGCCTTCGTGTGCATTGAGATACTGTTTAAACAGCTTGAGAAATATAAATAAAATTCAAGGAGTGATTTTTTACCAGTAAGTTCAAAATATTATCTTTAAAACATGCCTAATTATATTATTTGTAATTATGTATGACGAGTCACCTCGACGGCGGCCATGTTGATGTTAATATCAAAGAGTAAAATATTTGTTGCATGCCAGAATGGACACTAACGTCGGGTAACGTTAAACAATTACGAACAAGAAAATGTTATTAATAATCATGAGAAAAAAATTATTAAGTAATATTAATATTTTTTATTTATTAAATATATATATTTTTTTTAAGGTTTCGTCGGCCGTGTCCTAGTACTAGAGATTAGAATTATTTTGGATTAAATTTATTTAGAAGAATCGCAGCAAAGTCACGTGATTGCCAATAGAATATTCACGAATATGTTCCGTTCATTTCAAGGAAAACGAGAAATACACCACAAAGTCAAGAAGAGTACTTATATTATTTCATGGGAATTAAATTTTTTACAGTTTAAATTCGTTTCATTTATATAATATCATACAAGATATTGTGAGGCAACTGAAAATACTATGTATCTTCTAAAATCACGACTTCCCGACCAATTTTGCCTCTGCTAAGTTCCACGTATACACTGGCCGACACTGATACTCTATCTCACACAATCGACACTACACTTCCTCACTACCCTTTCAATATTTTTTTATTTTATTTTGTTATAATTATTATTTTCCACATAATTTTATGTTATACATTTCTTATTTTAATTATAACTATTTTTATAATGATACCCATAATGCACATAATAAGAAGCCTATAGCTGAAGTCAACTTCAAAAATATGTCGCATCTGCGCGCATTGGTGTTATCTATGGCACCCGCTTGCACTGCGCATGCTCCGCTGTCACCAAATTACGCGCCATATTTTGTTTGAAATAGCTCCTCTAGTACGTAGTACATTATAACTCAATGTTCGTAAGCTAAGCTTTTACAAAAAGTAATCTGACAAAACATAAAAATCAATTTAACATTTTCGTAAAAGATTTTTTATTTTATTTTAGAACTTTATTATTTCGATTTCTGTTTCGTGAAGATACATATCTAATTGGTAGCCGGTGTGGTATGCTAGTGCAATTTAAAATGATCAATCAAAATTTTATGCGTAAATCGTTTCGATGTTGTTGACCCTTGAGGGATTGGTTTGTCTTTAGCTATACTTGGGCGTATGACCAGGTCGAATCATGCTTTCCTGAAAAATGCATTGTCATCAGAAATGACAATGCATAATTTCGGCGTGAATTGAAACTGGGAAGTGGGTCAAAGTTACCTTGGAAGATTTAGTTCAGACACCAGAAGTCAAGAACAGGTGGAAAAAACGTCTTCATAACTTTTTAACCTAACGATTGTCAATAACTTAGTACATATGCGTGTACAACTTGTCACATTCATAGTAGGAAATAAAAAATATGGCTTTGACGCATGTATATGTATATAAAATGTAATGCATTACATTTTTGCCGGATTAATCCAGCTAGGGGTTAATCCAGCAAAAATGTGTCCCACGAACGTGTTGCATTTTACAAAGACATTACAGATCAATTAATAGGTTATCGCGAGGCGCGGTCCCTTCCCCACTAAAATCAGGCTCTCTCGCCGAGTTACAGTTACTGCTCTTTTATGGCCCTTTCAAACTTTATTACGGTTCCAAATTCTGACGCCCGCTCAGACCGTAACCTGCCTTATGTTTGTTTTACAAAAGTCCTTACGTGAATAGCCACTTCCGTGTTTTGAAACTGAGGTGATGCCGGAAGTTTTGGTTGCATTCGGCTGAATTTACTGCGCACGAATTGTTTACAAGTCTCTGGCACTTGTGTGAAGTTTTAATGGAATTAGATGCAGAATATTTATGCTGTACACTAGTGTAGATTGACTGCTTCGTTGGTCTTATGGTCGCGCATTACTGCTGAGTCTAGGTCTAATTTTGAGGTCAGGAAAACTTTTCAGTAGCACCCCAAGATTTAGGAATTGGTAGTGCAACACTAATGTACTTTAAAAGCATTTAAAGATGATGGTTTTATGCCTGAGTTCTCTTCCATTGGGTTAGAATCCTACCGGAATTTGAGAGTAAGGGAAGAGGTAGTGCACATGTGTTTGCTAGCCATTCTACGCCGAAAATTATGAGTAAAAGAGTTCTGTGATGTTTGAAGACTTTTGAATTAAGATATATAAATACAACACAATGACATCGACGGATTTCCATTATTTTTACCAGTGTGACTCAAATTAAATCGATATGTGATACGAGTTTTCAATAAAAAAATCCAGCAAAATAGTTTAGTTTTTTTTAATTCAGCTGCTGAAATAATCCAGCTTTAGCAGTTTTCAGTAGTTGGTAACTAAACACGAAGCCAAGCCATAGTAATCCATTTTGCTCAGATTACTTCCACAACTTATGCAAACTAAACGGGCGGAGGATGCCATTGCATTAAAACGAATAAAAAACTCCGAACTTTTTCTTTAGTTTTTAAAATGTAGGAAGCATGTTTAATTTTCATTCTTACCACACTAATAAGAAAAATATTTCTATCGTTAAATCGTATATAACGGATACATAGGATCTATAGAAATAATAAGGTAGATACTACTTGTTGCGGAATGTTTATAAGTTGCGGAATGTTTATAACAGTTACCGTGACCCTGGAACATAAAGGGCAATCGAAGGAACATGAGTGGGTTTTAGTCAGTAAGAGTCTTGACACAAAGGACGGGAGCAGTCATTGGATGATTTCCCACTCACCAAAAAAAAAAAGGTTGATACTACTTTCCTAGTAGTTGCTTAGTCATGATGACCCAATATTTAAGACGCCGAAGCTGTCGTGGAGTCTGTTCAAATTGTATGTACCATCAAAATGTACTCTTGATGGAATTTGGTGTGTATGATGGTTAAAAAAAACTTCGTAAAGAAAGCAATAATTGACTGGCTTGGCTGTGACGTCAGTACCTTTGGACTACCCGCGCAAAACTACCATAACTGTATGTTCTATACAAGCTGCGCCCTTGACAGTTTAATAATATAGCAGGCTTATCTTATTCAGATTTGTACCTTGTAAATCGAAGAATAATAATGAAAAATATCCGGGATCGGCCTTTAAATGTGTTTATTGTACAAGTTAATCTTGAATGTCACAGACATCCTGGAAAGCTTTACTTTTAATTGTTATAGATTTGTTATCGCTTTTCCTTTGCAGGTAAGGTACTTACGGCTCATTGACGTCTTTGCGAGAAATAGTCTTAAGAAACCCGTTATTTCTCAATCCATACTAATATTATAAATGGGAAAGTGTGTCTGTCTGTCTGTCTGTCTGTCTGTCTGTTTGTCTTTCTTTCACGGCAAAACGGAGCGACGGATTGACGTGATTTTTTAAATGGAGATAGTTGAAGGGATGGAGAGTAACATAGGCTACTTTTTGTCTCTTTCTAACGCGAGCGAAGCCGCGGGCAGAAGCTAGTGGTTATATAAATGTCTTTTTCGTATCTTACCTAAACAAAGCAAGTTTTTTTTTGTAGAGCTTACTGCCTTAATTTTCGTAATATTGTCGATATTTTTGCAAAGGTACCTTATGTAAAGAAAGTTATTTCCGTACGCCTCATAGGGTATGAAATTTTAGCACACTTTTTTCCTTTGTTATAAATAAAAATAGATTAAAAAAGCTACGATCATGCTAAACTCGTACTCTGAAAATATTAAGGTGGAAGCTCAAGGTAGCCAGAATTTGCAACTGAGTGTCTGGGTGTGTGTGGATATAGTATGGTACTCGACTGTAATAGGTATTTTGTTGTATTGATGATATTAATGATTATAATTCTGTAACTAAAAACCTGTTACAGCTGCGAATCAATTTTGTTTAATGTGCGGCCTGACAATGTCCGGCAAATTGCAAAAAACGTACGAAAATTTAAATTTCGCGGGCTGTGAAGCATCCCCCTTAAAGAAGAAGTGTCTCCTTGCATTTTTTTATGTCTGCTAAACATACTTAGAACTAAGTTTCGCACACTGAGAACGAACTAAACCGATCCTCATTTCAAATTAATGTTCATGCAAGCTCTATTTGCATGTGTCACGCGGCCGATAGTCGTTAATGAACAACAATATCATATTAATATTGATTTCCATTATTTGTCAATGTGTGTGTCATGTGCCGCGCAATATCGGCATTGTGTATGACAGCTTACATGCAATATACGTTTCAGGAACTAATTCCATGACGACGTCAGTAGTCAGAGAAATTGCATTAATCAATTGTCAAACCTCCCACGTATCGCCTAACATATATCGGGTTTCATATGCTATGCGTTGTCGAAGCTCAAAGTGGATTGGGAATCCTGCATTCGATATATCTGTTAATGTCTCTCGCCGCTATGCCTTGGACGTTGAAAAGATTTTACTAAATGGATTTTCCTACTCCGTTTTTGAGCTTAAATCCGGCAGGGATATTAATTCAAAACAACACGCTAATGAGTCATTAGCTTTCATTAATTAAGTGTGTCGTACGTAAATGAATATTGAATTGATAGTAGTTGTCGTTTGTTGAGTGGGATTACTTAGGCGTGTTTTTTTTTTATTCTGCCTTTAAGAACTGAAAGTGAAGTCAAGTTTTGATACTTTTACGATCTTATTGTATTTCCTTCCTCGATTTTCTTCTTTTATAGCCTTAGATCTCATTTCAGAGCAAAAGTCTCCTTTCTTCTTCCTTCTGTTCTTCTTTTCTATCCTACACAACCTCAGATAAAAATTACTCCACTATTGTGATGAGATCGCCACATAACCCTCGACGCTGTTGACTTCGACGGATAGTCTTCCTTTAGTGCCAGTGAGCGACCATCTTTGCCCGTAATCCATAATTCCGAGGTTACGGAATAGTTATAATAATAGTTACCATGACCCCGGAACATAAAAGGCAACCGGAGGAACATGAGTGGGTTTTGGTCAGTAAAAGTATGACACGCCCTCCCGCCCGGCCCGTACGGTAGAAGTCATAATTCCGAATTCTATAAAATACATGTTCTAGTTTCTTCTGCAAAATTATGTTCTTTGTCCTGCTACAAAATTAGTCCAATATTATTGTAAGTACGGAAATTCTGGAATACCCACCGAATCCACGTTTCAAACGTTACATGCTAAAGTTATATTGTTACTAGTGCTTCATCAAGGTAAATCCAAATCGTAACAATTCCGCACCCGAACTTGGAATCAGAAACAATGAGACGTTTGTCGGAACTCGCGTTTGATCGATCACTGTTGGGACCTATAATAAAAGCAGAAGCCGAAGTATTAACCACTATGCCTTTTAATATTAACTGTGGTAGACGATCGATGTGAGCCGCTCTTTACTTTACGGTGCCGTAAAAACTAACAGCTCGGTTGAGGATTACGTCCGGCCCATTGCGTTGTGGCAACGGCACGGTCCGGCGCGCCGTCACACTGCAACACCGGACTACACGAAAATAGTTCGGAACTGCTCATAAAGTTCCGCTTTTAAAAATGACAGTGAGTCTGTTAGTTTGGTGTATTTAGGAGTTGTATATTTTGTTTCAATCGTTTCTAAAGTAAATTGTCATCTTTTCAAAGTGATAGGTTTGTAGCTTTATGAATGAGTATTGAGAATCGAATACGTATGCAGGTATGGCAGTATGCAGCAGCTTTTCTCATTAAGCCAAAGCTGGCAAAGCCATTCAATAGAAGGCAAATGGTGTTTAGAAATGAATGATGAAATTAGATGTTACTGTTAATCTGTACAATACCAACAGTGAAAGCGAGCGAGCTGACCAAACTAGCAGCACAACTCACAAGTTGTTCGTACAACATGTACCTAAAGGTAGTCGCTCTTGGTCCCGTCCCTGAGGCCGCTATCAATCTTTTCGCCACATCATTTGCTCCCCGCACCGCCTCGCCGCGATTGAATTTCATTAACGAAACGCTTAGTGCAGATTGAATCCATTTAAGTAACAGTGGGTTTGGCCCTCCTAAATGTACCCTTATGCAGTAACATTGTATACGATTGAAAGCTACAGGAATTTTCAATTTTATGTTACGTTTTATTAACAGAGTTCATTTTGTGGCCGGGCACGGTACTTTGTTGAACCTCTGTCAGCTCATTTACGGACTGTTCCCACGGTAAAGCTTAGTTAGGGAGCTTCAAATGAAAATAATAAAGGTCTACAAAGTGAAATAGTAAAAAACAGGTCTGTAAAGAGAATAAGCATTAAGAATAAAAAAAAAATATACTGCTAACGGATATGCTACCGATTGGAGCAAAAAATTTTTTTCTCCCGTTTGATTTAATAAAAGAAGATATTCTTTGAAATATCTTAAAGACCAAGCCCGCCGTCCACCTCGCTACTATCTCCATCTTCATATCTATGAATAACCATCTTAGTATTAATCAAACAATTTTACAGTACATTTTCTCTTTGCAGACGGTGTCCATATCAATGCTGTTGCGCTACGCGCACCATCAGATCTTCGTATTCATCGGTAAGCATTAATTAATAAGCATTTGCTTTATTTTTGACGTCCTTTGAGCAAACACGAGTTTTATCAGTCGCGGTTTTTCTAAATCTGAAATATTAGTTGGTTATGTTGATTACGGAATGGTTAATGTCGCTTTTTACAAAACTTACGCATTGCAATTGGATGTTGTGAGGAGGATTTCAGTGAAAAATTCTCGAGCCATGAAACGAGTGAGCCGGCTCAAGCGAACTCTTTGTAATAACAATAATTGCGAATAGCGCCGGCGGCCGCGACCCACCCTCTACTGTAAAAAAAATACCGACTCGGATTTACCTAGCCAATCCCCCGCCTTCTCTTTGATCTGTCGACAATTAGCCAGATAGAGATAATTTGTTTCTTTCTGCATTACCTCGCACAGCCACTTGGCGTAGTGTTTCAATGCGATGATTGTTTTAAAATCTTTTTAAATCCCTTTTTTCCGTGGAAATGAAAAATCTCAATTTTCTCCAACCATTGCCTCTGTTATTAAATTAATAATGGAGGATTTCAGATGAATTGGGATTACTTTCTGCATTTATATACATATTTATTAAGACAATAGCGAGCTTTAGTAGAAAAATCTGATAGACTCTTCGCCGTATTAATAATGATATCCGGGATTTACGCGACAATGATTTCATTATAATACCTTTACTAATGAAGTCGTTATTTTAGGGTATGTATTAGTTGCCAGTTAGCATAATTATGATAAGCATAAATATGTATCACACACATGTACCAAAATTACATAGATACACGTATTCTTGAAAATAATTTCATTGTAAAAATATAACAAAATATTTAGTCCTAGGATACGCATTTAGACGCGACAAACGAGACATCCGCGTACAACCTTCAAGGGATATCTTTTATCATTTTTGTGTAGAACCCAACAGTAAAATAAGATTTATATCTAAAGGAGCTCTTAGCTGGAGTTTGTAGAATAAACTATTCAACTCACAATATCAGATAAGGGTAAATCTGTTCAATGGGATCCAGTTGGTCTCTATGACAACTCATCCCTGCGTATCAGTAGAGATGTACCTACTTACTTAGGAGCATCGCTTTGACGTTGTTTTTAGTTCTTTTTATAAGACCGTTTAAAAAAGCGCCGCTTATTTTATCGATGTAAAGAGATTTCTCTTTTTGTGAAGTACTAAGATATTTGCTCGTCTATGCTTGGCTTTTATTTTTAGAAGCGATTATCTTAAACGATGAATAATAAAGAAGAATTTAAAAAATTGCTACTTATGCGAGGTACATTTTTAAAACTTTGCAAAGCTTTATACTATTTTATGTTAGACTTTATTGAAGCTTTTATTAAGGTGTAGGTATGCAGTATAACTAACTGAATATTTTTGTTATGTACAGAAGAAAATATTGAGTTTGAACGTCAATCTATACGTACTATTTAAAAAAATGTCTATAGTACGATTTTTAATTCGAGTCAGAAAAATTACATTTCCAGTGTTGCAGGTTTTTAGTCCCATATGAATAGTGATGTGGTACAATCGAGTTTTTACAATTAAATCTTAGTCGAGAATATTTTTTTATATTCAATATCAAATTGCCTTTAATTATAAAAAAAATATTACATGTAATTTATGATAATTAAATAGAAAACATACACGGTAGGTAATTTAATATTACATAAAACACTGTTATATTATTTGTTTTTGGTAAGGTCCATATATCTAAAATCGTATTATTTAATACTGTATGTATTCAATATTTACAATAAAAAAACACGCTGATACCTAATAAAATATAGCATGACTAAATGTCTAAGTCTATCGATTGCGGAACATCACTATTGTAGCGGGTCACCCTTTTTGGTATCAGTGACAGTTGCACTTGTCATTTTTCTGACTCGAATTAAAAATCGTACTATAGTCAACTGCCAAATGATTTTAAGTATCAGTATAAAATACACACTGTCGTGTTTTATTATTAACACATCACTAGACGGACTAAGAGTCACACAATAACCTACGTCTATTGTGAAGGTTTTTGTAACTGTTTGTATTAAAAGATTTTCCACAATAGATTGGCCACACACTGGCCTAAAAGAATACAAAAGAGTTTAAGTTACAACAAAGAAGGTTTTAACACAACAGAAACTGTGGACCACTCCTCAAGCAGCTTATCGGATGAATAAAAAGATATTTTTAGGTCGCAGATCTGTTGTACGATCCGCCACAGGACGCTTGGACGCTTAGAGGATTACACCCTGTGCAGCACACACGTATTGAAACCCCCTGTATAGGTTTACAATATTGGAATATATTTTTTTAAAATCTTTGCTGTTTATGTAAGATAATATCTGGAAGTTTTGTTAGTTACATTTTTGCTGTATGATGTTGTGATTTGTAGAAGGTGTACGTTTTTGAGTAATTTTTTGTAATGCAGTAATTAATGACTGTGAGGTAATTTATTTAGATATTTATTAATTTCAAACACGTTGTCAGTGAAGATATACTAAGACAGTTGCACTTGAACGGAAAAAGTCACATTGAATGTTGGAATTCCACGCCCACAAACTCAATAGTGAAATATGCCATCACTATATTTCACATAAACAAAAAGTTTTTTTTTGTTTTATGTTCACATTATGCGTTGTATTCTTATAAATTTATTATTATTATTATTTATTTTAAACTTTATGTTTCTCGGGACCCTGGGGCCCCGGACCTTTGGAAGGCGTACGAGGGACCGAAGCCAACTCGCAGAGGCCCCTTAAATATGGCTTTATAATATGAAGTGGGACACCAACCGGCGATTATCCCTATATGCACCACTCAAGTGCACCTAAGGTCAACCCCCGGTTGGTGGTGGTCTATTGCAGGTCATGGAATAAAGAAAATATTGGACTATGGGTTTGGGTTGTTGAGGTGCATTTGTTACCTAAGACTATTGAACGACTATGGCCTCTGCCTGATCAATGTTTGTATACATGGATATAATGGCAGGGGGTGACTTGCACACTCAGTAAATGGGCCCCCGAAAACGGCCGCTAGCACATAGTGACGTAACGACAAAGGGGCAACATATATCGAGGTGCTGGAGGAGTGGAGAGGTATTCCACGGCTATCAGGACAATCCCGGAAGTACGGTCAAGATCCCTACCAGCATCTTACTGGAATACTTCCTTCCCCCGAGCAAGTTTGCTCTTGCGAATCTCCACTCAAACCAGCCAATGAAGGCAAGAGTGAGGTGGGAGCCTTGTTCCTCCTCAGTGCTCACTCTGGCCGGCCAATGAAGGCAAGCCAGAGATAAAGAACAAAGGGTCTCCCAGGAGGTCAGGTCCGTGGGGGTCGCTACTGCCCAACAGCTCGCCACAAGCTGCCCTGCGGGTTTATTATTATTATTATTATTAAATAGCAGTTTATAATTGGTATTATTAAAATTTATTAATTCAAATCTCCCTTATAAGTTTTTGATCAGTAAGTATTACAAACAGGACCGATTAAAGAAATAACTTTGAGTTAGGCTGCTATCACACGGACTGCACACACATTATTCATATTCGTCTGCAGTCGGATCTGATTTCACTCAGTCTCAGGCGGTGGACAGCATGCAGCGACACTACACAACTGTAGCCGAACGCGTGAAGTTGAAGGCACGACTGCATACAGTTGATATTGACTTCTCTTGACTGCAGCCGACCGCGTGCAGCTGGCATCATGACTGCACGAAGTCGAACGTACCACTGCATGCAGTTAAATATAGCAACTGCGTGCGGTTGTTGTGGTGCAGTCCGTGTGATAGCGGCCTTTAATGGCCTCTATTGTCTGTTGTTTGTTTGTATTGTGTGCAGCGTGGGCAGGCCTCCCGCAAGATGGACCGATGATCTCATCAAGATCGCCGGGTCCCGCTGGATGCGGGTGGCGCAGGACCGATGCATGTGGAAATCTTTGGGGGAGGCCTTTGTCCAGCAGTGGACGTCTATAGGCTGATAATGATGATGATGATTGTCTGTACCTTTGTGTGAAAATCTATGAATGGTGATCAAAATTTAACAAGAAGATAGGTGGGAACATTGCACAAACGCACACACAAACAAACATCTCTCACCCTAAACGCATATACCTGCTCCGTTCCGTCGTGGGTATAAAAATATGGATTGTCTTCTAAGACCACTTTCGTGTAACTGCAACGGTTTGGGCAGTTCCCTTTACTCCCGCTGAAAGTTGCCGTCCTGTATAAAGATTATAATATCAAAACGTTTTGTTGCATTTTAAAGGCACGAACATAAAATATTACTATACTAGGACCAGATAATTTTCTCTGAAGAATACTGTTTTGTGAAATGGATACTGGAAAAGTATTTGTTTTCATCTAGTAATATTGCTAATTAAATCTGAAATGTGAATACAATATTCTTAGTAATTAATGTTTCAGTTTCCCATTAGTATTTCCGTTTCCATGCAACCTTTTGTATGATGGTCATTTTCACTTTGTGTTGCGGTTGTATTGATTTCACTTATCCCAAGTATTTTTATTTCATATTTGCCGTTTGTTTTGTTCAGTAGATTGGAACTGTACAATAATACGTCTAGATTGTTTTCATTTGATTACCCTTAGAGCTTTTCGAGTGGAAGATATAGGACGTAAACGTGAAATAAAACAATGTTGAAGATGTACGTTATAGAAATATATACTGCAGTATTTTATCGAGTTTCTTGTGTATGTGATGAATGTGTGCATTTACTTGGCTACTATATGCCTTGATGAGATTTATTCTGTAAAAATCAAGATGAATTTAGTTAAAGTGAGCCTGAGGCCACCATGCCAGCCCACCATGTAATTCTATGAATCGTCATCTCGCCTCTAGCTCAATTCACGTCTTCACCAATTTTACACACAAAACGTTTATTCTTGTCCTTAATTTTGTAAGAACGCGTCTTACAAAGTGTCATGTTGTCTGATCCATTATTTGGACCAGACTACATGTAACTTTAACCTTTCAACGACCAAGCGACAGCCGGCTGTCGCTGTGCTATTGTCTTCCAATTGTGTCTCGCTTCGGCCACTAAACTTGTGTTCGAAGGTTTTACTATCATTCGTGTATGCATGCTTAGAAAGACATGCCATATTCAGTCTAGAATTAAAATAGAAAAAATTCTTAAAACGCTTGATCTGACAAATCATCTATAATATTTGTGGTCTAAGTTCATAGCAACTGTTTATCATCCGTCATTATGATGACTCCACAAAGGATTGCTATTAAATTGGCGATAATACCATGCAATGCGGTCCTCGGTTTACTAGACCGGTATCATTATAATTAGTACCTATTGACGCGATATATCTGTGTGACGATATTTTGGATATATAATACAAAAGAACCGCACTGGGCGGTATGGGGTGGGCAGACCGCTGTTTGCTGCACCTAATTTAATTGTTGACGATATACGTTTAATGAAGTTCGTCATTATTGGGATTGCGATTGCGTTGACTGTTTTATACTGTGAAAGAAATGATTATACTTATTTTAAGATTTTTATGGAGAGTAACATAGACAGAAAGCGAGAAAAAATCCCCGTCGTGGTCTTAAGAGCCATGTATTATTTATAAAGGTTTTGTTTTTAAATACCTTAGCTTCCTACCATTCTAAAAATAAAGATAGACGGATAGATACCTGCTTCTTGAAATCTGATTGACTCGCCTCAATTAATATCTACTAAAGGATCAGAACAGTCCAGGAAAAAAAGGGTTGATCATTTGCATAATTAAATATCGGAATTAAGTCGGCGATCCCGACGAGATAATTAAGTGTTCTACAAAAAAGTTCCGGGTTATTTTTGACAATCTTTTATTCGCCATTTTGAGGTATTTTAGATGTTTGTAATTCTCGAAAGCTTAAAATTTTCGCGAGCTTTTCTGCCGCTAATGGATGGTAAGAAAAAACAACCGTATTTTAAGATTATACAACAAACGTTGTTTAGTCTGATTTTAATGAACAAAAATGGTTTGTTCGCAATGAAAATATAGTGGGGTAAGTAACCACGAGCGTGTTTTAATAATTAAATGGAAATGAGACTGAACGAAGCATACGGTTTTAAAAGAGTATTTTGTAAGAGATTGAGGTTACTTTGTGCTACATAATTCCTTCTTGAGTTTCGAATATGCCTCGTCTGCGGTAATCTATCTATGTGACATTGTTAATATAAACCCATTGCTAGGAACCAGTATTAATTTATCCTCAACAACCATAATTCTAGGGAATGGTTTGTTAACGATACTTTTAACGACATGTTCTCACTTATGTTGCACTTAACTTAAATTGAGGAGTACATTTGATGTAATCGATACATATTCCTTCGTGATGTAATGTTAAAATATTAACATTTCTCGAACTTGGAAGTCAAATCAACAAATATGTTGACAAGTAAGACAGGCAGGGTTTCTGGCCTGCACTGCTAGACAAGTTTCATTGTCGAATAGAATGTAGAATAGAATAGATTATTAAACCTTCGCACACACGTGATTCAAGACACAATAGCAACGCGACAGTTAGTGGTCCACTGGCCGTCGAAATGTAAAATTGACTTGACATCTCGCATCGAACTCTATTTTACAGCGCCTCTTGTATAGAGATGCTGAAATGCTGAAATGCATCCAATTTACAATTCCAACTAATAGTTGTACCTATGTTGATGTAGAACTTATACGGAAGTTTAGTGGCACTGGTAATTTCCAATTGATGTTTTCGAGACGTGCTCGTTTGCACGGCTTCACCCGCCGTGCTTGCTCCGCTTCACACAGCAAATTGCTTCGCTTGCTACTTTAGCGATAAACTTACTATTGCCACCTGCGAGACGCAGTCTCCACGAATGCATGTTACCTTGAATAAATTACTTGGTAATTATGTAAGAGTTGTTTTGTTGTATCTTGTTAGTATTTAGCTGTTGATTTAAATCGATACTGCGTATTACCCTATTTCTTATCTAGGGCGGCATGCTCATCATCATCTCATCATCTCCCTAGCCTTTTCCCAATCGTGTTGGGGTCGGCTGCCAGCCTAACCGGATTCAGCTGGATACCGGTGTTTTACGTGGAGCGACTGCCTACCTGATCTCCACAACCCAGTAACTGGGTGACACGATACCTCTTGGTTAGACTGGTCATAGTTTCTGGCTAACCAGTAACGACTGTCAAAGTTCTACGAATGACAACCGGGACCAACGGCTTTACGTGCTTTCCGAGGCACGGGATGTCAGTGATGTCTAAGATAATCTTTAGAAAGTACATATGAATTGAAAAAGTCACATTGGTACAGTCAGCATCAAAAGTCGATGACCACATTTAAAATTTCAAAACCGCTGTACACCGTATAATACCTAAATTGCTCAACATGACAAGCACCAGAAATTAATGATCATCATAAAAGAGCATAAGTAGGTGACCACCACTTTTCAAAAGTCGCTAAACAAAGTTATGGCAAAAAAAGCATGACATTCTTCGTCTCTAAAGTCACTAAACAAATTTTTGACAAAAATAGCATACCATCGTTCATCTCAAAAGTCCCTGAACAGCATCAATTGTTTTTTGGGTTTAATATGTGTGTGTACTCATATTTTTGTGAAGTGACATTATAATAACATTCCTTTCCGAAGTTTGACAACAAAACATCTGGGGGCACGGTAGTACCTCCGCCAAGATGATAAATTATTCTGATTAGTAAATCCGTTTATAATCTACCCTGGGTACTTGTCGCAGATATTTATCAGATTTTTTTGTATTAAATTTTTTACATCAGTGTAGACTGTCAACAAAGTTATAATTAAGTGGAAATATTTATTTTATATTTAAGGATAAATAAGTATTTTTTAAACACCCCCTACTATGTTTCCTAAACAATTTATTTAAAAGGGAAACTGCGTGAATTTTGAAAATGAGCCATTGGTTTACAAATAAAGCTGTATACTTTGAAAATATGTTTGTTGCTTGATCACCCACTACGACTATTCTCATTGGCTCTAAGAAATAAAAATAATATATTTTGGAAAGTTAAATTTGAAATTTAGATCCATTAAATATTTTTACATGATTTAGTTTTGATAGGACAATATTGGATTTGTAACTCTGAAGATAGAAACAAGCACGTTATAGTTTGCAGTTCAGTATCCGAAACAAAGTAATGTTCAGCAACTTTTGGTAGTTATGCTGTTAAGTTATTTTTGGACGTTGCCATGATTACACTAGATACCAAAAGAACCATTTTATATTGTTCAGTGACTTTTGCAAAACTAATTGTTGTGTTATTTTTGGATGTTATAACGATCAGAAATTTTTGACAAAATGGTGTTCAGCTAATTTTGAACTTTAATGATGTTCATTCAATACTGGCACCTATCTTGTTGAGCGATTTATGGATGATATAGTGTTCAGCGATTTTGAAAATCTGAATGTGGTCAGCGACTTTTGATGCTGACTGTACTTGCCCGGATTCGAACCCACAACCACTTACACGAGAGGCGGGCGCCTTATCCACTGGGCCATCACGACACTCAATATGGTCAATATGGCGGCATGGTCAATATGGTGTTAATAAAAACTCTTTGGCATAACGCAGTTGATGTAATGATCGTAAAATAATTGTGTAACGTCTACTGTAAAAGCAACGATTCAATTAAGTCAAAGAGTATTCTGCAGAATTTTAAAATATAAATATTTTTAGTAACACTGTTGGTGTCTTTACTTCATAGTATAAAACAAAGTCGCTATCCGCTGCCTGTCCCTATGTATGCTTAGATCTTCAAAACTTCGCAACGGATTTTGATTCGGTTTTTTTTAATAGATAGAGTGATTCTTAAGGAAGGTTTATATGTATAATACATGCATAATATAGTAGAGAAAAGCCGGGATTTTTAAAGATTTGTAACACCCGTGCGAAGCTGGGGCGGGTCGCTAGTGACGAATAAAGTAAAGTGAGCTATTATACCGCTTGATGATTGAAAGTACACTGCATTTAAAAGTATCAAGAAAGATTTAACTAGAGATAGTTGATCACGAAATTAATACACATGAGTGCTATTATTCAATTGAATAGAATCGTTACATTTTTTATAAAAAGCTAGATCGTTTTGTTCTAAAGAAGCAATTGCATGTAAAATTTTTCCAAGTTCTGGGAATATTTCAGTCCTCAAAGACCTAAGTGGACTCCCAACAGGGTTTCTGATACCGCTGGAGTTGATAGTTATTCATTAAGGTTTTATTCACGGATAAATTGGTCTCATTAAAGTTATTTGAAGTAAACATGTAAAAATACTATTTTTTCTTTCCAACAGGCTTTTTAAGTTTTATTTCTATCTTAAAATGCAAAGTATATTTTATAAATGTAAACATTACTTTGGTCTTTCGAGTCATGTTGCATCATACACTTCGCTGTACACATAATGTATACAGTTGCCAAACTAATTAGCCGCAAATTAGTATACAAATTAAACCTAGGTAATCTTGAGTTATCGAAGTTAGTAGTTATTACCCAAGGCTATACGATAACGCTATATGAATCCTTACACGTGGAAGTTCCGTATATTAGTATTTTACTCACAAAATATAGTAGTACTGCTTGGTTTTAATGCCTAGACTAATTGTTACCTAAGTTAGCCTGAAAAAGAACAACATCTTGTTTCTGTAAGCTTTGATTGAGAGTCTTTAGTAGCTCTTGTAATTCTTCATCGAGTATGATTATATCGTTATCATGCTCTTAGAAAATTGTGAAAATAAAATATAATAGCGAGCACGAGGCTACTTATCGCAGAAATAGAATTTCCATGAAAACACTGCTAATTGGAAACATTTTATTGAAAAAATTATATTGTACGGTATTTTTATTGAAAATATGTTAAAATGTTTCTTACGTGTCTGAGAATTATTTCGTTTGAAGATTGAACTGTTGTGTTCTGTACATTCTATTTTTATTGTGTGCTTTAGGCATCATATATATATTTCTTGGCATGACTGATATGTTAAAAAGAAATACCTAATGATGCTGCTAATAATATTTATTGAAAGTACGTAAAGATGTTTGTTACGTATCTCGGAATTATATCGTTTGAAGTTTGAACTGTTGTGCTCTTTTAGTATCTCCCATTCTTATTGTGTTCTTTTGGGCAACATATTTTCTTGGCATAACTGTTAAAGAAAATATCTAATTGTGTAATATTTTCGTTTGATATGCTCCTACACTATAAAGCATTATACTTTTACCTTCAGAATTTTCTAAGTATCCGTATAACATCTGTACAATACACACTTTGTCACAAAGAACACGTGATATTTTTTCAACAATTGTATTCTGTCAAAACCATCCACAGAGAATATTGATAAAGTTAGTTTGAAATAAGAAATCAATATCAATTACTTCTTATCATCTAAATTCACTAAACCTCTGATGTTTCAAAGTGATGTCAAGGATTTCTTTTCACTTTATCAATATACCGATCCCTAAAAATATATTTATCGATGCTAAGGTAGGTTTGAAAATCCTTTAAGTATCTAATTTGCAAATTTTTCCTTCTCTAAGCCGATTGGAGATGTAATTTGCCCAATTATTTAGCTCTCAAATAGAACGTAATTTTCCATAGCAGTAAAGTATTAGAAGGTATCGAGGCGAAAACGAAAATAAGCAGATAATAATGATGTGCCGACGTCAATAAAATCTGACTTATTTTCTCCGCCCGGACCACGCTCTGCAGAAATTCATTTTGTTTTTGTTTGAATTTCATGTCTGTTTCACAGTTTTACTTGCTTTATTTTACATTGTAATTTTAATTTCTAGTTTTGAGAAGTTTTAGTTTTATGCTGTATGTATATTTTTTTATTCCCATAGTTATATAATTAAGTATTAAGTAGTAGTAGGTACTGTAGAGGACTGAGGAACATAACGGTAAACTAACTATAGAATTAAACCCATTTAACTTAAGTTATTCTTTTTAAATCGACTGCTTGTCAGCTATACCCGATTGGCAAGTCTTTCTTATTCTAAAATATATCATCTCATCGAACTATTTAAAAATAATCTGTCCAAAAAGGTTTCATCATGGCAACATCAGCCGAAATCTCTACAGTACCTCCTTACATAAGTACTAGGTCTAAGTACTCGTAGGTACTTGTCACAAAAACTCAGACGCTTCGTGTTAACGATAGCTCTGGGACAATATCATTTTTCCTCTTATTTCTCGTATTTCTACCTAATTAGGGCAAGCGGTATCGGAGAGGCGCCGCCCTTTTGCCGCTCCGGCTTGCAATAACAACCGTTTCAAGCACGGTTTAATGCCAATTACCTGCTCGCTCCATTGTTCCGAGCGTCAAGTATCTCCGACCGACCTCTACCATTGCGCCGCGTCAAGAGATTGCTCTACTGAACTCAACTCACTGAATATACTCAAATTAATTGCCTGTAACAGAAAACGAGGTATTCCATGAAGCGCACCCAAACGAAGCGCACCCATACGAAGCGCACCTAAAGTATTCCACTTAGCGCACCCGTAGGTGCGCTTCAAATAAAAATTTAAAACAATTATTTTCCTATTCCACGAAGCGCACCTACGAATATAACTTGCATAGTGCGGGGACTAAGAAATAAAAATGTCGATGAGAAGAAAATATTTATTATTTAAAGGAGGACTAACTTAATATCTAACATCTTTCAGTTTCATTATAATAATGTGACACAATATTTTTCATTTTTATTATCCTACTATTTTAAATCATAGATTGTTTTATAATTATCTTTCCCAAAAAATTATTATTTTTCAACTATTTTTTTTTCGTGCTCTTAATAAAATCACAGATTGTTTCATAATTACAATAAAAACTTGAACAAATATCAAAAACAATGTAAATATTGTTTTACATAGAGATCTATGTTGAAGTTTTTTTATAGCTACCTATTTAGTGAATAATAAAAATAGTCTACTTTAACATAAAAATCACAGATTGTTTCATAATTGGAATAAAAACTTGGATAAATATCAAAAACATTGTAAATATTGTTTTACATAGAGATCTTTGTTGAAGTTTTCTTATAGCTACTTATTTAGCGAATAATAAAAATACTCTACTTCAACATAAAAAATCACAGATTGTTTCATAATTGGAATAAAAATTTGGGGACATATCAAAAACATAGTAAATAATGTTTTACATAGAGATCTATGTTGAAGTTTTCTTATAGCTACCTATATTTAGTGAATAATAAAAATAGTCTACTTTAACATAAAAATCACAGATTGTTTCATAATTGCTATAAAAACTTGGAAAAATATCAAAAACATTGTAAATATTGTTTTACATAGAGATCTATGTTGAAGTTTTCTTATAGCTACTTATTTAGCGAATAATAAAAATACTCTACTTCAACATAAAAAATCACAGATTGTTTCATAATTGCAATAAAAACTTGGGGACATATCAAAAACATAGTAAATATTATTTTACATAGAGATCTATGTTGAAGTTTTCTTATAGCTACCTATTTAGTGAATAATAAAAAACTCTACTTTAACATAAAAAATCACAGATTGTTTCATAATTGCAATAAAACTTGGACAAATATCTAAAACATAGTAAATATTGTTTTACATAGAGATCTATGTTGAAGTTTTCTTATAGCTACCTATTTAGTGAATAATAAAAAACTCTACTTTAACATAAAAATCACAGATTGTTTCATAATTGCAATAAAACTTGGACAAATATCAAAAACATAGTAAATATTGTTTTACATATAGATCTATGTTGAACTTTTCTTATAGCTACCTGTTTAGTGAATAATAAAAATACTCTACTTTAACATAAAAAATCACAGATTGTTTCATAATATTGCAATAAAAACTTGGCGACATATCAAAAACATAGTAAATATTATTTTACATAGAGATCTATGTTGAAGTTTTCTTATAGCTACTTATTTAGTGAATAATAAAAATACTCTACTTTAACATAAAAAATCACAGATTGTTTCATAATTGCAATAAAACTTGGATAAATATCAAAAACATAGTAAATATTGTTTTACATAGAGATCTATGTTGAACTTTTCTTATAGCTACCTGTTAAGTGATACTCTACTTTAACATAAAAATTCACAGATTGTTCCATAATTGCAACAAAAACTTGGACAAATATAAAAAATATTGTAAATATAGTTTTCTATTGAGATTTATGTTGATGTTTTCGTATAGCCACCTTTTAAATAATAATAAAAATACTCTAGTTTTATGTAAATTCACAGGCTGTTTAAAATCACAAATCACAATCTATAAAATTCCTAAATAATCTTGAAGAAATGGGTAATTTAGTATCTTAACTTTTCAATTAAATACCTAAATTATTATTAATCAGAATCTTAATTTTTCTAGACAATGTCCAACTGAAATTAAGCCATTTTTATAATCTTTTATTGTGTTTTCGATTATATTATTTTTTATTTCAGCATATTTTTGATGATTTGAAACACCCATTTTTACTCTAATTTCGGCATAATTATTGCAATTTTTTTGGCAGAAATCTAAAAGTTTTGCCAGATTTATGGCTCTGTTTTTATTGAAAATTTTATTTATTTCAGAGTAATGAGACTCTGTATAATTATTTGTTTTATTTTTAACGTTATAACACGACCATTTGTCGTGCCATAACTTATGTTCGAGCCACTGAGTTACGATGTAATCGTTAAACCTAGAAATATTTTCTCCTTGAGGACATTCGCTCATGATGTAGAGCCAGGCCTCATCCAAGTCTTCCAGCGGTAAATGTGGCAAAACCGTACATAAAGCAACATGTTTTCTATTTATGCTATTCTTATGTAAACCTAATTCCCTAGATTTTTTTTTTATTGCTTTTTTAAAATGAAAATAGCATCCTATTATCTGTGCGTTAGGAAATACTGCTGTAAAACTCCTGACAGCAGCTTCCTCAAAATCGCTTGTGAAAACGTTGACTTGCATGTTGGGTATTGATGTTTTTAATAATTGAAATAATATTTTATAGGTCGATTTTTTTTTGTTATGTAATAAAGCATAGGCTAAAGGTTTAACGATATTTTCAACTTCACCGTGGATACTGTAAATTTGAAGAAATGGTTTAGGCGCGCATTTAAAAGTTCCGTCGCAGTATATATGACCGCAGCTTTCAAGTTCCTGTCTACTCTTCTGTGTAGCAAATAAAAGTATTCTCGTTTTTCCATCGTTATAGTCAGCAAGTACAAAATCTTGAAACGGTTGAGGTACCTGGAAATCGAATAAATACTTGTCTCAAATAATTTGTACTGAAATAAATAATAATAATAATTGTATATTGTCACAAATATATACATATGAATACATAGGATGTGCACATATTGAAGAAAGTAAGGTAAAAAAAATGCTTTCTCTGAAACATCCGTGACTTTCTTTCTTTTACAAAATATAAGCTGCCATGTTAGATAGCTACTCTCTAAGTCGTTCAATATCTGCGACGGATAAACTGGTCACAGCATTAACAAAACAAATGTCTTTTCAAAGTAAAATCAAAAAATATTATCAACCTTGGCATGCACGAATTTCTTTGCTAAGATATTAGCAAACTTTTACATGAGCTTTATTTTATTACAATAACGTTCAAGTTAAAAAATACATAGTCCATGACTCAATATTTTCATAAAATTCTAAGGAAATATTAACTCTACTTACTTGTACATCTATAGGTGACTTCGCAAATAATCTATTTACACCGAGAGATTTGTTTCTCTTATTGTAGAGGCCGGACTTAACATTTTTAAATTGTGGCATACTGCTGACGAAATTTAATCCTCGGTCCAACGTATCATTGAGTTTTTGCTTGTAGATTGTAGGAATGGGCTCCATGGTGGAAACAACTTCCATCTCGAGTTCATGCATTGCTTCCTTAATTTGGGTCTCCAAAACGTTTGAGGCACATTTATGTTCCTTTATTTTAACAACTTCTTCCAAGTTACTTAACGTGAGTAAGCCCTTACACTCTTTTTTAATACACCGCCACAAGGCATTACCGTTTTTATAAATCTTGTGTTTACGATATTGTTTGTTATTATACACTAACACTTGTGTCCCCTTCCGGCCAAGTACGTAATTAATAGATGGGTTAAAATTTCTACTACTTGGACCTGCCATCGGCTCCATTATTTTGTTTGAATAAATTGCACGCACGAAAATCAGACAACAAAAACAACAAGACTGCCGCACAATTGCATACACTCTGCCCGTGACGTTGCGATAGTTTAATGAGAATAAGCATGTAAACAAGTTCCGGAAACGCTCGGCTAAATTCGGGTTGGTTCGGAAATGCAGTGGTAGGCGCACGCGTTGAGTATTAGCCTATTAGAGCATCTTGTATACGTTTCATCTATGGGATTTAAATATGAACATTATGAAAATTACAAGTATTGTATCACATTATTATAATGAAACTGTAAGATGTTAGATATTAAGTTAGTCCTCCTTTAAATAATAAATATTTTCTTCTATCGACAATTTTAATTCTTAGTCCCCGCACTATGCAAGTTATATTCGTAGGTGCGCTTCGTGGAATAGGAAATTAATTATTTTAAATTTTTATTTGAAGCGCACCTACGGGTGCGCTAAGTGGAATACTTTAGGTGCGATTCGTCTGGGTGCGCTTCGTTTGGGTGCGCTTCATGGAATACCTCAATAAAACGTTTCATTTTAAAATATCAAAAGTTATTTCGTAAATGGAATTTGAAATATAACTCCTGGATCGCATATTGCACAATATTTAATATCGTCGTCCTCCTTTGCTACCAATACTTTACGGTAATATGAATCCGCGCAGTAAATCGTAGAAAGTACGCAACGAAACGGGAACGAGGGAAGCGACGGCGAAATTAATTTCATATGATGAATGATGAACGATGACGCTGCAATTTACAGTTTTTTTTTTTTATTGAATGAATCAAAAAGTGTCTTCTGTGCAACGAATTTTTTTTTAACACCTGGTTATTGGCTTTGTAATGAAATTGTTACTTGAGATGTTTATTATGGCTCAATACATGAATGCTAGCCACTAATCAGCGTCAAAACGCAGACGTAATCTTTTTTTAATGAGGTACTTTAAATGATCTTATGACATACTCAGAGCGACCTTTTCAGAAATATCTCCTTAGATTCGTCATATCAAACCCTTTATTCAGTTAGACAACATCAAAAGATGTGACAGAGGGGACAAAGGCGTATGTATTCGATACGGAAACTGTACCGGGATTATCCCACCTTAAGCAAACAACCGTCCACAAAGCTCAGACAAACTGAGAGCACACGAGAACTATGCTAACGAAAAGACGATAAAACCTTTATCTTATTACGGATCTACTTTCCCCAAACCGTGACATGGTGCGTCACTTTGAACTCGACCCTATTTAGGTGGATTTTTACCGGCAGTTTTCGGAAGCGGTTAATCTATTTAGCGCACTTTTTTCACGACTGGCAACTTTGGATCTGATTTTCAACGTCTGAGTGCACTGTCTGGTGTGCGGTGCCTCAGCATATACAATACTGCAATAGATAAATCGTATATTTTTAAAGGTTTCCGTTGTCGGCTCGTAAAGAATGATCCGACGTCTCGGGCGACACCATTACTTCTCGTGGCACATGAAAAATTCATATAGCAGCCGTTTGATCGCGTTAACGTGCGGCGTCGTCGCGCGCGCACGCCCCCAGAGGGCGCTAAGCGCGGCTTATGGCACGCCGCGCTCTCTTATGCTTGTTTTAAATGTGCACTATAACACTTATTCATAATTTTACTGTAAAATATATAATAGTACTTGTTATTTTATGAAATATCGATACAGGAAGGTACTAAAAGGCATCCTTGGGGATCCGTTTAGGGCATAATAAGGTTTTGTTACTTAAATATCCTGTCTATCAGTCTATTTAGTCTTCATTACGTAAAATTGGAAAATATATGTCTGGATTGCTATTCAGAGAAAAAAAATAAAAATAAAATAAGACTTTCATTTCAATTGTAAAAACTGAGAGACAAAATATTTTTGACCTAGTTTTACCAAACACTAAAACTTTTTACCAATCTATGTTGTATCGTGGTCACTAATGTCTAAATCTCTATAAATATTATCTTCAAAATTTGGTTTAATAACAGTAAATAATTTTGTTTTAGTGGACTTACTGCAGATGCTAGAGTTCAACGTGACAGTATCTTTCCCGGCTGCACCGCTCCTCACAGTAATATTGGCGCTAGTTGGTAAGTGTTTAATTTTTTGTGCCTAAAACTAACTAAAACTACAAGGAAAATTGTTTCAAAATTCCTTCTTCCAGTGAGGATGGTACAGGAGAGAAAGTTGTTGTGTTTTACTGCATGACGGGTAAATACTCTTAAACCGTTTGTTCACGGCCGCCGTCACCGTCACTTCAACGAAACCGAGATGACGGCGCCGAAGTGGCGACACATACATTACTATAGCCGCGTGTCCACCGCATGTCACGTCACTTAAACTCGGCTCGTAGTCATCTCGTTGACAGTACGGTGACGGCCGGTGTACAAACGGCCTTAGAGAACCTTTTGGTTTTTCTGACAATTGATCCGTATTTTTACTGCGTGTAGAAATTCCTTGACGGAAATCGAACCGTTTGAGGATTTTCATCATTAGGAAGATTCAAGATATCAAACGAGTTACATTCGACTTTGTTCAGATTTTATACATTCAAAACTGTGTAGCACCTTGTTAAGTCAAGTGTAAAGTGTCTCAAGTTCCCGAAATATATGCACATAAGAGGTGTTGACATGAGACGTCTTAGCACGCTATTATGTTTGAGGCAAATTAGTGCCTCAGAACACGTGAATAACTCAAGGTGCTTTTCGAGCCAACAAATTAATAGTTGCGACATCGTAGGGGCTCGGGGGAACGTCGGTGCTTGTGGCAAAGTGTGCCGTGCAAACAGACAGCATATACTTGTACAGGGTGTAACAAAAAGGAACGAGGACATTTATGGCTCTGAAGGACCAATTTTTGTGCAATAATGTCGTTATTTGGATCGAAGGACTAGAATGTACAAATACCATATTTGATCTTATTTAATTTAGCTTAACGGATGTATTCAGCCAAATAGATAGGTATACAGGGCCTTCAAATATAATAAAAGTTTTCTAGAAAACCAATGGATAGTTTTCTGATATTATGTGAGGAGAATAATTAATTCGACAGTTAATTAAAATTTCATTTAAACATACCCATCGTTGATCTAGAAAACTCAAATAAATTTTACTACTTTGCTGATTGTGCATACCAGTTGATATTTAAAGTAATTAACCGACTTCATTGTCAACACACATTTCTTTAGTACTATTTACAACAACAATAATTTATGACGTCCTTATGTAACAAACAGAGTTGATATATCAGAAAACACTATTTATTTTGGCCAATAATCTCCTTGATTTTTGTAACACCCCGTAAGTTACAAACATATTATCATTGCACGGTTTGATACTTAGCATATAAGCTGCTCTTGCAATGTCACTTGGCACACGTTTGGTGCAAAGCTCGGCTCTTTATGTTCGTAGCTTTGTAGAGGTACAGAACTGGCCTTTTATGGAGTGTTGGGGTGCACTCCTTGTCGGAGACTTTCATTATTAAAACGTATAAGAATTCGCAGAAGATATGTATAAATCAAGTACAGTGTGGGGGTAAAAAATGTTATTGCAAAAAGTTTAGATAGTGGGTGTTAAAGCTAAAGATAGTCTGTGTAATTAATTGTATTTACAAACTAGCTTCTGCCCGCGACTTCGCTCGCGTTAGAAAGAGACAAAAAGTAGCCTATGTTACTCTCCATCCCTTCAACTATCTCCACTTAAAAAATCACGTCAATCCGTCGCTCCGTTTTGCCGTGAAAGAAAGACAAACAGACAGACAGACAGACACACTTTCCCATTTATAATATTAGTATGGATAATTGGCTGCTAGTGTCAATGTTCTTCTCTTTTTACTTTACTTTTAGTGTTGTAGCTAAGGTTGGACCAACAGATCGGTGAATATCCTTTGTGAAAGCGATTAAATACTGCTAAAGTGATGGGGCTTCTTAGCAGACTGTCCAGATCATTTAAAGATCAAGGCTGGCATGTTGCCTGTCTATTCACACATTGGAAATAAAGTTTTAAAGAGTAAAAATTACATAAAAAAATATTTGGTTGATGGTGGATGTGATTGGTTTTGAGACAGAAATTGAACTTTCACCCCTCGTCTAAAATTGAATGTCTTATGATGTTTGTGATAACTGTTGTCATGCACCGCTGATAGTAACCCCATTACGCGCTGGTGAGAGTGCATTGGTCCCACGTTGGGTGCCAGTTGCCCCTACCAAGTTCACCTTTTGTAACCTTACCATTTTTCCTTTTTCCTTGTGTACGAGAATTTGGTGTGTCGAGTGTCTTGGCACGTTAGTAGGTCGGTCGATTCAACAAGTAAGTCGGGCCCGGCGCCTGTTGCGCGCGGCGGGCGGGGGCGGGGCGCCTGTTGCGCCTCACAGACGCCTCAACCGCCCACCACGTAACGCCTGTGCTTTGCCCATAATGGAGATACTTTTGACCCACTTCTACATGATCGTACATTTGAATGGCAGATATCTCGATATGGGGCTCGGAGAAACGGGCTCGAGTTGAATAGTCGAATGGTAGTGTGTGCGGACCGATAGAAACGAATTCCATTTCGTTTATTTGGGTTGGGGGGCAATCTCATACACCATTGTACTGGTCAGATGACCCAATATATTCGTAGCTTGGGAAGCTAAAGCATGTTTTTAAATGCATTTTCATGTCAGTATTTAATGGTAGTTGAGAGGTCTTGGTCCTGTTTATGTTTGAAAGTGTTGGTCGTGATGACCAAAGAGTGGTCGTGGGATCAGGGTCCCGACTCCTGACTTTTGGGGTCTTGCTCTCGAATCCTTATTCTGGGTTCTGGGCTCTAGGTCCTGGCCCTGGCTTCTATAATCATTGCAATTTGCAGAGTCCGTTTAGTGTAGAGTTTAACCGTATACGATTTGGCTTCAGGATGGTTAAAATTGTTCGTTGCACGATGAATGGGCCTGTTTGGATCCTGACTTAGACGACTGCCCAGACGGCCTCCCGACGCCACCTCTAAACTACAGTAGCCACAGAGGGCGATGGGTGTCTAAGCCAACAGGGCATAACGCGTTACACTTGTCTCTACCACTACCGGCCGTAGCCATTTCGATGGTCGGCAAAAAAGAGTCTTGTCCCGCAATTAATCTTATAAGCAAAAATGTCATCGCGCAGATGGAAGCTGTGGAAAGGGATACGAACATAATACCTTTCTCCAGACCTGCAGCAGGCACGCTGGCCCTCGGAGGAGTTCATTGCCTCTACCTGCACCCCTAATTCCTAAATGAGTTTAGCAGCGATGGACTTGGAGGCATCCGTCGCTCTTTATCCAAGAGGACCCGAGGTGGCGGCGTGTAGCTTTCCAGGCTCTTCATTTATATTATAGTAGACCAATAACTTCACTCTCACTCTCAACCATCAGTCGGAAATCTCAGCCTTGCATATATGAGAATGGGGAACACTGAGGTAGTTTTTAGTCAGTTAGAGTCTGACTGCACTCGAGGCGGAGCATATCATCATGTATAACCTATATTCTAGCTAATAATTTTTCATTCATTCATTAATACTTTTCACTGACTTTCCACCCGGGACCAAAAAAGTTTAGTCAATAACAGAGTCTCGTAGCAGATACTAAATCTAAAATTTATAAATATATAAGCTCATAAACATATTAGTCAAGGAGACCATGAAATAACATGTTGCAATAAAACTTCAAAACATTGAAAATAAATAGTCTTTGAACATAATAATATAATTATTCAATTTACTGTTGTAAGCAGTTCCAGGGTCGAATTTCATTCAATAATAAACAAGCAAAGGCTTCTTGTACGTAGGTACTTGATGAACAATAACAAAAGCAAATCTAAAAGCCCCGTAAAGTTGCTACTGACGAACGGTTGATTTACTTTATGTATTTCATTAAGGCTATGGTTACAAATTAGAAGATTGCCTTCTTTGATAAAATGTTTTCTGTCATCTCTTTTCTTCATATTTCTTCTTCTTTCTACATGTGGATCTGCAAATTCTTCGAAAGACTGAGCATGAAAGTGGGTTTTATCTACTTAAAAGAATGCAATTTCTTTCAAAGTAATTGAAGATGAAGGTTTACAAATAAAACAACGTTAAACATCACTCTGTACAAAGAAATTTTATTCTCTTGTAATTGCATTTCTAAAGCGCACAAAGATTATTCTATATCGATTAGAGAACAAAGAAAATTAGACATGTTAAATCATCTATTATTTATCTTATGCAGTCATTTTCGTATGTAGCTTTTTGCTAAATTTTTGAAGCCATTTTTTTATGTTAAAACCCCTCAATGTCTATACATTTCTGCCCATCTTATGGAAAGGCCATTTCAGGGGTAGAATTCTGGGGATAGACATAACTAACGGTGTAAAGGCCACATTCTGCGGTGGCTCTACGCGGGGATCGTGCGGTCCATGGCCCTCTACGGGGCTCCGGTGTGGGCGCCCAATCTAGCCTTGGCTCCGGCCCGGCTTCTGAGGGCGTCCCAGAGGGTTATGGCAATTCGGAAATGGTGCGGGGATACCGCACGGTTTCCTGCGAGGCGGCGAGCCTCCTTGGGATCCTACCGCCGTGGGATCTGGAGGCAATAGTCTTTGCACACACCTACCAGTGGCGCGTGGAAGTGCAACGAAGAAGAAGGCGTCGGCGCGCGAGAGGCACCGACGAGCCTCTCGCCCCTGACTGGGACCCAGGCGAAGACGTCGAGAGTCGCAAGGCGACTACCGGCCACCGTAGGCACGGGTCTGCGGACGGCGAGCGATGGGTAGCTCGCCGCCCGGCTAGGACTACGCGCGCCTCAAAGATAAGTCAGCACGAGAAGGGACCCAATAGGGTCAAGTCCGTACCGTGACCCCGGAACATAAAGGGCAACCGAAGGAACATGAGTGGGTTTTAGTCAGTCAAAATCTGACACGCCCTCCCGCCGCGCCCAGGACGGGAGAAGTCATTTGATGAATTCCCACTACAAAAAAAAAATTGGTGTAAAGGCATTTTTTCACAATGTTATAATAATTGTCCATATCGCGAATTGGTAGTCGCTTGTGGCCACGTCGGACGAGCACTGAGTATCTAACTGTAGGGTCACTAGTGTTACAACAGTTTCTTGAGCAATTTGATGGCTTGTCATCATCGTTCGAAGTTTTGCACAGTACTGATCTGATGAAGCTACTTGTAGTGAATTACACCATGAAGTGACCACTATACGGTAACCATTATTTTTTAATGGTTAAGTCTCGCTTTAGGACAATGTTGCTGGAGTGGGGAAATCATCAAATGACTTCTCCTGTCCTGCAGGATGGTTCATTCTACAAGTCGTAGTTGCCATTATGAAAGTGACAACACCAAAAACGTATTAAAATGTTATAAGTTAATGGAAATAGTACATTTTGATACACGTGGAGAAAGTTTGTCATTTTACGCGAGGCACAGTTATGGAGCCAAGCGCTGCAGTGAAAGACTAAGAATTCACCTTCCTTCACTCGTTCCTTTCACCTTCCTTTCAGTTTCCTTTCACTGCAGGTGGTTCATTCAAATAATCACACATGATCTTCGGAGATTGTCGTTTACTGTAATAAACCTTTTCAGCATTATAACATTAAAAAAGCCCTAAAATTATAATCTTTTTATGTAGAGTTGAAAAAATCCAGTAGATTAATCTTAAATTATATTTAAATTATTTTTATTGCCCTGGCTCGCACATTTTGTTTGAGGGAACATGATGTATTTTTTAAATTAATATTGGCACAGGCAAAAAGAGATAAAGATGAAACAGCCGACGATGTAGGCTTGGTAAGAGAACCGCGTTAGCATATTATGGAGACTACCATAAATAGCAGTAAACAATATAAATATTATGGTGAGATAAGTACAAAATGTTTCTTAAAAACAAACAGCGCTAAAATGGAAAAAGCAACGAAACGCAAGCTGAAAGTATGCTCTGTATTTGACAGCCAGGTTGAGCTGAAATGAAAATAAAACTGATACTGCTAACATTTTACTAGCCTAGATTTCAGTTTAGATATTTACGAGTTACTCTTGAAGTATGGCCTTTGTATTTTTCTCGATTCTTCTAATATATTCGCAGGTCGAGAGATCATCTAGCTTAGAGTTTCCTTTAAATCAAGTTTATATATCTTAGAGAGTTTTTTTAAAGATGTAATTTTTTATTGCCAGCACTGATTAATCTTTCGAGCACACGTGATTTGAGATTAGACACAATAGAAAGACAATAGCAGCCCGACAGCCGGCTGTAGGTTGGTCGTCAAGAGGTTAAATCTTTTAAATAGTACAAGTCTAAATATTAATTATAAATTCAATGGCTCGTGAAAAACATATAAATCGTGCAAAACATACCACCCGCGTCCTTGTGCTTTTTAATGTGAACCTTACTCACTTACGTTCTGACAAGAAGAAAGTATCACATCTTATTTTTAAAATTCAATTAATAATAATATAATAAATATATTAGACTAGCTTCTGCCCGCGACTTCGTCCGAGTGATTTTTACCTGAATTTTCTTTGCTATAAACCTCACGGAGCCCGAGACCTTTCCAGCGAATGCAAAACCGTGGAAATCGGTTCGTGCGTTCTGGAGTTATAGCGTCAGGAAGGAAAACCCGACTTATTTTTATATAGTGGATATTACTATTATTTTTTATATTTTTAAATGTTTTTGTTTTTTATAATAATATTTAAAAATGTAATTAATGTTAAATAAATAAATGGAAATAATAAATAATAGACTTTCATCAAAATTCGTAATATTCATTAATACTTAACGACCGACGTGTCTTTTTAATATATCCAAAAAAAAAACAACAATAGTTATAATAGATGGCACTATAGCACCATGCCCATACACATAATCCAATGTAAGTTAACAGAATACGAGTATCGTGTAGGTACGTCTGACTCAATTATTTGTTACGAGCTTCCACAGAATTTCTAATCTTGAAGTTGGACACGTGTGACCCTCTATTGCATATCGTTTGATTAATATCGTCCGTCCTCGTCCGCGTGGATTCAGACAACTTTCTAATTTTACCACATATTGTGTACCGAGAATGTGTAATTTCTACAAAGTTTATTTTCGTGCCTACTACATGATATTTAAATGTCATATTACTTTAAAATGTACGGTTTTGGCCCTTGGAGAAGCTTGTATGTGTTTTTTGTACACTGCACCATCTCATAATATGAATCGTGTCTAAGCTCTCTTCGGGGACGTCTCGCAAAGTAGATTTGATAATAAGTCTTCAACTAATAAAACTCCATAAAAATATGTCATCTTTCCGTTCGCCGTCTCTTTGAGGTTCCTTTTAGTAGTCATTTCGGGAGGCTTACGCATTTTAAATTTCAATCTGTCCCCGACGATGCTATCGTACGCCCGCCGTTCGTCTCCGGGTCGCCACTCGTGAACTCTGAAAAATGACTACCTAAGAGATTATTTTCAATCCGTTCTTGGCAGCCACCGAGATGTTCGGCATATTTAATAAGCTCTATTATCTACATCACTCTGGTCCGCGACGCGCAGACTTTTCAATTACACTCGCCTCAGATTTTGTACTTCTTAGACTTTGTCTGTCCGATAAGCGTGTCTTGTTACTTTTATGTTCATTTTTGCTGTTCGCATTTTAATTGTTAAACCTTCAAAAATATAGAAGAATAAAGTGAAATAAAAATTTCGTCAATGTATTCGCTGAACGCCGAAAACAATAACGTTGAAGCAAAGGTGAGGCGGCGCGGGCGAGCCTATTTCAGTTGCGCTCGTGTTTTTGTTTGCTCGTGCATCGCATCACGTTTTCCGCGAGCACGTACCGACGCGCACGCTGAATACTAATGGATAGCAGCGGATAGACGCCGCTCAGGTCGCGCGTCCGAAAATTGGATTCGCATCACATACACTGCACATAGTATTAACGCCAGGCCGTCCGAAACAATGCCCAATCAAATGGAGTGCGCCTTTCGCACTCCCATCTAGTTATTATATTGGTTGCTAAAGTTTACTCAAAACTATTTTTTTTTGAGTTCGTGTGTGATATTGTGATGTAAACTCTATTAGCATTTGAGATTTTATACATGCGAAAAAATAAATCAAACAATAGCATGAACTATTTTTGTGTCAGTAATATTCGATTGGGCAATGATTTCTGCTATGTTGCATAATAAGGATTGTGGAACGCGCGTGACGAATTATAATCTGCGCCGAAGCAGTAATCCCAGCGCATCGGTGCGGAGCATGAATCAACGTTGTTTGTACGTTGCACCACACGGTTACCGGTACACCGCCGCTCTACTGAATTTGATTGTTGTTTTCATTTTTAGCTTTTTTAGGCTTTCCGTATATTCCACGAATATCGTTTTGCCTCTATAGGTTTAGTTCTAGTAAATAAGCCTTTTCATTCACCGAATAAATCGGAAGCTTTTAGGCCTATATAGAATTTCAACAAAATTGATATTGTGTTACACGTCGATATCCGTGGTAACCTGGTTAGCTATCGAGCGGTTCTTATCGTTTAATACCCGCTCCGTTTGAAATATTGCTGAGTATCGATGAAACCGGTTATTAATTTGCAAAATGTTCGTAGATTTTCGATTCGTGCCGAAGCTCTTAAGCCCGTTACTAGCGCAGGCCGGACGACAATGGAGGCGACCACGGTATTGGATTACTGCCCCCCTTAGGTGTCCTGCTCCTACAAATGGGGATTTAATTTGCCGTATCCGTAAATACAATAGCCGGAAATTTGTTTGCCTCCCTAACGTCTCACTCGTGTCCAGTGCAGTAGCTAATGAAATGCTGCAGATGCAATGAGGTTTTAAACTTTCTGCTTTGGTATTTATTTGTGTCTCCTGTCCTAGACATGACCTTTGATAATAAAGCTAATTATATGACTAAATATTCGGTTAGGCTTTGGGTGACGGTCGCGTAAAACAATAAACCGTGAGCTCGGGTAGCATGACGGGGCGGCCATACGAGACGCCGATGACGTCGCATTAAAATGAAATCCATACGGGGATGATTGATGAGCGCCGCAAACACACTACGCCGCGCCCGACTCATTCAATTTACTGTCATCACATCGTATAGAGTGCAGTTTTATTATGAAGCTTCCCGAGTTTTTCGGTTGTCCGATATAGCCGGCGGAATTGGTTCATGCAAAACTTGACGTAAAATACCTGTTTTCAATTGTTGGAATAACAAAATCTTAGGTACGCATACAATTTATAAGGATATTTGACTGACTGACGTATCAACGCAACCCAAATCAGTGAAGCTAGGGTCTTGCAAACTTGCATGCACCTTTTTTACGCTGTAGGCATAACTACGGAACGATTTTTGAAACTCATCTGACGTAAACCCTTAATAAAGGATAAATGTTTATATAAAAAATTCATTCTTTGCAAAGCGATAATAAGCGAATCTGGCAACAGCCAGGATAAAAGAAAGCTGATTAATTTTAACACACTGTTGGAAATTCTGAACGCGATACGAGTATCTTGCTGCATGACTTATGAGTAATATCAGTCATAACGATAGTTTGACATGGTCGCCATATCGGACCTGGATTTAGAGGGTTGGATATCTGACGCTGGTGTAACGTCAATGCGTTTGTGTGGACAGAGATGCATTCGTGGCGGTCTCGGTATCGCAGTTCCTTAGTTGATGGCGTTTTCATGACATGATCACCTGGTCCAATCGTCGACACAACACCTTATGTAAGGAAAGTCGCGTTGAATAATTTATGGCAGCGACATTGAGTGATGAGTATGATTGTTTTTAGTGTAAACGTAATACAAGATCTACTTAGTTTGGTATCAGATAGCCGCGTATGAGTTGTCCTAATATATTTATTAAATTTGTTGCTTAATCCTTCAAACACACGTGATTCGAGACAAAATAGAAAGACAATAGCAGCAAGACAGCCGGCTGTCGGTTAGTCGTCAAGAGGTTGAGGTGTTTACGACTTGTGGAACTTTGTACATGTTCATCGACTTTTGCTGTCTTCCTTCTGTTGCTTGCAACCTGCATTCTCACAACCTTGCCGTTTCACATTTTTCATCCTGTCATAACAATTCCAATTTAAACTTCATTAATAAAAACAATTTAGTTGTAATAAAAATTGAAATTCAAAGAAAATCGTAACGAATGACGGATAAACTTTGTTCATCTCTTGACAGCTAATATTTTTACAGTGGCTTGTTGTTCTAATAAACGCCGGTTCTGAGAAATGTTATTTCTTACCACAATTGCTGGCGATGTGATTATCTCAATAATTTGTGTCGTTGTTCCGCGCAGAGCCTTGTTTGGCCGGGAGCTCTGTCTTTATGGCGGATTCAGTCCGGCTTGTTTGTTCAACAGAACTGGAAAATTAGCCGGAGTGCTTTTTTATTACATTTAAACCTGCTGCGTTAAAATGTTTCGTAGATTTTTTGTTTCAGACTTTTATGTCCTTAAGAAGTCCACATGTTACAGGTGTTTTAATTTTACTTACATATTTTCTTTTACCGAACTGATTTTTTTTGTTGTTTAATGCGATCTACCCTTAGAGCATCCACGGCATTATTAACATTTTCATCAAACACAGTTTGCTTATTCAACCTCGCGATGTGTTTTCATCTAAGGTACAGCCATGGATATAATATCTTAATCCACGAATCAACTGTTCTTATCTCGCCACCATTCCGGCATGAGTGTGGCCTATCAATCTCTATTGAATTTTTTGATCTAACTTAAATATTGGTTTGACTCCGTAATTATTTTGTAAAGGATTTCTTATGTAGACTAAACGCGAAGCGTCATTAAAATTTCAACCTAGCCAATTAGTGCTCAAACAAAACAACGCACAATCAACGAGAAGCGGCGAAAAACTTCCCTTGATGTCATTACCGTACAATGTTTTAATATCTTAAGTAATTTGTAATACATGTTCGCTAGTTATAACTTCTCTATCGGCAGGCGAGACGAGGTGGGCGTAAGTTTGTAATAAGAGTTAGTGTCTGGTGGAAACAACTCCTCGAGTTTTAAGAAGTTTCGCCCCGTTTGTTTGATTCTTCTATCGTTGTGAGCCGATACTTCGACCGGCCAACGAGTGCCACTGATACTTTTATTATTTCCTTATAGACTGGTGCAATCAAGTTTCCAACTTGTAAACGATAATGCAATTTATTGTTTATTTGTGCTTCTCTGCTGTTGTTTATTGTTTAAGTATTATTCTGCGAAAATGTGATGTTGAAGTTTGTATTCTGTTTGAATATTATTTTGTAAGCAGCTTAGTCGTTTCTTGCCAATTATGTTTTATTTTATTTATGTTTTATTGTCGCTGTACGTCTTCATAAATGTTACTTAGCTCAAAAACATGATTTACTATAATACCTTATACCTACCATATTTAATATTTTTTGAATTAAATATTGTTATTTGCCTCACACCGCTTAATATGAGTAAATATATTAAGTTATCTCTCTAATTTTTTCCCAATCATGTGGGCTTCCATAGTAACTGGATGCATGTTTTCTTCACAAAACCTGCCCATCCACCGTCACATATATTCATCTGTTAAAAATCATCTGACGATTGGAGAATCGGCCCTTAAACACCAATAATCACGAAGGTAATAGTCGACCCAGTTCACAGCACCTTCAGATACTCGTTGCATAACAAGCAGAAAACTATCACGTCAGCTCGATATAAAATCTCGAGCAGCACTCACTGAAGCGAATTAGTATAATTGATAGGTCTGCGCGATGCACAACTCTTACAATTTTCTGCATGTAAGCTATGTTGACGCCTTTCTTATTTAACTGAACATACACATGCTCTGGATGTAAACAATTAAGTAACATTGAGCAAAAAATATTGCCTGGAAATGACTAAGGTTTTTGTGGTGAGAAACCATTGTATGTGATAACTCGCCACAACAATACCAGCATGACTAAACATCGGGCAGAACTCTCCCAACACCCCCAGAAATCTTTATAATAATATCTCAAAAACAAGTCAAATAAAGTTAATTAAAATTGGTATCTTCAATAACCATAAAAAATACTAGGTATGGTCTAAACTCACTGACCTTTTTTTGTCCTAGATCTGTAATCATAGATGTTAATAAGGACATGGGAACATTTAGTGCAGAAGCCTAAATGGAAAATTTCACAAGCCTCAGCCAATTTCCAGCCGATATGTTCCCAGCCTGACTTGCCACCCATAACATTAGCACCCAATTTTCGGAAGCCCCGCGTTGACCGTATTAACCGAAATCACGCCCCGCAAACAGTCCCAGCGGGCATTCCATAATCACATCACTGCCACATTTGATTTGCAGGAAATCTATCGAAAATTACTGCTCACCTACTACCGAACCCGATAATAAGTTCGATATGAACTGAAATAGGACCCAATGCTTATCTCCTTTATTATTCATCCACACTCGATAGGATCTCAGCCAGACGCCCAGTTTTATCTCAGATGAAAGCTGAAACTTTGCCCGTACGTTCTTTCCTTTGCATTTAATTGAGAAAACTTTATTTTTACTCGGGAACAATTTAAGAGATTAGTTTGTGCCTAAGTTATAACCTTAATTGCTACAGAATGCTTTTGTAGAATATGACCACATGTTAAAATTATTTTCAACTTGCTTTTTTTAAAATAATGTACAATTACATACTTTTATTGTTGAAATCGAGTATCATTGCTGAACTCTTGCTACGCCGTAGCGTCGTAGCATAAGTGCGTAGCGCTACCGTAGCTTGTATTCAATTTTATTTATTTTGTGTCCTTTTGTTATATATTTCCAACCATATCGATTATGATAAGTTTTGCTGCTCTTTGTTTAGGAATATAATTTATTTTTGTTTAGTGCAGCTAGTTGTCTACGCCGTAGTCTCGTAGCAAGACGGCGTAGCAACGAAATAAAATGTATACCTTTGAGATTTTTTCTTTATTCAACAATATACTTTTAGCATGTGCGATATTCTTACAAAATACGAACGTATGTTCTTTAAATTGAATCAACGCCTTAGAGCTGATTGCAACCCGAGTATTTTCACAAAATATATAAAAACAAAGCTTCGCACAACACATTAAAGTGTTGGTAATGCTTAGTGGACTCACGTTCCGAGGTGTAAACCCCGATAGCGTCGGGCTTAATCTTACTAAGTGAATTACTCTGTCGGTACCTCCGCTACGTTCCTTTCACTGATGGAATGAAATAACCGAATTTTTCGCACATACACTTTTATGCACGATGAGTTCTAGGAATACCTGTGAGAAATAATTCATAGTTTTGATTGGTCTGTTGGTTTAGTGGGTAGGTTAGGTTTGGTTCCCACTCAGGAAAAATCTTTGTGAGATAAGCATCGGTCTATTCAGTGTCGATAGCAAGGGTCTATTCAGTGTCTTATGCCTCCGGACGCGTGGCGGAATTCGAAAAATCCTGTCTTAGTAGATACTTACTCTTCACAAAGACCACCCCCTTCATGTTCCATGACTGTAGGACCACCGGTTTGATATAGATATGGATGTATTTTTACCATAGTACGAACACAGGGTCATCTAATCTCAAATTAGGCACAATTTGAGATTAGATGACCCTGTGTGAGTTGTCTCTAGATACTTATTTATACCTGTACAAAAAGTCTTCCATTATACATTTAAAAGTAGCAATCAAACACGTACAAATGAAACTTATTTCATTTTAACAAAGAGTACGTCAAGCATCAGAATAAAATTTAATTAAACACAATATTTGTTCACCATGCCGTGCCTTCGATATGAGCCTCATTAAATAAAATCAGTTCATTTAATATACGTTTTGTCGTGCCATGAAAACAATGCTTTATGACTATACAAAATACACCAAAATGTGTGAACTGTAAAGTTTTAAGAATGTTTATGTGAAAATAATTTAACCATTTTTCGATATTTCACAAAACATTGATCTATCTTCCGAATATAATGCTAAAAGAATATGAGGTTATGTTATCGTAATAATATTATTATTAAGTACTAAGTAATCGTTTTCCTAAATATCAAATCTTTAAAAATATAATATATAATTTTCTCTACATCTGCTACTCTTGCGTTTAAATATACATTATACTTTTGTTATTTCGAAGCCACTAAAATCCTCGCAGGACCATGTTAACGACTTCATAAAAAACATATTTTCTTCTATAACTAACTGCAAGTAGTTTTCCAGTAACCTCGTATCTCTAATATCTCTTTCTCTAAGCTCCATCTGAAACCACACAACCTACACTACTTCACCCAACTATATCGACTACATAACTGCCCTTCAACAAAACAACAACCGAACTCATTCATTGACACGTGTACAAAACGGCACGTCACAAGGTGTCCCTCATGCGGTTATAGACGGTGTCAGAATCGATGGAACCGTATCGTACGGAGTGCTCGTAACAGGACGCGGCACGTAAACCGAACCGGACGATCCGCATAGCCTCACCAATCTGCCAAGTGAATTACCCCGACGAAATCCGACGTAATCTCGTGAAAAGTGGCAGTTTGCCGCACTCCGCACTATGTGTGTTTATGGCGTATGATTATGATGATATTGTATCGACGTTTAGAGTTTTTGTGTTGGTTGGTGTGGTTTGAGCTGGTTTAGGTTAACGGTTTTTAAGGGTTTTAAATGCAAATGATGAAAGCAAACTAGGCTTCGTGTAGACCTCTTAATTAATGTAGGTTTGGAACCGACAATACGCCCTGAAAAAAGACTGCCTCTATTATTAAGAGTTTCAGCCCTGCAGTGAGAGAATCATTGGCTGGTATTATTACTTACGTTAAAGTAATAAAAAAATGTTGAGACTAATATTGGACCTACGCGCTATTCTACCAACTTATGTACTCATAAGACATTATGAGATTACACGTCTCCGAAATGTAATAAGTAACAACTGCAATATTACTTTAGCGAGAATCTCGAAATGTCGAACATCGCTGTAACATTAATCCCTAAACGAAAAATACCACGTTATAATACTGTAGCGAGTTTTCGATTAAACCTTCGGACGGCCGACAAGGCAATAACCCACGCTTTATGATAAAGTTAATTAGATAGAGCATTCGTTCCCCGAGCAAGTATACAGATGAGACGCTGAACGGGCCGTCTCTTGAAAAAGGCGAAGAAAATGGTAACGAAAATCAACAGACTTACTTCCGCTATTTGACGCTTGCGTGGACCTAATTGGCTGTAAAGATAAGGAGTGCTCGGTGGAAGGTAGCAGGGTTATTTGAACTTTGAAATAGGATCAGAAAGTCAAACTGGGGTGTGGAGTACAGACCTTTGATATTCTCCTCGTATTGCTCCGAACGTTTACTGCTAACATAAGCGTAGTCAGTGATAAATACGCGCCATATTGCCCTGCTAGAGTTCCATAAGTTTGGTGAAAAACCTCGTGTTTGCGACGCTCTCACCGCACATCGGCCCACACATGAGTTTAGTGATTCATTTCGAAGTTTGTGAAGAACGGACGCGACGCCGTGCTCGCCTCGAGGTATAATTAGTTTCGTGATCGGCAGCCGGGCGCGGCCCGGTCCGCCGGACGGGTAAAAGTCAAACAAAACACGGATATCGAAGCATATGCGACTGCATGCTGCACAACCCAACTAACTCGCTATCCGGCTTCATAATAAACCAAACATAATGAAGTCAAAATCAGGATTCATTTCATGGCACGACCGCGCCAAAACAAATGTAAAATCTGAGGTTTTGATTGCGTAATAGAACAAAAATTTGTAGTGGCAACTCTATACGTATTGGATTTTGTACAGAATAGAGCTGAAATTTATTTTCTACGAAATTCTGTTGCATGTTGTCGGTGCACGGTTTAATATTGGCAGCTATAGCGGGGCTGCGCTGAAGCATCCTATTTACGGTTCAAAGCCTAGCAAGTGGGTTGCCGGTATTGAAGAATTAAGTCAGTTTGTGTAAATTGGTAACATCCGGCGTGTACCGGAAGCTGCAAGGAGGCTGCATGGGCCGCGCAACTTTTGATTATACGGCGCTGTATTCATACCGCGATCGGCCAGAGGTGCCTATCAATTTTAAATTGATGTCACATACTTTAAATAAAGGTTTTCTTGTTGATGGCTTTACAAGTTAACTTTTGTAAATTTTAGAAAAAATAATCTTTGGGTACAATAATTTGGCTGGTTGTATTATAAAGACACAAGAAAATTATTAAGTTAGGAAATAAATAATTGATTTTAAATAAAGACAAATAATCTATCAATCACCAGACAATTTTCGTTTGTGATTTAAATATGACAGTTTGAAATCTTTCTTTTCTTACATCATCAGGTTAAGATACAGTAAAATCAGCATATAAATAAAAATACCACAAGTCCACTTTGATGTTTGCTCCAACAATGTTGAATCAGTCATGTGGGAGGAAGTCAATACAGTTCATATTTAGTTTTCCACCGGAGTACTTTTTATAGGTTGCCTGTGTTGATACCTATCGTAGTTTTAAATCGAATCCCGCAATATTGCTTGCCCGTGTCTCCCTGGTGATTCCAACTGGTTGATTTTCATTTCGCAATGCATACTCCACAATGCGGATTCTTTTATGAAAATAATATCAACTTTATTATTGTGTCATCAATATGTCGGCTTTCATGTTTTCATCATTGGATTAGTTTATAATGCAATATGCATTACCCTCGCGGTAGCATAACCTTTTGTTATTTCAATTTTTCCTGTACAGGAATATCAATTTGAAAATATAAATATCTAGGAATATCTTATTGAATATTTTACATATAAAACACAATTCGATACACGCATATGCATCCTATAGATATGAAATCACAAATACATATGGCAAACATGTAAGAATTTTTCAATGGAAATACACGATAACTACCACGGGAGCTTTTCTGCTCCGCACTTATTGTATTGTTAATTGTGGAACAATTCAAAGTCAAGTTGAACGTCACCGCCTAGATTCCCTTCAACTCAACCAAGCTCAAATGGTCCGACGCTCGTTCAAACGAGTGTGCTAAACGAACAGGGTATCTCAATTAGAAAACGAGGAGCCGGCAAAAGAAAGCATAAAATCCTAGGAGGGTGAAAGTCAGGTCATTTCCAATACTTGGTAACGGTACGCATCAATACTAATAAAAAAGCAGAAAAGAAAATAAGGCCAGACGACTTATATTAGATTTCAAAACTTCTTTTAACATATAAATACGTACGATACCAGAGTGTGGCCTCTTCTCCGTATTCGAATGCATTTGTTGTATCAGTTTCCAAGTCGCATGGTGTTCAATTGCACGGAGTCGAATTGCACTCGCACCGGAATGGACCTCCGTCCTCCGGTATATGACTGATACACGGAGGTATTTCACGGAAAAATGTTCGAGATATTTCAGGCTTCTTCTGAGTTGTGTTGCGTGATGGAATGGCAGTCATCGGGCGATTGCATTTTGATGTAGCTACCTACTTGGTTACTTTTGCGGTTAAATGCAAGATACGTTGTTATTTTCAATTTGATTTGGCAGGTACATATGTACCTTCCTACATAATATAAGGCCCGACACTGATACATGATCGAAAGAGGAGTAAAAATTACATTGCCATGATAGAATAAAACGTCCGCAATATTCTTAGTAACAAAATGACTATGATATTATCCTTTTTGTCCTTATCACTCATGCCGATAAACAACCTTGTCATAATTAAAAAAATCTAACGTTGTAAAGCTGTTGCCCCACATAACATGATAAAATTACTCGTGCAGTAGGTAATCTCATCCCCATAAAGTCGTTACGGCCCCAGGAACTAGTTGCTCGTAAAGTATTCTATTAATGAATCCACTTTAAAGTACGCGTACGGGGCGAGACTTTAAAACATATTCCTCCACCGCATGAAAATATTTTAAAGTTTAAGGTTTATAAGATTATTGCCAGCGTAATCCAGTATCCATAAAGTGGTTAGTTCCCGTAGCCGCCGTTGCATATCGCTAACCAATAACCTACGTGGAACCTCGGAAAAATCCTTTGAATTTTTTTAGGAAAAAGTTCGCTCCACTGCTTAAAACGTTGGTAAAGTGTGAGGATATTGAATTAGTGGCGGATTTTGCATTTTTTCCTGACTGTGAGACAAAAAGGCGTGGCGGCACCCGTCGGACGCTGAATCAATTACGTTACGTTGACGCGGCGGTGCGGTAATTCGATCTGTCGGCAAATGTTGATTCGACCGCGGGGCAGGTCTATCGGTGGTGGCGAGCCAGCCCTACAACCCGGCCGACAAGCACACGACTCACTGGTCCACTTTTGCCTCACCTAAAATGTTACGCCTTAATTAAACTAGGCACATCAAACATGTAACCGACTCGCAAATGGATTTTGAAATACTATTGTACGGCTGTTTTACGTATTGACTCGTTTAATAGGCTTTATTGTGTTTTGCCTTTTGTAGATTCTTGATTTAGGACTGAATGACTGATGAATGTGTCAACTTAGTGAGAATTCTTTTTTGAAGCGTGTCTTAGAAATGGTGCAGCTGTAAAGCGAAAGGTACGGGGAAATTAGAAACCAACTGACGAGAAAAATTAAAACTTAAAGTGAGCTAGATAGTTTTAACCAAACCCAAACCAATCGTGAATAACCATTATAGTATTTATCATACATCAATCTAAAAAACATTCAATGCAAGCTCAATGGCGATCTCACCAAATAATCCTGTCGAGAACCGTGAGTAGCGTGTACGCATAACAATAATCTGTTCAATGTTGGCTGGAGGGAGCCAGGCAGCAGATTTCAGGCGAGTGGCAAAGCGGATTATCGAAATTAACCTCTTCAACAGCTCTAATGATCGAGTCTTCCACTCGAGTGCCGGGGGTCCTCTCAACCGGCACAATCGCTAATAATACCCGCTTACTTAGTAAAACATAACTCCATCTTTGAAATATGTTTGTTACTTTTTGGTTGTTATTTATTATGTACATTTTTGAAAAAAAAAACACATTAAATTATTATATTTATCTTTGGATCTTTTTTTTTGGGGAGTGGGAAATCATCAATTGGCTGCTCCCGTCCTGGGTGCGGCGGGAGGGCGTGTCAGACTTTTACTGACTAAAACCCACTCATGTTCCTTCGGTTGCCCTTTATGTTCCGGGGTCACGGTAACAATTATAAACATTCCGCAACCCGCAAATCTTTAGATCTTCACTTAACTATGTAAATAGAATTTATGAAATCTTTTACAAGTCCATCCGTGCGTTCTATCCAACCGATTTGCTTTTTTATGCACAGTTTTGTCATAAAGCATCGTAGTCACTCTTTTGATGTTATGCTCCAACCGGATTTCCATGTTTCCATGGCTTTCATCCTCTATATCTAGAAAGAAAGAAAGAAAAAACATTTATTTCACACAGCAGTGCCGGTATGATGGTACATATAAATAAATAAATATCCTGGGACATCTTACACACGGCCATCTGATCCCAAGCTAAGCAGAGCTTGTGTTATGGTAATCAGACAACTGATATACATACTTATATAATTATTAAATAGATACATATTTTTACTACTGGGTTTATTATAGATAAATAACACCCAGACACAGAACAAACAATTATGCTCATCACACAAAGTTTGGTAATCGAACCCACGACCTCTGGCTTAGCAGTCAGGGTCACTGACCACTAGACCAACAGACCCGTCAACACACATACATCTCTGGTTCTAATTAAAGTCGGGCAAAGAATACTCGTTAGTACTAGCTTTTCATTTAAACCTTCGCCCAATAAAATTAGTTGAGAAGGAAGCTAGTTAGCAACGAAGCTAGTTAGCAACAATCACCATGACTTTGATTTTTCCACAATTTATCAACAGGGTTTTTCTCTCAGGTTGTGGTAATTGTAAAGGTTTATTATCTCCATTAATTCCCCAAAGACAACATTAGGTTTCCAGAACACATTGAATCTGCAAATCTTTCTATTGTGCACTATTCATAATAGGTTAGGGGATAAAGGCTCTATTAGGTTGTTGCAGTCGGGGCCTAATCTGCTACGGGCACGGGACTACAATAGGCTTTATTAACATGCATGCGTTCGATACAAATTGGCGATGAGTCGCCGGCGCCGTGCGGTGAGACGATTCTACCGTGTAATAATGTTCTCCCTCATGTAGACTGTTGGGTAATTTAGAAGAAATCCTTATTTAAAAAGATGGCGAGTTTCTTGTGTACCGAATTCTATACTCAAATTCGTACCATGCATTTCGAATTAACAATTTTCAGACACTTTTAAAGTCAGTCAGTCAAAAATATAAAGGTTACTCACAATTAGAAGTTAGGGTTTAGGCGCATTAGGGCTAATTCTCATTTTGGCAACCGACTCTCAAATGGACTACTTCTCATTATGGCTACTTCTCATTTGGGCTATTTCTCGTTTGGGCTACTTCTCATTTGGGCTACTTCTCGTTTGGGCTACTTCTCATTTGGGCTACTTCTCACTTGGGCTACTTCTCACTTGGGCTAGTTCTCACTTGGGCTACTTCTCATTAGGGTTATCACTCATTAAAGGGCTACCAGAAACTGATGATAAAAAAAGTAAAACAAATAATGATTTTGATGTGGTAATCTTGTCATGTCATCTGTCAAGTGACATTACGTTTATTTGTTTACATTTGTTGTTTTCAAGAAATCTTTAGCAAAAATGAAAGAATTACTATGAAACCACTGCAGTCACAATCCAGACGCATTGTTTCTAACGTTTACCGATAGATCTGTAAAGAAGAAGGTGTCGCTTACACATTTTCCGATTTTAGACCGTGTGCTTGCGTTGACTGGTTAGTATGACTCGCCAATGTTGATACTTTGTTTCATATCTATTGATATGAATTTAACATAATATGTATACAGGCTGTCCCAGGTCTATATGCCACATGGAGGGAAAGTACCTTAAATATTGTAGATAGAGCATTTTACTGAAAGAGGACATTATATGAATTTTTAAAACAATTTAAACTGCATTCATAGATATTTAAATGATTAAATGTTTGGGCCGGGAATCGAACTTGTTCCACGAGAAAAAATAATCACCCTGTAGTTTTATCATACCGATCGAAAGGTTTCATCATAAGGATTATTCTTTGTTAAATAACATAGTGTCACAAATAAAAGGAAGACCGTGAATTTTAACATTTAATGTGAAATTTTGTTTAGAAAAGTTAAAAGCTTACATTGCCGTAAGGACATACAATTGACTATCGTAACTACTTATTAGTAATTAATCTATCTACTTAAGTAGAACGAATTATTTAAATAAATAAATAACCACCACAACAAGACCATTTTTGTATTCAAGAAAAAGGGACTCATTTTGAGCATTTGAAAATTTTACTAATTTGTATTTAAAATGTTAAAATTAATGGTCTTCCTTTTATTCTTGACACTTTGTTATTTAGCATTAAATAATCCTTGTGATCGGTAGGATAAAACTACAGGCTGATTAATTTTCTCGAGTAACAGGTTCGATTCCCGGTTCAACTATGTCTTTATTTAAATATCTATTAGTAAAGTTTAAAATCCAAATAATGTCTTCTTTCAGTAAAATGCTCTATCTACAATATTTAAGGTACTTTCCCTCCATGTGGCATAGCCGTGGGACACCCTGTATACATATTATGTTAAATTCATATCAATAGATATGAAACAAAGTATCAACATTGGCGAGTCATACTAACCAGTCAACGCAAGCACACGGTCTTAAATCGGAAAATGTGTAAGCTACACCTTCTTCTTTACAGATCTATCGGTAAATGTTAGAAACAATGCTTCTGGATTGTGACTGCAGTGGTTTCATAGTAATTCTTTCATTTTTACTAAATTTCTTGAAAACAACAAATGTAAACAAATAAACGTAATGTCACGTGACAGATGACATGACAAGATTACCACATCAAAATCATTACTTGTTTTACTTTTTTTATCATCAGTTTCTGGTAGCTCTTTAATGAGTGATAACCCTAATGAGAAGTAGCCCAAGTGAGAAGTAGCCCAAGTGAGAATTAGCACAAGTGAGAAGTAGCCCAAATGAGAAGTAGCCCAAACGAGAAGTAGCCCAAACGAGAAGTAGCCCAAATGAGAAGTAGCCCAAACGAGAAATAGCCCAAATGAGAAGTAGCCATAATGAGAAGTAGTCCATTTGAGAGTCGGTTGCCAAAACGAGAATTAGCCCTAATGCGCCTAAACCGAAGTTAGTACTAAGTATGGAATTTTGTTTTTCTTTGGTGCGTGGGAAATCATCCAATGACTGCTCCCGTCCCTTCGTGTCAGACTCTTATTGACTAAAACCCACTCATGTTCCTTCGATTGCCCTTTATGTTCCAGGGTCACGGTAACTATTATAAACATTCCGCAACCCCGGCAGAAGTATGGAAATATCAAATCGTCAGTATGTATTGTTTGACACCTTGATTTTTGTCATGTGTTTAATAACGTATTGTGTTTTTACCTGAATATGACTTGTAAGAATCCCTTACCAATAAAATACTATGACTATGACTATTTTGTTTTGGCAATTTTGATTATGTTCTTAATGTTTCTAAGACTTAGAGATTTTTTATGTGTACAATGTATTTTAGCACTGGTATGAAAATGTAATGGTAAAAAAAAAGTTGAAAGCAATATTTTCATTCAGTTACAAATACTACGGAACTGATAATAAATATTTTCAGAGAGAAATACTAATATAATTCTGAATTGATTCAGTATACAATTAGTTGTCTTGTTAATTCTACGTTTATTTTAGACTTGAATATAATTTTTGTAAAAGGTCAAGTCAATTAGCTTTTAGGGTAGGTAGATATTTTATTTGTTTATTTGTCCAAATATACAATACACACTATATCTGCAAGTAAAAACGTAACATATTAAGTGTGATGCAGATACACCAAATTATCTATGTGTACGTGTATTTTTCATTACTTTGATCTTTTTAAAATAACCGACGCCTATAAAAATAACTTTTATAATAATTTTGCGAATAATTCGGTTCCATAAAAGTCATTACGGAAAAAAAATCATCAATGATCCACTTTTGACGGAATATTTAAGCGCGTACAATATTAAATTTACTATAACAACTGAAAGTGTTGGCCGTTTGCTCCGTTAATTTGATTACAGAGTGATGTTCCTATTTAATTGACTTCCTATGTTTGTACAGGTCTTCCCAAAAAGTGGAATACCTCGCGGATTCGTTGATAGATTGAATTTTCGTTTGGATAGGTATTTTCCGGCTTGGATTGTGGTTTTTTGAGTAGAAATATTCAGCGTGCCTTTCAATTGTGTATATTACACACATGGATTAGTTGAAATGGTCTTGAATGAAATATTGGGACATGACCTCTACGGCCTGCTTTAAGTTTTTTTCAATTTCGCCATACGAATCACAATTATCTAAGTTCGATATTGAGAGCCCATAGAGATTTTTTCAAAAACACACTCTACCTAAGTCCCCACTAAGGTTCTCTAAAATTCCACAGGTAGTAAGGCATTTCTTGTAACAACTATTAATTACAGTGTACAGGTCACGCTAAGGTTTAATTTTATGGGTCCAAGTCATTGAATCACTCCCTTAGGATCTGGATCATTAAGTGGGTAAATGGTTAATGAAAATAGAATGAGCACTAAACATCGAAGCGAAATTTCGCCAGTCACCTAGCCGTCGTTAAATGTTGTTATCGTCGCGATTAAGTAACAAAACAACTTGGCTGGAGGGCGTAGCGGGGCGGGGCGCGGGGCGCGGGCTACGTCGCGAATAATAATCTCAGTTTACGACGGCAGCCGAGTGAATCAATAAAAACACTAATAATGCACAGACGTAATCCGGATCGTGCAACGTCGCGATTACCGGCACTAACGAGATCGTAAAGACGGATCTCCAATGCACGGCTTAGCCGAAACATAAGCGCGCCGCGGGTAAGCTACACACTTGATATACGAGCCGTACAGGATACGGCACGTATTTTATGAAGCAATCACTTGAAACAACCTAAAACGAGTAAAGTATCTTTAAATGTTCAGTAACAGTCGTTGATCAACCAGCAGCAGTGTAAAAGGAACAATCAAATGTAACAGTTTTTTCCCGAAGAACCCTAAAGCAGCATAGTGGATCCATTATTCTCAATTTGCGCCAAGTTGAAGCGAGCGCGGACGGCGCCGGCAGACGCGGCGGGTGTCCCCCTTGATTAAACCCTGGGAAGTAAGAAGTAACAATTTGTGTGCATTCCTACATTCCCTACCGGTTTATACACTCCTGAGTTGCACTCCAGCTTACTAGATTCCATTTTACCTTAGAATTTCATAACTTTTATTACTTACTTTGTTTTTGTAAGAGACTTCTTGAAGATGTTAACTAAACGAAAGTTTAGCACAATTTTGTTACAGTTTGATTGCTTGGGGTTTTGTTGAGATTGCTTATAAGTTTAATAAATCTATTTCTGAATACGCTGTAGATTAGGTTTTCGATTTATATTATATCCTGAACTTGAGTTGAGTTTTATTCTCTTGAGCAGTACAATTTCAGTACAAATGACGTAGATGATTAATAAATAATCACACATACGTCCATCATGTGCGATTGGGCATCCTGATACGTCGCACAGACGTGTACCTTTCGCCGGCAGGGCTGACGAGGGCGAAGCGACCGCCTGCAGTCCAGCTCTGCCGATGACACGAGCCTACGTAAACGTATCGATGCCTGTCGTACTCCGAAGCCTGTTTAAATTGAACCCAGCATTTTTTAGAAAGGCCTGTGTATTACATGGATATTAAATACGCTTATGTTTTGTATTTTTTTGCATATTTTTTAATGTTTTGTTACTCCAGTCGGCACGTGTAGGATCCGTCCTTTCCAATAGCCCCGGACTTATTAGTTTATTTTTTAAACATTATTATACATATAAAAGCTAGTTATTGGTTTGTGTCATGTCAGTTGTTTGATCTGTTTCGATAATGTTGCACTGATTCGAGCCGTCGCCTGTCGCGCGTGCCGCTCGCTCATCTTGGGCGATCTTCGCTAGCGCCGGAATTAAAATTAATAGCGGACGGGCGAAGGCACGTCGTGGTAGGTCCGACCCGGTCCCAGTAATTTGTTTACTCGTCTCGCTCAGGATTACGTCGCATGCTCCGCTGAATAGGTAACTCTCGGTGACTTTTCATAAGTATCAGTCAACCTCCACTTTGCTCTGTTAATGAATTTTTATCGTTTTAATAACTTTTTTACGTGCATTCATTTTTCTCGGGCTATTCGTGGGGTTGTTTTCAAATCTAGCGTTTCAAAATGAAGGACCATTTTGAAAATGTGTTCCTGAACATTACCATTAAGTCCAGAAAGTTAGCGGCATTTAAAACATGACACGTCATAATGCCCAATTAGATACTAAGGAATTTGAAAGAAAATAAATTGTATCACAATAAGAATCTATCTCCTTTTCAAATAGTCAAAGCTTAACTACCTTGGTCATCACAGCATGCATCTAACGACAAAGCTTTACAAACTCTCTTATTAATACCGCAAAGTTTCAGTGTAGACGTGGCACGTATATAATTCAAAGCCGGAGTTAATTGACCGAACACGGTTATGAATGATACGGCTAAACGTCGCCGGAGCCTGGTCGAGTGTCGGGCGGTTGGCCGGACTTCCGATCGCACCCGGCGTGTTTATTGTATCAGTGTCGAGGCTCATCAAAATGCAAATAAGGCACGCCCAAGCCGGCCGCGGCGCCGGACAGTTGTCGGCGCTGTATTGAGTTATAATCCTCTCTACACTCCCGTTTCCTACGTTCCCTTGTTTCGACCGCATTGTGTCTAGCGTTAGATGTCTGTATTGCTCCCTTACTATTATTTTTGAACAATGTGTTGAATTGATTTTATAATTATTGATTGATAAAGTTGTTCTCTAATTAGAACTTGTGCCATGAATAATGGGACAAAGTAAATGCCATGATTATATGATATCGACGAGCGTCATCTTCATCATATTTATGCCATTTTGTATGTGATATTACGTCATTTTCAACAAGCTTGTTTTCCAATATGATTCGCAATCAAATGTCTTCAATAGGACCTAATCATAATAAGACACCAAATTGCATCTCAAACGTCTGTCTCCACATGCAAAGGAGCTTATGAACTCAATACATGCAGCGTCTTCGTCTGTAAGATACAGGAATGAATCGTTCGGGGCGTTGCTGTATGCAGTCGTTTAATAAGCTCCTGGCTGGCTGCTCGGATTTCGGTCGTTAGCGAGTAATTGTCGACACCTAATTAGTCGCGACACTCGAGTGCGGCTCTCCTGTGTCGGGCTCACACATGACCCGCGATATTTAACGCGACGCGCCATCGCCACCTCGACCGACAGCGATGTACTTGCACTGCGGTTAGGATGCTTTATTATCTGCCTTTTGTGTGTGATACTTAAGTTTGATTTAGAGCGAGCACTAAATTTGCAACGGTTGCTTTAGTCTTGACTATGCAATATTTACTGAAACTGATAAAACTTATGATCCATTATTGGCACCCTAAAATTAACAAAGGCGTCTTCTTAAGATCTATGTACCTAAAAACTCAATAAGACTTTCTTTATGAACATTTTTTAATATTGTAAAATGTCTTGTCATCTCAAAGACTCCATGTTAAAACAACCTTTCTGACCAGACGTCTTCTTTGCAGGTATGGAGGCGATTATGTCGGAATTCTTCAACGACACGACGACGGCGTTCTACATCATCCTGATAGTCTGGATCGCGGACCAGTACGACGCAATCTGCTGCCATACTGCCATCGCCAAAAGACATTGGCTCAGGTTAGTGCGACCCTTAGGATCAAACAATTTATTATAATAATTTTCGGGTTAATTTTCGTTTCTTAAGATGGTATGTTGAGAGTTGAATCGAAATTTTGGCTTATTTTGTAGAACCGACTGATTAAGGCGAGGGATCATTATTAGTTAAGTGATGAAGACCATGAGTCGAGTTTTCTAAAAACTACTAAGTAGATCAAACTATCAACTTGTTTAAATCGGGTCAGAGCCCATTCGTCTCCTAAGATTCGCACCCTGTGCCCACTCGTCCCCTGGAACTTTTGAGGGGCCTGTTCGTCCCCTGAAGAATATTTATTTTAATTCATTCTTCTGTGTATATACTGCATGTGTATACTGCAGCTTGGTAGTCCTGGTAAAGTCGCGCGGAAAAGGGTAAAATAAAAATATAATGATTCCTTAAATATCATGTTTAAGTATTTCAAATAAGATTAAGTTTAATAAAATGCCTCTAGGCTCTAGGTATTAAGTCAGTCTTCAAAATAATTAATCGATTCGTCGATCGATCGTTTTCTATTTACCATTTCACGTTACTGCGCGCCGAGTACTTTGGATTGATTAAGGTGATCTTGTGAGAAAATTAAGAATACAGTGAATTTTAAATTTTTGTACATGACTACTTCACGTTACTGCGCGCCTAGTACTTTGGATTGATTAAGGTGATCTTGTGAGAAAATAAAAAATACAGTGAATTTTAGATTTTCGTACATGACTACTTTACGTTACTGCGCGCCTAGTACTTTTGTTCTCTTAAGTTTTCAATCATTAATACCCGTTTTTTTAACAAGCCATCCGTAAAGAGACAATATTACATCGTAAGCCTATCGACAGGTTATATTATTATCATGACGGATTATCATTCATCATATCTCTTTTTTCAATGATCTGTTATTATTTATTAAATTAATTGCGTTAATAAACTGTTCACAAGTGTACTATGTTAATCGTTTCTTAGGTAAAAAATAGCTAATTTTATCTCAGGGGACCAATAGGCACCTGAATAGGTGCCGAATCTTTAACTTATATTGTGTATATATTAGAGGAGACGAATGGGTACCTTGAAAAGTATTTTTTTTATTTTTTTATTAAAATATTAATTGGTCCCCTACCAGGAGGCCAATGGGCACCTATATAGGGGCCGAATCCACAACTTTTATGCTGGGGGACAAACTTTAGGGGACGAATGGGCTCTGACCCTTTAAATCATTGAGAAGTTGGTACCGGATTTTTATTTTGCGATATAAAAAAATAGCAAAAAGAAAATATTTAATAAAATATGCAACGGTGCCGATGGGCGAGGTAATTTAATAAATTCGCTGTGACCGCGTTCACTGAGCGTCGATATTTCAAGTTTTTGTGGACATTTAACAAAAACTTATCAGAAATGAAGCGTAACAATGCAGTAAATATTGAATAATGATTAATGGAATACAACTATGACTGTTTTAAAGCACTACGTAGTCCTAGTCTGATTCATTTTCATAAATAAATTACAATACTGACTTGCTCAGAATACACATGCATATCCTAAATTGCCTGACAATAAAGACTATCAAAGTCGACTAACTTTAAAACGACCCCTTTTGAAAACCAGTATCGACAAAACAGCTCGTTTGTTAGACCTTAAACCCTTGCACTCAGTTGAGCTTCGATACATAACTACCTCTTTATATAAAAAAAGGTATGTACACAGTAATTGTTTGTTTATATAACCTTCATGTTTGCACTGGGCTCATTATTTTGTGGCATTTGTGTGTTCGTGTAAATATCGACATATTGCTCGCTCCGTGACGAGTGTTACACGTCTAAGTATTTACTTATTATACGATTGATGTTTAACAAGCACGTGTTTGACTTTCAAGAATATTTTCTGATTTTATTTGGTCTTTTGAATAGCAGTCAGTTTGATCATGCTTCGTACTTTGTGGATATTTTAAGGACCTCTTAATAATTAGTAAGTCTTGTCAATGGTGTTGGAAGATTTTCATACACATTCGACAGTCGGGGTTTGAACGTTTGAATCACTTAGAACAGATTCCACGACTTTAAGTCTATAAATATTACCTCCTGCGGCACTTCTATTCTAGTTCACTAGTGGCATCTTCTGTTTGTTCGGGCACTTTGTTTTTACGCCTACTTCAGTCGCGCGTGTTCCTCCTTAATCAAAAGGCGTCCGGGCACGAAGCAATTTGGCTGGCCGTCCGCGCGGGCAATAAGGAGTGAGCGCTATTAAAACAAGCGCAAATAAAGCAAATTGAAAACGGCACCGTTTCCCCCCTTGGAGAGGGCTCGCAGTACCGGCCCCGCGTCCTCGGACGCCCCGCAAAAACAACCGACTGTCGTCTGGAGAAACCTCTTGCTTCATCTAACTGCCACATATATCTCCAGAACTATCGATACGTGTAGCGCTACACGACACGGTACATGTTCGTTTTACCCGCTACGCTCTCAACTTTTATTTACTGAGTATAATATTATCTAATATAATGTAACTACGTAACTTTTGTTGTCGTTTATTTTTACATACAAAACTACAAAAAAAGGCCCTCACAAAGACGGCCAGGGGCTATTAAATAACAAATTAATTTTAATAAACGCTGGTTTTGAACGTAATAAAATAAAAATGGTAGGTACACCTTTGACAACAGAGCAAATGAGTGTACTTTTACTGTTACAAGCAAGTTCTTTGTCAATTTAATTTCCCGTGTACGCTTTCCTTTATACATAAAAAGGCTCTCCTCTTCCATGTATCCCATCATATTAGCTGTGATGTAAAATAAATATTAAAAAATATTGCAATTTTCCGCTTGCAATCTGTGTCAAGGGCCTCAGTCAACGGTAAGAGTTTATTTAATGAAAAAGGTTATGAAACTCACGAAATATTTTAAAGCTAGGGTTAATATTCGCTTTTAGCAATACTGGGTGGATACTAGGTATGTTATGATACAACTTTTTATCCGCAGAAAATTGCACTGAAATTACCGTTCGAAATGTCAATTCCATCAATTGTTTCAATTTAAAATGGTAGAGCGGTGATGTTGAAGACGCTAATGTCAGGGATTATAATAGGGATGACGACAGCATTAAAAAAATGGCATTCTGTTTAGTCCGTCTGATAGATCGGCCGAAAATACGGGACACGTATTTTTTGCTTGATCTAATTAATTAAAAATACAAAGATAAAGAGCAACAAAGTTCCGGAGTGGGGGCTTTTGACGTCACCGTCCTGCAAAAATTGTATCTTATTGCGACGTCATGAGCAACTTCAACGCACTGTTTCGTCGTCATTCTTCGTTTACGAGAAAAAAGAAAAAATACGTGTCCAAATTTTTTTGATAATCTATCTGACGGACTAATTACTTTTTTTTTTGTCGTCTCGCCTATTGGTTCGAATTGAAAGTTATTTTAGTGTCGGAGGGTCCATTTATCGAGATAGACCATATAGGAAGCGGTGCAATAATCAAAAGACACGGGTAAAACTAAGGGGGAGAACTAGTTAAAAATAATATTACGAAAAAGACTTAGCTTATTTACAACATTGATACCTTTCCTTAGCTGCTGCTTTTCAGAAAGAATAGCTTAAAAGTTATGTTTATTAAAAGATAGGAAGAGTAAGCTGAAAATGAGAATCTACAGTATCGAAAAAGACAAGTTTGTCATGGATGTTAATAGCAATATGTAATTTAATTAACCGCGAGCTATTTTAATTAACTATCCAATTTGCTTGGTCTTTACCGCCGTGCATATTTTGAAGTCATGCATTGTTTTTAACATTTTGTTATGGAATTCTCAATTTTCACTTATAAGAAGAGTCAGTTTTATTTTAAAACGTTGCATTTTGATTACTTTGTTAAAATGGGTAATTACTAGCCGGCAAATGACTCTTACTCATCAGAGAAGGAAGTATTTTTACTAAGCTTACTTCGCATAAATAATTTCAGTTGTATATCAACAGTTTTTAAGAGAAATTAATGCATCGTGACTTCGAAAAGTGTGACAGCGAACACCTCGGCAACTTGTTTTATAAATAGCCTAAAAAAAATAAGCGACATGCACCACAACATATCATTGTATCAAAAATCGTAAACAAGATAACTCACCTATTTAGTTCTGCGATTGCGGTTTACAAACCGTTTTCGTGACAGTTCAAATGCAATGTGTTAATTTAATAAGTGCGCGGCCAATGTTTACCAAGGGTTAACCCACGGCCGTCGTGGACGCGGTCGTGTTACGTGGCTACAGACCACCGGGTACCCGGGACCCTGCGGTCGGGCGAAATCGGCGACCGCGTGACGAGAGGCTCCCCGCATAAATCTCCGCGACCGCCAATTAAGGCCCGCCCCGACAGTTTGTCTACGACGCCGCCCTGATTGCTTTCACTGCGACACGAACAGCCTCTCCGCATCTATGTGTGAAACAACTCTTAAATTGACGAATATACGGTACCAATAAAACGTAGACCTGGAAAGATCTAGCTTGAATTTACTGTAGAATTTAAATTTCTTTAGTCCTCTTGGAGTATTCCGAGGTCAGAAGTACACGAAATAGATAGAAAAATTTAAACAGAAACTTAGAAGTATCTTAAACAAGGACTATTTTTGTGGCTACCGCAGTTAAAATCTTATTTGTTTTTTGATATTGCACGACTTGACATACCTAAATATTTCACTTTGGAAATGAAAGTTTTTACTTAAACCGCTGTATTAACCGGTCAACGCAGTTGTAACGCGATAGCTAAGTAGTATTATACATGTGGAAGCTTGTTATTAGCAAATTGTCCCTATTTATGCATGTCACTTAAGTTGATATTAGTCTGTAAGCTTTCTTTAAAAATAAATAAATAAATAAAACCTAATCTTAACTCATTAATTAAAAGTCGTATAACAATCTTGCAGTACAAACTATACAAATTTATTTAACTGTCGTAATCCCCTCCTTGCATTCAATTAAGAATTTGACTTCTGACATGGAGTGCACCCCTTTTCCCATTTATAACTACCCGGTGCCCTTGTCAGATCTATAACCCTTTATTTGTTCACCTACCAATACACAAACGGTTATTGGTTTTTGTGACGTTTCTTTCCATACATTTCGTGGATAAGCTGAAAGGTTTGGTGTAATGATAAAATTATGTGACTGAAATGTCTGTAGTGGAGATAGGGTTAAGAAAGTGACAGCCGCAAAAGTAGACATGAAATGGTAATGTTTTGCCTGATGTTTTTTGGTTTTTCTTTTCAGTCTTAACTATTTTTATCATCAAGACTGGTAAAATCTATTTCACATAGAGCTCCTTAACAGACTACTCATACAATAGATGCCGCCGATCTGAGGGTCAAACTCACGACCTCACAAACGTTGACTTGAAGGCATCGCTCGTTACCACTGGGCCAATGACATATAATGCGGTAATATGTGTGCGATTTTATTTATAAGCGTGGTGTGAGAGTTGACGCGGGCGTCGTTAGGGGTGTGCTTCTCGTGTGTCATTTTAAGGATGTGCCAAATTGAAGGCTCTAGCGATATCGCGAGGGGAGTCTGATTTATGCCCCGGGACCGTGGCGCGCCCCCGCGCCTTCGATCAGAGGTTTATTCACTCGGCCGAGGTCAGTTTTCTTATACGAACGACGACGTAATATGGCCGCATTTATTATGAGGGCTACGAAAATAACGCGTTAATAATCTCGTCAGAAACGTCAAAGCTTTGATGCGTTCCGTGTGCAGTATGACGTAATAATAGAGCATAAGATATGTGATTATTTATGATCAAAGTAGAGCGTTGATTTATGAGTCAGTATGTTAAAGCTAGTTTCTGATGAAAATCTTACAATCGAGATTAATTATAATTGAGAGCGTTAGAGTAGGAAGATTCTAGGATTTGATTTTCACTCCACGAGATTTGTTAAGTTCGCGGTTTTCATGATAGAGAAATGTATTAAGGAGTTGCGTATCAAAAGACCAAATTAGTTTGTCAACTAACTATCAAGCTCCTTTTTCATTTAGGACAGGAATCCCTTTCCAAATCCAAAAGTAAATATTCTATAACTAGAAAACAGTTCGCACAAGAACAGGTGCCAAATAAATGTCATAGTCAGTAACACGCAATAAACGCAGCGTGTCTGTTGCGGCAGTAAACCTGCTTGTCTCAAGTTTGCAACGGTTTAACGTTCCCGCTCGTTACGCTGTTATAGTTTTATGTCCGCCACAAGCTATGACACACTATGGGACAATTGTGTTAATTGGAACTGTTCACTGTAAAAATGTTAGCGATAATGACATTTTTTATAACATTGTTGTTATCAATTTTATTGTCGTTGAAGATTTTGTTGAGATGATACTACTATTTATATATCTTGTAAAACTTGATTCCATTAAAATTATGATCCTCTCAAAGTCATATCGTACCGTAGGCGGCACATCAATGAAAGCAATTTTCTTTAGACAACCTCCAGATCGACTTAAAATAAAAAAGTTTTTGAAACGACACGTAAGTACCTAATCGTCGTTACAAAGCGGGCAAAGTTTTTTTGATAAAAATCTTCGTGGACCTAATTAAAACTCTTTTAAGGCTTTCCAATATTTCATTCAATGAATGAATTGGAAAACCATATAAGGTAAAGCTACATTATCAATTGAAATTGGACTAATTGAAAATTATAATTTCTTTTGAATGCTCACTGAACTTTTATTACACACTAGCTGTTCCCCGCGGTTTTATCCGTATCTTTGGTTACTTTCGTAAGTCGTAGCGTGATCTTATATAACCTATAGCCTTCGAGTCTTCCTCGATAAATGCTGTAGGCTATCCAACACCAAAATATTTTTTTATTGTGATCCAGTACTTGTTGAGATTAGCGAGTTCAAACAAAATAACTCTTCAGCTTTATGATATTAGTATAGACTTATCGTTTGCGGAATAGTTCTTATAGTTACCGCGGCTTCGGAACATAAAGGGCAACCGAAGGAACATCGGTGGGTTTTTAGTCAGTAAAAGTCTGACACGAAGGGCGGGAGAAGTCATTTCATGATTTCCCATCCATAAAAAAAAGTATAGATGTATGCCCTTACTAATAATCACTGTGTAAAGTTATGTCATGAATAAAGCCTGTGTAACCATACATTTTTTGACGTATAAACCTGTCATAACTTTATGCAGCGATTATTAGTAAGGCGCGTATAGTCTAAATGCGGTTTATCTTCAATGTTTCGTGGTGCTAGATCGTTGTCGCCAGTCGGACCCGTAGGTCGGGCCCGCTCATCCGTGCGTCGAATTCGTGATGACGGCTGGCAGCTAGTATTAATTACGCCCCAACAAACAACCAACGTATGAAAACACTCCAAACTGTCCCAAATAGATCCTTGTAAACTGCCGGAAAACATTTACTGGTCTTAGTGCAGCTTAGCGTCCCTTGAAATTATTTCTTTTCGGATAAGGATGAGTGAATGCTCTTAAAAGGTGGTCTTTTTTTAAGAATCAGTGACTCATTTAAAATTTGTGATTTTACACACAGTTGAACATGTTTTTATGAATAAGTTTACAATGTATTCATTAGCCTTTGTAATTCATATCTTCAAAAAGTTATTTTTTGTGATTTTAGGTTATCTGTATAGTTTTTTCTACCATTTTACAATTTTCAACAGTTTAATATCAAAGTCTAAAATAACATAACATGCCCATTATGTATCACTTGCAAAATGACCGTTCCTAACCGAAATTTCATTAAACATGTATACATAAATCAAAATAATCCACAATTAAATCGCAAATGAGTGCGATCGGCGTATGTCGTGGCGGCGGCGATTAGTCGCGGCCGGCAGTTTGGCGCCCCGGGCGGGTGCACTGTGTTCATAATACACTTGATACCTAGCCAAAATAATGATAAATTTTGTATACTTTATTATTCTTAGTTTTGTCAATCTTAAAGATGTTGAATTTTATTTCAATTTTTATAGAGATAAAAGATCTAAGAATTTCGTGGATTTTGGGCAAAAAAACGAAAATGACTAGATAATACAAGATGATTCGTCAGAAGTCAGAAAACAACGTGGTAAAAAAAATATTGCGCGGCCGGACCTAAAATTACTTTCAACTGTTAGGTCAAACATACTTTAAACTACTACAACAGGTTAATAAATAGTTACTATGTAACAGATACTTCACTCCAATACAAAAACGAAAATACCTACGCTATAATAGCCTACAAAATCATAATAATAATACCAGCTGTTTGCAGCGAGGAGAAATGTACCATAAGTACGCACAAAGAGAGTTGAGATTCTTTTGCCCGCCGCGCGACTTACGTGTGTGCGTGTCTTCCAGCAAAATGTGCTAGGGTTATATGTATTAGGTTGGGGAAAAAGTCTTTTCGCATTATAGTATGTATGAACTTGTAATAAAATCTCTTTGGCTATACTATTTGTATCTGGCTGGTTTTGGTATCATTGAAAGGTTAAATTTTAAAGAACATAATTCGAAATTCAAATTAGGAAAATGTGTGATTTTCATTTGTTTTTCGTACTGTCAAGATGAGTGAATCTAATGAAGAAATTGGATACATTTTTAAATTTTACTACAAAAAAGGAAAAAATGCAACGCAAGCCGCGAAAAAAATTTGCGATGTTTATGGACCTAGTGCAGTGTCTGTGAGAGTAGCACAAATTTGGTTTAAGCGTTTTCAATCCGGAAATTTTGATGTCAAAGATCTACCTCGCTCTGGTCGCCCTATTACGGATAAAATGGATGCCATTTTTGAAAAAGTGGAGCAAGATCGGCACGTCAGTGGTTACGACGTAGCTGAAAAACTGGGAATTAACCACAAAACAGTTTTGTCTCATTTGAAAAAAACTGGGTACACAAAAAAGCTCGATATTTGGGTACCTCACGAGCTCACTGAAAGAAACCTAATGAACCGTGTACTCATTTGTGATTCTTTATTACGATGTAATGAAACCGAACCATTTTTGAAGAAGCTGATAACCGGTGATGAAAAGTGGATCACATACGCGAGAACGTGCCAAAAAGGTCGTGGTCAAAGGCCGGTCAGGCTTCATAGACTGTGGCGAAACCCGGATTAACTCGCAACAAGGTGATGCTATGTGTGTGGTGGGATTGGAAGGGCATTATTCATTATGAGCTGTTACCACCAGGCAGGACCATCGATTCTGTACTCTACTGCGAACAACTGATGAGATTAACGCAAGAAGTTGAGAGAAAGCGGCCGGAATTAATCAACAGAAAGGGTGTGGTTTTTTTCATCATGATAACGCTAGACCTCACACATCTTTAGCCACTCAGCAAAAATTAAGAGAGTTTAGCTGGGAGGTGTTAATGCATCCGCCGTATAGTCCTGACCTTGCACCTTCAGATTTCCACCTGTTTCGGTCTCTTCAGAATTCTTTAGGCAGTGTCAGGTTAACATCACGGGAGGACTGCCAAAACCACTTGTCGTGGTATTTTGATCAGAAGTCCCAAAATTTCTGTAGCAATGGGATCATGTCCCTACCTACAAGAAGGCAAAAAGTTATCGAACAAAATGGTACCTACATACTTTAGTTAAATGTAAATAAACAATGTTAAAAAATGTTTTGAATTTTCTTAAAAAATGCGAAGAAACTTTTTCCCCTACCTATTATGATGATAATGGTAATAAAACGAATGTTTTAGAAAAACTATTTTTTTTTATTTGTTGATCAAATATTTTTTAGTTTAATAAAATGCCTGATGCATATTTTACGTTCCTTGATTTCCCGATTATTACATTTTAATGCCGAAAATATACAAAACCGCGTGAATAATTTTAATAAATAATCAAAAGGGAAACAGGAGAATTGAGAAACAGGGGAATTGCACAATAATCACGCAATAATTACGTGGTTTCGGCATTTTAATAGTCAGCGCTGTACCCGTGACGCGCGAGCTCTCAGGCGGGCGCGCGACAGCCCGGTGTTCGTTGTACCGTCGACGGTACGCGAAGCGGTAGACATAAAACGCGTGGTCTTGAGCGAGTGACGGACGCCTGCTACTACTTTGAATTTAACTTCGCAACTGTCGTTTCTCAGTGGTGACCAAATTGAGAAATATATACATATATAAAAATATTATGTGATTTTCATTTTTGTTAATTAAATTACTACTAGAAATAGCAGTTAAACCCGTAGTAATAGTTTGCGGTATGTATGTATTTTTTTACCAATAATGTATGAAAGTTGCCTGTGTCTTTTGCGGTTTATTATTGTTGCCATTTTCCGCAAAATCAAAATCTGTTGCAACTGATGTAGTAAGTAACTAAATTTAAAAACCGAGGTAACGTTATTAAAACGTACAACATATAAAAGAGTGTCGCCCGTGGTTTCTGTGTGAGCGTGTGTGCATGTATGACCGCATATGCATGTGCTGTGTGTGTGGTGTGCGTGTGGGGTACATTTATGAGTGTTGGGATGTGGTGTGTTAATGTTTCAATAGTAATTCGGAGTCATTGTAGTTTAGTGTTTTTATTATCATTTTTTTACTGTCATAATAGTTTAAAATAAAAAAATAAAATTAAACTGATTTATTGATCTTGTTGTAACAGCATTCTAGCATGATGTTTTATAGTTGTTAGGTACTTATTACGGGAGACAAGTGAAACACGTTAGGGCTATTGACACACTGATTTATTTCTCTTCGACACATCGTGCGGGCGTAGCCACGCACACATAGACATTCTAACCTAAGCACTCATACACATATACAACAGTCCCTCCCCCTATTTAACAAATAGAAATCACAAGTTAAACCCTAAAAGAACTGCTTATAATCAACCCTAGGTATGTCCCGCAACAGTCTGCTGGAACATCTCGAACTCTGAAGAGAAGGTGAGGATGACAATTCCACCTCATTCCTTCTTCCCTCTCCACTGTCAGGCGACAGAGACACACTGGGTTCGCTGTCCAACATTTCATCATCTAAATCGACTGGTTGAGACGTACCTTTATACAAAACAATTTGGTTTTTATGTTTTTTAACGTCAGAAGAAGTGACATGGTCTTTGATTAAATATAACACTTTACCAAGTCTTTTTATAACGGTACCTTTGCACCACATATATTTACTATTGTTCATATTTTTCTTAAACATGACCTCATCACCCGGTTTAAACACTTGTTTGTTATTGCCGCCATAGCGCTTAATTTGCGAGCACTGCTTTTGTTTAACATCGTTAATTAGTGATGTGAGAGGGGTCGACTCCAACGGCAACTTTGGGTGAAGTAAATCCAGACGTGTTCTGAGCTTTCGCCCAAATACTAACTCAGCCGGTGAGAACCCCGTGACAGAATGCACTGAATTTCTATAATCAAATAGATATTTTAACATTTTCAATCTACAATCGTTTTTATTGCGAGAACTTAAAACGCTTGATTTTATGCCCTTTTTTACTATTTTTACGAAACTTTCTGCTTGTCCGTTACTAGCCGGATTGTACGGGGGTGACGTAAGATGAGTGATCCCATTTAATAAACAAAATTTCGTAAATTCAGCGGACGTAAACGCAGTGCCGTTATCGCTAACAATTGTATGAGGCAATCCGTACTTCGACATGAAATCGTAAAGTTTTTCGATAACGGTCGTTGAGGTGGTAGAAGCGCTAACGTCATATACTTCTAACCATTTGGTGTGAGCATCTACCACTACAAAAAACATTTGATTATTTATCGGCCCAAGGAAGTCTACGTGTAACCTATGGAACGCTGTAACGGGGAACTCCCAAGGAGCTAACGGCGCCCGGGGCGGCGACGGCCGCAACTGCTTACATATTTCACATGAGTATATCATTTTTTCTAGAGCCGCATCAATACCTGGGAACCAAACCCGTGACCTAGCCTCCGATTTCGTTTTTACAATGCCTAAATGCGAGCTATGTAACTCTGATAAAACTTTCGACCGCAAAGTTTCGGGAAGTACCACCTTATAGCCCCTCATTAAACACCCGTCTTCATATGATAATTGTGTCTTACACAAGTGATATGGTTTTAAACGCGGGTCCACTATTTTGTTAGGCCAACCGTTTTGAACGTGATTTACAACTAACTGTAATACCGCATCCGTGCTAGTAGCATTACGTAACTCCTTCAAGGTCAACGGCATGTCGCCTTCAACAACAAAGTTGACGTATGATGCGCGATCAATGGGAGCAGCGGCGGCGGCGACGTGTGCGCCGATGTTGTCTCCCTCGCTCGCGACGCGAACACGGCCTGACTCACTCTGTAAACTCGCACGAGATAGGTAATCCGCGTTGTTATCAGCACTACGAACATACTCAATTATGTAATTATATGCCCCTAAAAACATCGCATATCTCTGTAGCCTGTTAGCGGACACCTCCGGTATACCTTTATGTGGGCCGAAAATGGAGATTAACGGCTTGTGATCCGTGCGTAATATGAATGGATCTGATCTGCCGTATAAGTATTGATGAAACCGACGAATTCCAAATATTATTGCAGTCGCCTCCTTCTGAATTTGAGAGTAATTTTTCTCAGCTGAGTTCAGCGTGCGGGAAGCGAATGCTACTGGGCGCTCTAGCCCGTCTTTATCTATTTGGGATAAAATACCCCCTAAGCCAGACGGCGACGCGTCAACAGTTAACACTATTTTGGCGTTTGGATTAAAGTGTGTTAAAACCTGATCCGACGTCAAACATTCCTTAATTTTATCAAACGCTTGTTGTTGTAACGTAGACCAGTTCCACTTAACCCCCTTTTTTAATAGGTCATATAAAGGACTCAGGATACAAGATGCTCCCGGCACGAAATTTCTATAATAATTTACAAGTCCTAAAAATGATTGTAATGTATTAACGTCCGAAGGAACGGGCGCATCAGCTATAGCTTTCACCTTTGCAGGATCTTTCCGTAATCCATCTTTGCTTATTATATAACCTAAATATTTAATTTCATTTTTAAAAAAATCGCATTTTTCCTTCTGTACTGATAACCCCGCATCCTGAAGTCTCTGCAAGACAATGTTTAACTTTTTCAGATGCCCTTCTGGGGTTCGGTCAGTGACTAAAATATCGTCAAGTAGACATAGGACACCGTCTAGTCCCGAAAGCATTGTTTCCATTGCGCGTTGGAATATAGACGGGGCGCTAGATAGCCCGAATACTAGTCGAGTATAATTAAATAGACCCCGATGTGTATTGATACATGTAAGCGGTTGAGACTCTTCGTCTAACAAAAACTGATTATAGGCCATAGACAAGTCAATTTTTGAAAATTGATGACCCCCGTGCAATCTTGAAAATAGTTCGTGTACCGTGGGTAAAGGATATTTTTCTATCATCAGTTGTTTGTTAATAGTAACAGAATAGTCGGCGCACAATCTAACCGTACCGTTATGTTTAAGCACGGGAACAATAGGTGACGCGTACTCGGAGTGCGAAACCGGTTTCAATACACCTAGATCTACTAAACGTGTTATCTCTTTATCGACCTTTTCACGTAACGCGAACGCAATTGGCCGTGCTTTACAAAATATGGGTTTAACATTATCCTTTAATTTTAACTTAACCCGATATTTATTGAACGCACCAAGCTTATCAGAAAATACTTCTGGATAACATAATTGTAATTGGTCTAACATACTCTGACCTTTTAGGAAATTACAAGGCGTCAACTTGAGTTTAAACTTTGATATAAAATCTCGGCCTAATAATGGTGGTCCGCCGTTACGAATGACGTACACATCCAATGTGTGAGTGTGTCGCATGTACGTCACTGCCAAGTTTACGTACCCTACGCATTTCATAATATTGCCGGTGTAGCTAAAAAAACTTTTATTTGAATCTAGCAACGGAATATTACTGAACATGTTTCTATAAGTACCTTCGGATATCACGGTCACCGCTGACCCGCTATCTATTTGAAATTGTAAATTCTTTCCGTTAATTGAAACTGATTCTGTCATAGGTTCCCCACGGACTGAGCGTATGTTAAACAATGACTTACCGTCGTCGTCTTCGTCGTCCCCGCTCACATCACCTGTCGATACGTAATTAACCTTATTACACATTTTACGCAGATGACCTTTGGTGTTGCACTTCCTACATTTATAATTCGCGAACCGACATTGGGATGACTCATGATTATTGCGACCGCACACTGTACACTTTACTTTACCGGCACTAACGGTTTTAGCACTATTTACTTCTTTGGCGATCTTGAACACCGGCGACTGCTGTCCAAGGACAGCCGTAGCAGTGGCGGCCCCAGCGCGTGCGCACCGCACGCTCTCCGCCAGCTCCACTGCCCTTGCCAGGGTCAGCTTGTCGATGTCCTGAGCGAACAGCTTCTCCCGTTCTTGACCCGCTGCCATTCCCATGACAAATCGATCTCGTAACGCTTCTTCGACGTTACTAAACCTACAATGTGCTGTAAGTCCTCTTAGCCTTGACGCCCATTGCGTGTACGTCTCGCCCGGCTGCTGCACAGCCGCGTAAAAATTGTAACGCTCGCTGAAACCGCATATCTTAGGGAGAAAATGCTCATCCAACAACTGCACTATGTCGTCATACGGTACTTCTTGAATGTCCTTTGGCAGGGCCAGATCCGCTGCCAGCTTATAAGTACCGTCGCTGAGCGCGCTGAGCAGGACCGCCCGTCTCTTGGTTCCAGCTGCATCATTTTTTGGAACGATGTCGTTCGCAATAAACCATTGCGTGATTCGGCCTTTATACGACTTCCATTCTTGCACGTTGTGATCGAAAGTAGACAATATTCCAAAACTATTCATTTTCCAATTACAAATTTTATGTGTGGGTATACTCGTCGCCACTGTTAGGTACTTATTACGGGAGACAAGTGAAACACGTTAGGGCTATTGACACACTGATTTATTTCTCTTCGACACATCGTGCGGGCGTAGCCACGCACACATAGACATTCTAACCTAAGCACTCATACACATATACAACAATAGTCTATTCGTTATTCTGATACATAAGCTATGTTATTGTAAAGTTTCAACAAAATCAGTAGTTTGCATAAAAGAGTAACAAAGCTCTAGCTTCTAGCTCTAGATAAAAAAAGAGAAACATAACTTTTTTTCTTACTTAACTTTATAAAAGTGAACATGTGACTTTGTCCAGCTTTATAGTACTAATGGGCACACAGTGCGGCGCCACGCTTGACGCCGCCCGTTCATTTGCATCTCCACATAGATGACAACTTGAACACTGATGGTTCTCTCAAAATTGTCACGAATTTAGTGTTGAGCAGTTTTTGAGATGTACGCGGGTATTTCAGTTTCGGATTAAAAAGTTGCTGAAAAATAATTAAAACCTAGTGAGTACTTCACAGCACAGTACGTATTTCAAGGTAATAGAAAAATAATTACTAGTATAGTTTTCTATTGTAATGTGAAGTAACATTTATACTTAACAAAAATGATGTCCAGTACTTACTAGGACTTTATAATGGTTGGTTAGTTAGTTATCCAGTTAATTTTTATGAGTTTGCTTGTTTTGGCTTTAGTATCAGTCTAACTAAACACTATAGCTTTGATAGCTTTGTTCTTTAAAATAAATATGGTCTAATCTTGATACACACAAAAATCCTGTAGATTATTTCGGCTACTTTTCCAATTTATCACTTCATAAAAACATTAGTCCAGCCAACAATTAATTTCTATTTAATTAAAAACACAGTCCCAGTCTTTAACTAATAGCTGCTCCACAGTCCAGCTGCCTGAATCAGTTAGAAAGTACGACTGGATTAACCAGATACTTCAGTTTGGAAATGAGTACCCTTCACTGCCCACGAACGACGACGTTGTTTCCCAACTAAAGTTAGCCTTCTCATAACGTAACATGACATGTCACTCGCATAAGTCTCATAACCCATTTATACTCAATTAGTGCCAACATTCACCACTATCATGTTAATTCGTGATCTGAGAATAGTATTCTATTTCAGCTGATATTTTAATATAGATTGTAAGCCTACAAGTGGTTTAATTAGGTAGTGATAATGATCTTGTTATAAGGTGTTTTAGAAATTGATATTTAAATTAAGTTCTAAATATTTTATTTATTAGCTAAATATACCATTAACGTTATTATAATCTGCGTAATTTTACACTTAAGTCTGTATTGGCTTTCACGTAATATTAAGATTTCGACTCGTAGGACCAAAAGCTTATCTTAGTCATATAAAAATTCTAATTTTTTGACTGTTCTTCTGAAGTGAATTCTAACTGTTCTTTTCAGTACGGTATTTTACACCGTCATAAATTGACGTACGTACGTTTTTTGAGCTGTCATAACAGGATTCATTGATAGATTTTGTATGGCAATGTCACCCTATGACGTCAATAAAATACCGTACCCGTTGAACAATTATATTGATTTCAAAGCAACCAAAAATCCAATTTTACAGTAAATTAAAAATTATCGGATTTTTAAGGCTAAAATCAAGACAGGTTTTATAGAAATTATGTCTTACATTTATTGGTTAATGCTGATCGAATTCCCAATTACCACTGAAAACTTAATTTTCATTATATTAACATAAACAAACACTGTACATCTTGCCTTTACAACCGTTCACTTGATTTAGGGTTCAGTTAAAAAACCAGCGTCAGGCAACGTACCTAGTTGTCTGGCATTTTGCTGAACTGGACCTATTTGGCGCAACCGCGAGACACGCAGTTTTTTTTTCCTTTATCATTGTTTTTTTTTGTAACATGTGGTTTTCTGCTCTGTATTTGTCTATATGTGTGCCAAATAAATATATTTCTTTCTTTCTTTCTTTAGTAGAGACGAACAAACATGACTGTTTGTGATGAATAGTTTAACATCACAATTACATTAGGTAAGTTAATCGGTGGCCATTCTAATGAAGTTAACTGTATCCGAGGACAGATCACCGCGACGCCTCAATTAAAATCTCATTATGGTTAATACGCAATGGAGTCTACTATTAGTGGGATGCGACACAGTTAAGTGAATGACTGAGGTCCGTCGCTGAATTTTACAGCGTACGGACAAATTAATATTGCCATCACAGAAATTAATTTGTTGAAATTATTTCGTAAGTTTAATTTGTTGAAATTATTTCGTAAGCATGTTTTTGGTCATTTAAAAAGTTAAATAAGATCATTCAATTAATGACGGCCGGTTATAATCTACACTTTATATGTAAGTAGCGTATTAAATTTATCTACGTATTAAGTATGAGTTTTATTCATATAAATGTTTTTTTATATGTACATATAGACTGGAAACAAGATTATTTTAATTCACAGGAAGGGGCCCAACAGGGCCAACGCCTGCCGGGGTTGCGGAATGTTTATAGTGGTTACCGTGACCCTGGAACATAAAGGGCAATCGAAGGAACATGAGTGGGTTTTAGTCAGTAAGAGTCTGACACGCCCTCCCGTCGCACCCAGGACGGGAGCAGTCATTGGATGATTTCCCACTCACCAAAAAAAAAAAAAAAAAAGATTATTTTAATTTTATTTCGACATTCTTAAACCTTAGAACACACGTAATTCGAGAACAATAGAAAGACAATAGCAGCGCGACAGCTGGCTGTCGCTTGGTCGTTGAAAGGGTAAGAAACAAGCGTAAACAAACATGCATATTTTTACATCAAGTTGTATTATTTTTATCAAGTGTGGTGGCAGTCTGTCTCGCTTCATTTGTATATCATTAGCATCAGGGCGCATGTCGCGACGAAGCGTGGCGGCGCAATGACATCGCTGACATGTCATTTTCATAATCGACGCCATCGACGAACGACTAAACAACGGGGCATAAACAGGGACTGATTTGTCTATGCTCTATAGATATAAGTTTTTTTAGTTCAGTGCTTTTCCATTTTAATTTTTTGTGAACAAATATTGCTAAAGCTTAACCATATTTAAATATGTATTTTAGAGAAATTGCGTTAGTAATGTTTATTTAAATAATAATAAAGAGAAAGCAGCTACTTCCGTCGAGGTTATAAGAATGTTTAGCGTACAAAATTGAGATACAGGGTGGCCCAGAGAGAAATGCACTTTTGAACATTCAAGGAAAAAGAAAACTGTAAAATTTTATAGAACTTTATTTATTACAATTTGAAGAAAATTAAATGAAATTTATTTTTAAATTTACTTTTTAAAAATTACGTCGTCCAAGTGATAACCTTGACGGTTACAGCATTCTTCCAATCTGGCATCAAAATCATGGAAAACTTTTGTTAGAGTTATCCTCGAAATGGATTCCATTTCTTGTCGAATGTTTTTATGGGGTTACCTTAAGAGCAGAGTATACTCTAATAATCCAACAACTCTGCAGCAACTGAAGCTAAACAGGTAACCCCATAAAAACATTCGACAAGAAATGGAATCCATTTCGAGGATAACTCTAACAAAAGTTTTCCATGATTTTGATGCCAGATTGGAAGAATGCTGTAACCGTCAAGGTTATCACTTGGACGACGTAATTTTTAAAAAGTAAATTTAAAAATAAATTTCATTTAATTTTCTTCAAATTGTAATAAATAAAGTTCTATAAAATTATACAGTTTTCTTTTTCCTTGAATGTTCAAAAGTGCATTTCTCTCTGGGCCACCCTGTATAAACAATCAGTAAGCTAATTTAAACAAAACACCTACAACACCAAAACATATTTCAATTAAATATACGATTAAAACATCCATAATGAACAGGACACTTTTGAGATAAAAAAACAGCACACCCAGTTTTTTTATTTAATGCTGTATTTTTTTAACCGATTTCAAAAAGGAGGAGGTTCTCAATTCGTTTGTATGTTTTTTTTAAATGTAAATAAATATATAAGGTTTTTACTTCTCGAAGCTGTTGAACCGCGTTAGGTGGCGAATTCTCAAAAACCTTATCACAAAATACGGTCTTCACGCTCTGATATTCTGCGTCGCCAGCCAGATCCCGGTCTCAGCATGTACCGAATGTAGCAAACGGGTGAATTTTGTGAGTTCTAGAGTTGGTTTGTGTAAGTTACATGATGGACAATCATTTCAAATTTTGTATCTTTGCAAAGCTAAATTCGTGTGCAGCTTTTTATTTTGTGTTACGATTTACATATCTTTAAATATATGAAAATAAAACGGTAATAAATTGCAAGGGGTGTGCGATTTTATTGCTCTCAAGTGTATATTGTTGGCTTCGTAAAATATGGTCGCGGTAAGGATGATCGGTCAAGTGGTGTTTGTACTAAGGCGCGGCCAGGCGCTCCTCTGTTTGTCGCCAGTGTTTGACCGCCTTCTTTATGATCGCCCATCGCCTTGCCACGATACTGGGTCTAGCGTATTTGAAAATTGGAAGAACACACCTTTTTGTGTAGCTTTTTGTGAAATATGATGCAAATATAGAGGGTGGTCGTTCTTGTTTGATTTAAGATTCAATGGTGCAGCTAACGTCGGGATTTCTATTTCTTTTTAAAAAGAAGGAAGGGATTTATTTGCACAGTATTGCAGAAAGGATTGCAGATCTGAAAATATGCTACACTCGAAACGGTCAATAGATCTAAAAACGATAGTAAAAAATCTGTGTATCTCGCCACCATAATTTTGTAGATAACCTTAAATTGTTGTCCGGATACATGAAATGAAATATTTTCAATCATGAAAATATGGTAATTTTGAGGTTAATACGGTGGATGTATTTATACAATAGGTGTCCATCCCACATTCAGATTTTAATAGAAAATGAACGGAAATGTGTATTTCATTTTCATTTGATTGTGCGAAAAGCTCTATGTGAAACATTTCAATAGTTTATTGTGTATCTTTTGGCACAATAAAATGGTTCTGTAGCAATATTCCACGTGTGAACATGTTTCAAGTATAATCTTTTCCACGTGCAAATCATTATGAACATAAAACATATTGTATTTTGAAAGATAACAAAAGTTAACATCAGAGGTTGTGCGTGGTGAACAAATATAAAATTTTGTTATCATTTAGAGGGCCTAAAGATGTTTTTGAAAATGTTTCTACCCACGTAAATGTTCCCATTATTTTTTGTTACTTTCGTTTGAGGTGACACGATGAAATAACGCTGTACAATTTTCCTTTAATAATGATATTTGTGGAAGGCCTGTTTCTAACCGGACGACATTCGCCTGAAAAATGAATCCACAAAAACCATCATTTAAAAAAAACGGCCAAGAGCGTGTCGGGCCACGCTCAATGTAGGGTTCCGTAGTTTCCCGTCCGTCACAATAAGTGTACCTACTTATAAGTTTAAAAAAAGGCTATTTGTTACGTTGACATACTAAGTACGCAGAAATTATTTTGTACAACCTTTTTGTCTTTTTTGTACAAAAACTGTTCTTTCTATCAAGTTCAAAATAATTTTCCTAGCAATTTCTAATAAAGTTCTACTTTCCAGATTTTTTTCATATTTTTTAAACCTACGGGTCAAAAGTTAGAGGGAGGGGGACGCTTTAATTTTTCCTTTTGGAGCGATTATTTCCGAAATTATTGACATTATCAAAAAATGATTTTAGTAAACCCCTATTCATTTTTAAATACCTATCCAACAATATATCACACGTCAGGGTTGAAACTTAAAAAAAAAACCACTTCCCTATTCACATATAGGGGGGCTACCCTAATAAAACGTTTTTTTTTCCAATTTTTATTTTACCACTTTGTCGGCGTGATTGATATACATATAGGTACCAAATTTCAGCTTTCTAGTGCTAACAGTCACAGAGATTAAGCGAGGACGGACGGACAGACAGACAGACATGGCGAAACTATAAGGGTTTCTAGTTGACTACGGAACCCTAAAAAGGCTGTAATACTAATTCATTTAACACATACTATACGATAGCTAAACTTAAGTTTAACTGTTTAACATATTTATAAACATAACAAGACATTCGTTGAAAGCTCCATATTATGAAGTGATGATAATTAAACCAAACAAAAATATTTTATTGAATAAATATTTTTCACCAGTATATCGGCGAGGCTTTTGGCGGTGTGAAACTCGAACACGGTCGGTATTTGACCAGGTTTCAGTATTGTATTTTGTGCATTCATTGTTGTGAGAGCCGAGTGCAATTTTTCACAGTATTTGCGGGTGCGGCCGGGGTTCCATTCCCTATGATTTCATTATTTGCTTTCAATCAGCATTGTGAGCCGGCAACACCACCCCTCCCCCGGGCCCCGCGCTTCGCCCCAAACCCCCGACCGTCCCGCACTACCATCTGAAGCGAATTTTGTTTGGTTTCGTTTTCGGATGCTGTTTATTGTTGAGTTACGAAGATTTTTATGCTTTTCCTTTTTTAAAACACTAAAACGATATCAGGAGATTCGTGAAATATGGAGTAGGTATTCTCTGAAATTCGATATTGAATTCAATGCTGCCGAGTTACTATTAATTTCGTTCGGCGAACTCTTCCGCTTCGTGTTATGATATATTTTGCACGGTTATGGTGCAGTCAGGCGTGACATATCTTTCGTATGACTTCTACTGGCATGAATTTAATATAGTCAAATTGAATTCTGCTAACCCGGAACTGCATTACATTATATTTTCCACGGTAGAGTTCAATTTTAAACATGTTTGTATTGTGAATGACCAAACTTTGAGTAGTAAATAAAAAACAGATTCTTAAACTGTTTGTATATTACGATTTGTTCAAAACGTGCTCGTTCCTTGGGCCTCCAACAAATTGTACTTAAATACAATGTGTAACTGAATTAATGCACTTTGAGAAAATAGTTTGTTCAGAATCGTTTACTGAATCGATTTTTGTAATTTTTAGTATAGGTAATATTTTATCCCAAAAATAATTAAAACTACGTAAACTGCTGTCACACTTCCGCTGTACAGTCAAAACAAACTAAAATGGATGAAATATCTACTACGCTAGACCCTTATGCAAGTGAGACTGTGTGCATGCGTAGATTTGTAATGTGACTATAATTTTCTCCCACAATCTGTACAACTAATTTATAAAAAAACAGTGTTTTAAACATAATAATAAAAATTCAGTGTATGTATTATGATTATAACATAATATTCTAATTGGGGTGTCTGGTGGTGTGCGTTTATTCCGGAACATCATGTTGTATAAGAAAGAAAATACCTGATTTAAAATAATTCTTAGAATCGATCTGAGTGTTTAGAATGTTGTAAAAAGCAAGACTAGAAGTATATAACCTTTATTTATTAATTTATTATAGTATTGAAAAACTTCTTTTAACAAATTTCGACTTAATCTTTAATTTTACTTAGTAACGCATCAAAAATCCATTTTTTTTTTAATATTTGGATACTGATGAATTTTCTACACCATTTAAATGCCAACTTTAGAATGCACGTTGCGTGGTTGGCCCAATTTGGCAGTATATTAATATCTATTATGCGATCAAAGTTTTTACATAATAACTTTGGACCCCGGGCATACGCGATAATAGACATTCACGCATCGAACTCGCGAAAAGTTAGTTATTAAAAGATTTTTCCAATAAGATATTTGAAGATCATTTCTATTTATCATACGCAGGAAACTGACGTATGCTCTTGTAGAGAAATAAGAAATTAATTAGTACAACATTATTGTCGCGGATGGGGGACGTTCGCACCAATGAGCCGTGTGCTATAGTTTCCTGTGGACTGCCAATTAATATGTTATTGTTGATGAGCGCACCTAGTTCTGATAGGCAAACTTCCACATCCTTCAGATAATTTGTCTTATTTATAGTGATATGATATGTTATTTGATGAAGGTGACCTTAGCTTATTTGAGTCTAGTATTTTTTGTTATTGTCTCCTGAATTTTTTGCTTTGGTTTGTTTTTAGGCTGCAATTTTTTGAATTAAATGTTGTTACGAATATATAAAATGCACATTTGGTGGAAATATGAACTCTATCTTTTATAAATTATAGTTCATGATGCAGCCCGCTAACAAGTAGAAGGCTAGTGAAGGTTTAGTATGTGTCGTTGGCACTCTTCGGTACGGAACTTTGAATATTAGTATATTTAAATTATTTTGTATGGCTTCAGCCCCTAAACTCCTTTATGTTTCTGCCGCAAATTCAGTGACAGCTTGTCCTTACTTCTAATTCAACCTTTTCCTATATTTCCAAACACAAGTGAAAAAAAAGTGGCAACACTGCCCGATTAACATGTCAAAATCTTTGTCCGTAATTTAAAATTAAATTTAATTAGTTTTTAAGTAGAAATAAGGTGTAATTTCATAAAAACAAGTATTATAACAGCATAAATAACCGGTACAATTGTGTTCGTGTAAATAAATAAAGTAAAACCAGTGTTTTGCTATCAACCGTTACCGGTAACCTACAATTCGATCAGCTGTCATCGGCCTGTGGATTAAAACCGGGGAGTATTGTTTACTTTTAACATATTATAGTAATTTAATAGCACGCAATTATTACTCATTCTAGGTGTCACACTCTCATTGACCCATCCCAGCATCATTTATAAGTATAAAAGTATTATTGATAGACTTGACACTGTACTTGAACAATACAATACTTTGTGTAATTACTAAAATCTAATTTTTATTACTAGATGTAGTACAGAATTCATAAAATTATATCTATATTAGTCAAAATTATAATAATAACGTTAGTTATTCTTAATTTGCAAAATTGTCTTCATTTAAATTTTGATTTAAAGTTAACACCCTACCCACAAAGGTAAAAGTAAATTATCAGTTTATGAAAATTTTTTAATAATCAACACTAACTTTGCATTACAAATACATAATATTGGTTAAATACCAAGAAACAGCCTTCTTCTTTGTTTTCCACAAAGTTTTATAAACTTTCTAGCATTTTATTTCTTTTCCCATCTTTTCTCTCTTTTGTCTGTCAATAGTTCTCACCGTTTTTCATTTCTTATTTCAGTTTCTAACCCTGAAACCATGCCTGTGATGACCCGTAAGGCTACTGCTCAGGACTTGGAGCTTAAATTGAGAACGGCCCTACAAGAACTTAAGGCGTCTAACACCCAATGTCAGCAACTATTACAGGAAAGAGAAGAGTGTGAGGAGGAAGTTAAGAAAGTTGTTGACAAGAACACAAGCCTGAAGCGGGAACTAGTGGACCTTCATCAGCAATATTTGGATGTTGTCGATGAACGGGACAAACTGCGGCTAGTCACAGATGGTTTCAGCAACTGTAGCGACTTATATGAGGAGGCACTATCTAAAGTTAGGGACCTAGAAGATGAATTAATTAATGCAAATATACGAATAACTAATTTGCAAAAAGAAAAAGAATGTGCTCAGGTTAGGAAAACAGAACATTTATTTAATGAATTGATAAATCCTGGTTGTAAACCCCAATCTTTAATTACTATAGATCTTACAGAAGATTCTTTGATTAAATATAACAGCAGTAACTATACAGTTAGCCAAAATAAAATAAAAAAATATGCTAAATTTAGCAAAATTATCAATAAATGTCATAAATATAGGAAACAACAGAAACACTACTTTAACAATATTAAATTAAGAAAAGAACGTGTATTCCTGATTAATAAACTAAATAACTTTCAAATAAAAATTGAGGACAGTACAAACATATATGAGATTGACACAAAACGATTACAGTCTGAAATAGAGGTACTTGAAGAGTCGTTACATTCTCTCTATACAAAATATGTAAACTCTCAAAAGCAAATACAAGAGCATATCCTGGCCACAAATGAGTTGGTTCAATTGTGTAACTCAAATGTGGACAAAGTAGACCCGCTGCCTCTCAGCTCCTCTCAATGCAACCTAAATAAATCTAATGCAGAGGCTCCCCCGCTTGAGGTATCGGAAGTCCCACCCCAGTCTTCCGGTGCTGGGGAGTGTATGCATGTGCAAAATTCAGCAGTCGTGCACACTAATAGTCAACCTGATAATAAAGTTTGTGATTGTCCTATAATGTTTTCAGATAGTTTTGGAAAAGGTTTAGGAAAATTATTGAATAACAACCTGAGGTATTCTGTTTTAAATTATTGTATGCTTGGGAGTTCCTATGTAGAAATAATGGCTTCAGTGACTAGCAAAGAATATGATGACAATTCCATTATTACTATATTTGTAGGAAATAGCTTTAATGTTCACATAGATAATATTACCGAGAGTGTTACTGAACTATTAAAAATTAATTGCAAAAAAATTGTATTGTGTGCTTTTCCATACTTTGAGCACCTATCAAATAGGCAAAATAATAAGATACTTATGCTTAATAATTACATGTATTTTTTAGTCAGTCACTATAGTGACAAGTTAGAATTTTTTGACACCAACACTATTGTTGATGAAAAACTAAAATCGACTAGAGATACAGTGTATCTGCCCATTAGTTTTAGACGTCAGATAGCTCGGCTATTAGCTTTTAATTTTAACTCAGACATAGTTAGTATGTCAAAGTCTTGTATAATAAGACCCACCATAGTTAGTAATTGTACTAATGTTAAGGTGGTAAATTGTTTAAACTAGTCAATAAGACAACAGAAGGTACTATTAATAACTTTACTAATTTTATAAACATGAAGGTACCTTCTGGCAATTATTATTTATCAAATTGTAAAAAAGGGGTTAAGCAACATTCCTTGAAATTATTTCATCAAAATATTCAAGGTTTTTCTTCCAAACAATTAGAAATTGAATTATTTTTAGAAAAGACAATGTTCGATATAGTTTGTTTCACTGAACATTGGTTAAAAGAGTATGAAATGTTAATTAACTATGAGAATTATATAATAGGAAGTTGTTATAACCGTAAACTAATGATGCGTGGGGGTTCATTAATCTTGATAAAACAGAATATTAAATCTAAATGTCGCAAAGACATAGTGAGTTTATCGGTTGAACATATTATCGAGTTGTCCTGTGTTGAGCTGGATAGGCATGTCATAGTGTGTGTTTACAGACCCCCTAATCATCAAAACTTTTCTTTATTTGAGTCTACAATGGACGATGTGTTGACTAAACTCGTAGCTGGTAATAAATCAATTGTAGTCTGTGGCGACTTTAATATTAATATTTTAGAAAATAATTCGTATAGCAGTAGATTATTAAGTCTATTTAAATCATTTAATTTGTCGAATGTGTTCTTGGAACCCACCCGTATAACCACGACTACTGCTACATGCATTGATAATGTATTTTGCTGCTGCGAATATTTAGATAAAGCTATTGTAGATTATCTCCCTTCTGATCACAGCGGACAAACTATCTCTTTTGAGTCCAATTCACCTGTACTAAAATTGCAGATACAGTCTAGACCAATTACATCAAATAATTTAAATAAGTTTAATAACACTTTAAGTAGTCAATTAAGTAGTCAAAGCTTTGACATTGAAGAGGGAAATGTTCTGTATAAACAGTTCTTTACAGTCGTGCAAACAGGGTTTAATAACATTTTTAAGAAAAAAACTAAAACAATTTGCCCTAAATTTCTATTTTCTGACTGGGCAACTAGAGGTATCAGAAAAAGCAGAGATAGACTATTTGAGCTGTATGGCCTTAAGCCTTATAATAACACAGACACATTTAATAAGTATGTTGCTAATTATTCAAAAATGTTTAAAAATGTTTGCAAGGCAGCTAAAGCCTTATTTATTAGCAATAAGATTAAGTCATCGGATAATAAAATAAAAGCTGTTTGGAAAGTGATCAATAACGAAACGAATAGGAATAAAAGACATAATATTGATTACACCTTGGCCACTTCCCATGGTCTCATAAACAAGAATGACGATGTGGCTCAGGAATTTACGTCATTTTTTACCAATATACCAATAAAAATCACAGAAAGCTTAGATTCATCGCCCACATTTGCTGTTGATCTACTGAAAGCAAATGTTTCAGCCTGTCGTGTAGAATTTAAATTTAAGCATATTAACCCTGTGGCCGTTGTAAAGGCTTTTAAACAGATTAAAATCAAAGCGACTGAAGATCTTTGGGGCATGTCTACTAATGTTTGTAATTCTATAATTGGAACAATAGCGCCCTATTTAGCGTGTATATTTAATTTATGTATAGATCAAGGGGTTTTTCCGGATTTAATGAAGTACAGCAAAGTTATACCACTTTTCAAATCCGGGGATAGCAAAGACGCTAATAATTATAGACCTGTTTCTGTTTTACCGGTCCTCAGCAAAGTATTTGAAAAAATAATGCTTAATCAAATGCTCAGCCATTTTAACTGCAATAACATCTTACATGACCAACAGTATGGTTTCACCAAAGGACGTTGTACTACTGACGCCGGTGTCACTTTAATCAAACATATATTTAAAGCATGGGAAGAGTCGCAAGATGCTATTGGCATTTTCTGCGACCTCTCCAAGGCATTTGATTGCGTGAGTCATGAAACACTACTTTTGAAACTTGAGCATTACGGGCTCGAAAAATTAGCGCTTAGTTTAGTAAAATCTTATCTTACTGATCGACTGCAACAGGTTCAAATTAATGGTGTGAATTCACTGGGCTCAAAGGTAAAAATAGGGGTACCGCAAGGATCAATATTAGGTCCTTTCCTCTTTTTAGTCTATATAAATGATTTACCAAATTTGCTGGAAAACCAACCTCAAATGGTGTTATTTGCTGATGACACTTCACTGATTTTTAAAGTGAATAGACGTGCACAACACCTTGACGACGTAAATAACGCTATGCTTAAGGTTCATAACTGGTTTACTGTAAATAACTTAGTACTAAATGAAAAAAAAACTAAATGCATAAGATTTACTTTACCCAATGTTAGAAGTACTGAATGTAATATTGTATTGAACAAGGATGTACTTGAATTCGTCGAAAAAAACGGTTTTCCTTGGGATAACGCTCGACTCAAAGCTGCAGTGGGGCCCTCACATAACATCTCTTACAGCGCGGTTAAGTTCAGCTGCTTTCGCTGTCAGAAAAATCCGGCAATTAACCGACGTAGATACCGCGAGACTAGTCTATTTTAGCTATTTTCATAGTGTCATGTCTTACGGTATTTTACTTTGGGGACGTGCTGCAGATATAGAGTCCGTATTTGTATTGCAAAAGAGGGCTGTCAGAGCTATATATAATCTCAGCAGCCGCGAATCTCTAAGGGATTTGTTTAAAAGTATTAACATCTTGACGGTACCTTGTCAATATATATACGAAAACATTATGTACGTTCGAAAAAATCTTCATCTTTTTAGTAAAATAAGTGACAGGCATAATTTTAATACCAGAAATAAGAACAAATTGGATCAACCAAGTTTTAGATTGTCAAAAGTCCACACTTCTTTTATGGGGTATTGTGTAAAATGTTATAATAAAATACCACTCGAAATTCTCCATCTAAATGAGAAAAAATTTAAAACATGCATTAAACGCACGCTATGTAACCAAGCATATTATAAGTTAGAAGATTATATCAATGATAAACATGCTTGGCTAAATGCTGGTCCTGCTCCACATAAGCTCACAAATTAGAAATTTTAATCATTGGAAGATAGAAAATGTTTCTTATCCCCTTAATTTTTGACATGAATATTCAAAATCGTTATTATTATTATTGTATACCTATTGGTAATTAAATTTCACTCATTTATATTTATTTAGGTACAGTACAAAACTTTGGTTTGTGTAATTTAGATGCATATTTGAATTTTGTAAATGTGAGTACGATGCAGTAAGATGCAGACTTATTACGATAGTTTTCTACTGGCACAAATAGACATGGTGGTTAGGAGCATTGTCATGCTCGCTCAAAAAGTCTCGCTGATGGTGGCGAGTGCGTTGGATCATTCGGTTCCCTTCAAAATGGTTGAGCTAAATGGTGCTGATGCCACGCGTCATGCTCGTGAACGGGCGCTGTCAGTTGAGATGGGTCATCTCTTAACTGCCATGACTTTTTACTTTTTATTTTATTTTAATTTTGTATTTGTTTATTATTTTGTTACATACACATTGTTTTCACATGTAGAAGCAACAAAAAGAAAATGTAACCAAGATTTTGTAAAACATGATATTTTTAAAAAGAGTGTCCGTGGAGTTTCTTGCCTGTTCTTCTCCATAGAGATCTACGTTTTGGAACAGGCAATTAGCGTCACTTTTCTTTTCTGACTAACCGACCGACTCTTTGACAATTCATAAGTACCTGTAAATGGTCTAAGTGAAATAAATGCTTTGAATTTTGAATTTTGAAAACATTGAGTTCACTTTACAACATTATTAATATAAGAAGGATACATTATCACTGTAGGAATTACTCTTTTTTTATCCAAGATAAAGTGTCGTATTTCTCGACTTATCGCCCTTGTAATAAGTATTTTTGAAATAACTGTCTAATATTATGTGGAGCCACGCAATATTTCTAAATAAGAATTAAGTGGGTTGAAGTATCACATGCCTTTGATACCATTCGAACCTTATTTTTTCTTCTTCTGGTGTTCTAATAAATACAATTCTTTTGCGCTATATTTAACAATACCATCGTCGCCCTTGCAATGTGTATTTCTGGAATACTTCAGACATCACACAATATTCCCAAAAAAAAAACTAGTGGGTGGACGTCAAATTCTTTGGTACCACACATCATAACACCTCTTTTAGCTCTATATTTAACAATACTGTCGTTGCTTTTGCAATATGTATTTCTGGAATACTTCAGACATCACACAAATTATATCTAAATGATGTTATATCTGTACCATCCTGCGTTGAGTGGTAGAGAATGACTTAGGCATTAAGTTTGCCCTTGTGCATAAAGTTTAAAATAAATAAATATTCTCAAATAAGCTCCTAGCGGGAGTTTGCCCAAAGATTTAGCCTTTGGATTGTATTCAAAAGACAATTGGCATACAATTTCCTTTTTACACAGGCATCTGGACTGGTTGCTGATATTCCCAATGTTTTTTCCCAAAGCATTTTGTTTGTGCTTTTATGTTGAGAGAGTGAAGGAGTGAAATATAAGAGAGAAAAAAACAGGTTTCAATAGCATCTACTCGAAAATTGACTCTCTCACTGCATTACCTCGTAACCTTCCACTTATTTTTGAACGCCTGTATCGTAGAGAAGCCACGTAAGGGCAAGTGAGAAATGTTTGATGTTGTCGTGCCACCGCGGCCACGCTAAACGGTGAATCCTTATCGAAACGCAATTGGAAAGAATCCTTGCAACGCGCTCTTTTTCGTAGCTTTCGATATTGCTTTTTGGCAGTTTGTGTTTTTGTTAAGCTAGATTAAACGCATGTTTGCTTGAACAAAACACTAGCACTTTTAAGACACTTAGGGAAACCTATTGCTTTAAGTTTACCAGGACCAGGTTGTCTTGCGCGATTTGGGGAAGGCCTGTGTTTAACAGTCCTCAGACCTATGTGCGCGGAATTTATTATATATTACGATTTTTTTTAAAACAGATGTGCCACTTGTGAAGGTAACACCAAAATTACCTCTTCATATAAAATCTTACAGCATGCGCGTTCACTAATGGTTTGCTATCGGCGTTAAATCTCGATAGACGGTGATATGCATAAAACGGGCGCGGCTCGCAAGCATGGAGCAGCGGTTCCATTAACGTTACATACGACAATTGTTACCGTTTAAGGATCGGAAGTCGATCGCAATATTATCGTTTAGTGTTATGCCCGGTGACAAGGAAAAGCTCTCTGGGCGAGGCGCGCGCTCCCTGATGTCGCCTGCGGTGCGGTATACTGCCCACTTTTGCAAAGACCCGATGTTGCACCTCTCTACCTCATAATAATATTCGCGTACACTGATGGTACTGCATCTAACTTTTCTTTCATAAAATACGAGAGAGTTTTGAAGTGCGTTTTTTTTAATGTAAGAACATTGAAGAGGATTCATAAAATATATATGCAATTTTTTTTAGATACAAAATCAAAAAAGGTACTACTCTAGAAACACTCGACTTCAGTATCTACTTAAGAACCTTGTATATAAAATATTGTAAAATGTTTACGTTCATACTTGAAATAAATTAGGTCTTAATTTAGAAATTAGCCTTTTCAACTTAATACTGAAAATATACTCCTTGAGACACGACGTTAATTGATGCTTTAGATCAAAATGTGTAGGAAGTAGATGCTTACCTACGTACTTGAGCTCAGATTTATCTTGATGGTTTCTTTTAAAGTTTCCCGTTTGTTCCGTGTATGGCTTCCTCTGCTGGCTTTAGTTTCGGTGTACAAACAATAACAGTGCGGGGCGCCCGCGGCACACCACCCCTATGTTTGTGTTTTCCATTTAGCAGCCATCGCGGCTTCATTCCTGTACTTAAAGGCCCGACCCGATAGTTTTAGCCTTTGGTTATTAAGCAGATAGAGCTATGCACGCAGCACATTAGACTGACTCCAATCTTTTTGGTCTTTTGAATATGTTTTTGGTCCTTTGCTAAAATTAAGACACTACAATGTGTGACGTTTCTTTTTGTTTGTGTGTTACTGCAAGCAACGCGTCATCGGGTCACAGCACAATAGTAGCGTGTGTGACGGAGTACATCTGGGCGTCGTCGGCGTGACGCACTGTGGACGTCCAACTGCGCGCCCGTACGGCGCCACCCCCTGCCGGCGATCATTGCTCGCCATTATCCCTCCCGTATTAAGCCACTTAGCTCAATCATGATTAATGTTTTACCGAACGCGACCCGACCCGAGGCAAATAGAAAAGTTATTTACTCAGCGTCGTAATTAGGCATTCACGACGAGTCGCTCGCGCTGCGGGCTGTCTGCGCGGCTTTGTCGCCGACTAGACCGGTTGTCTGCTTTGAATGCGTCCCGTTAATTTCATTCAGATGTCTTTTATTTCCTTACACACATCACTAACAACACTTCTATTCGGATACGTTGCAAATATCTTCAGAAATACGCCGTATAATGGCATGAAACAAAACTGCATATTTGACGTTACGACGATAATGCATCTGCCTCTCACGTCGGAGGATGTGCTTTCTAAAATTTATCCTGAATTGCATTACTGAAAAAAAATATCGGAAATTTTGATGAATAAAGTCCGAAATGTCCAATCTGCCTTGAGTAGGCGTGGTGAAAAATGATCGTGCCTTCTCCGACGAGAAAAGTCCTTTGTCCTGCAGTAAGACAGTAACACTCTTATATTATCTATTATTAAAAAGCCCACTCAGTCCATACAACATGTGACCTTTCTAAATAACACTTTAAACTCATTTGAATACCTGTTCTACGGCAGTCGTAGTTCTATGGAGGGTGTCATTTCGTCTTGCTTTGCTAATTAAAGGGATTACGCGGAGTGCTCGCGTTCTAGATAACAACATCTCTTTCCGATATCGAGCCGACACTGCAACGGAACTTGTAATTGTGTCTGCTAGAATAAACCCGGCTATTTAGTGCTATGTCAACTGTGTCAGCTTAGTAACGCTTAAGGTTTTGTAGTGACGTGAAATTTTAACGGTAGAGTTTTGGAGTATTATTTAAGTAGCTAGTATTTAAATAATGATAGAATCTGTTGTACGAGTATCGTCGTAATTTTCAGAAATTTAAAATTATCTAGGATGACTTTTTAATTTTTCTCTTCGTAACAACGGGAACAACCTCCTTTGGTCTTCGTCGAATATTTAAAAAAGTTCATCCTTTATCGAGTTTTCCACTTAGCAACTTTTAGATTATTTTTTTATGATATAAACTATCTACTTCTAGGACTATTTGGTTATTGGCAAAAAAATACGTTTATTATAAACAACGCCAATTTTCGGATTGGTTTTTTTTTGTGCAAAAAATTTCCATGGAAAGCTAAAAGAACCAATTTCATGAAAAGAATATAATGTGTTCTATACCGAATAATAACATAAACGTATCGAGGTAGGTGTCTGATTTCTTAATAAGCAAAATAATGGTGGGCGTAATACCCACTAGTGACGTAAGCACGAATTCGCACACACGAGTATTTAAATTCTTCGCTTTCGCAAAAGCCATATGAAAAACTCACTTTAACCTCAAAATTCACTTGTTGCTATTTGTGACGTCTAGATAAGCAATGTTTTTGAATATTTGGTCGAAATTTTTTATTAACCTTTCGACGACCAGGCGACAGCCGGCTGTCAGGCTGCTATAGTCTTTCTATTGTGTCTCGAATCACGTGTGTTCGAATGTTTAATCTGAAATCTTTCAATTTGACACATATGTGCATGTGAGTTGCACGAAAACTCAGCTGACCGATAAGCGCAATAGATATAAAAGTCGACAGGTTCAAAAATTTCGCGTATTTTCGCATTCGCACAACCATTCGCGAATGCTTGCAAATTAGTATTGGTAACATCACTAACTTACCTCCTCCACGAATAACAATAAAATAATATCTTCATAAAGATTTCTAAGTAGCCCTTGATTCTATGGCAACTATTTTCGTGAAAATAACGATGTAAACATTCTTAAGCTTGTTTATCGTATTGAGTTTCATTTTTATCGAGAACTTGTTTTCTTTGCCATTGCTAATTAGCGAATATACATAATATATTTTGCGAGAATAGATAAGTGCCCTCGTTTTTTTTTCTTGTGTATCTGTAGCGAGTGTAACCATAGATGATTGGCGGACTTGACGGTGCTGATGTATGATATAACTTGGTGGTCAGAACTATTTTTGAATACACGTGTAGGTTGGTGTCAAGGTTCTAGGGAAGAAATCACTTTAGAAAACGTATTGCCATTGCCAAACAGACCGGCTGTAGTTTGACTTCAAGTCAGCTGCAAAATTGATAAAATCTGCATTGAAACTTCAAACCTTGCCTTAGTGCCAGGCCACACGGTGCGGCAACGCGCCGCACCGCATTACTCCGCACCGCACTGGCGGCCACACGAGCAGTGCGGCGCCGCACGGCGCCGCTGCGGCACCGCAACAAGCTCAAAGTACTATACTGCCATCCCCACGAACTGAGCGGCGCCGCTGCGGCACCGCACTGCTTGCACCCGTCCCCGCCTCGTCTGCCTCGCGCCGTTGTCCGGTGAGCCTGCGGTGCGGCGCCGGAGCGGTGCCGGACGTACCGTGTGGCATACCATCCAATTTTATATGTAGCAAACCGTTGCGGCTCCGGCGCGGCGCCTGAGCGGCGCCGCAACGGTTCATGGGGATGGCAGTACTGAGCTTGTTGCGGTGCCGCAGCGGCGCCGTACGGCGTAGTGCGGCACCGTACGGCGCCGCACTGCTCGTGTGGCCGCCAGTGCGGTGCGGAGTAATGCGGTGCGGCGCGTTGCCGCACCGTGTGGCCTGGCACTTACGGTTAGTCGAATAGGCGGATGCTCAGTATTTAATTTACGAATTTGTTTTTGCGAAAGGCGTGATTGGCTGATTGGCCATCAATTGACTAAGGCAGGCAGATGATGATAAATGTGGGGTAAATAAAAGTAGCCTATGTCTTTCCATTGGGAATCAAATTTTCTCCATACACAATGTTCGTATCTCTCACATTCCTATTGCTTGTCTGTTTCGCATTTGGTGCATATATGAATGATGCAGATTATGTTTTTTTTTGAGGTTATTTGATAATTTACAAAAAAAAATACTCGCTTTAAATATTCAATTCAATTCAATTCAATTCAATTCAATTGAAGTCACAGATCTATTAATAAATAAGCATAAAATCACATTCATTAAATTAAAAAACTAACACATAAATATAAACACCTTTCTCGGATATTGCGCTTAGAAACACATTTCGGCATTATTTTGTATTGACAAAAATACTAGTCAGTTAGTCTCCAGGGCTGGCCTACTACCTACCTATATTTCAACTCACTGGCCACTTTCTATATTTCAACAAATATAGCGCCAAAACTAATTTCAATCAATAAACCGTGAAATACACTCTATAAATAAAGCAAATTAGATAGCCTTTAACTCTTTGAGAAATCCGATACAATTGTGTAAGTTCGGAGCTATTATTAAACAAAGTGGGGTCCAATTTCGGCCGTGTCGTACATTTGAGGCCCTTGAAACACTGTCACGTGTTTCTAAGGCCAGCCGGGACGGTGTCTGGCACATGGGTAATTAAATTAAACGTGTACCAGTTTGGGTCGGGACATTGTGATTGGAGCAGCGGGTTGTGTTTTATTGAAATGGTTTTTTTTTATTTTAAAATTATGTTTTTTTTTAATAAATATGTTTTATTGGAGGTGATACTTGCGTTTATTGAATTTGATTTTAGTAAATTATTAAAGAAATGTGTATGCTTGTACTGACAAAGTGCCACTGATCAATTTTTTTTTTGAGTATAATCATTACTAACCTCCGGGGTTGCAGAATATTTATAGTGGTTACCGTGACCCCGGAACATAAAGGGCAATCGAAGGAACATGAGTGGGTTTTAGTCAGTAAGAGTCTGACACGCCCTCCCGCCGCACCCAGGACGGGAGCAGTCATTGGATGATTTCCCACTCACCAAAAAAAATCATTACTAACCTTTCAACGACCAAGCGACAGCCGGCTGTCGGGCTGCTATTGTCTTTCTATTGTGTCTGGAACCACATGTGTATGAAGGTTTAAGTGACATTGTTTTATTTTGTAGTAGTTGTCCCCCTCTGTTTTACCCGCGTTGCCTTTGATTACTGCTGCGCTCCCGTAGATCATAGCGTGATATTATGGATCCTAATTGGTATTCTAATTCCTTCTGAATCTAAGCCTACCTTGTGGAATGCAATAAAGAATGAAGTATTGAAGTTTTGCTGCTTCAACAAAGCACAATTTATTTTATTAAAAATTGTGGTGAAGTAAAGCACTGGAAAGCTTTCGTTTTGTTTGGCCTTATTTTCTTTTTATATAAAAATGTCATTGTGCAAAGTGTAAAAATTCATTCAACTTTCCCATGACATTCGGAATACACGTATCAAGCACCCTAAATTTTAAACAATAGTTTGTTTATCAACACTAGTGGTGTCATTTGAAAATTTCGCACTATTGTATTGTCGCGTTAATATGCGCGCTTGTCCGCTATACGGCCACAGTGTCCGCATCTATTCGCGGTGCACGTTCAACGCGCTCAATTCACGTCACGAACACCGACCGTTTTGTTTGCGCTTCCACTCGCTTTAATACGTAATTTGTTGTGAATGCCGCGAAATTGGCACACTGACAGCCTCTGCAATTGAAAACGTATCAACTTGTAAACAATCGCCGCCGTGCTCTGCCTCTGTGTGATGTATGCGCGCTGCGCGAAAATTATAGCCGCGGTGATATCGGAGTTTAATGTGGAAAAAAGCTTTTACAGTAAAGTCAAAAGGCATCATCTTTGCTATTAACTTAGCGTAAAGCAAGACACGGACCTTGGAGATTAGAAAATATGTTAGAAACAATCTCGCCATGAAAGGCCAGAGAAAACAATATCGTTCAGCTAAGATACAACGCAACAACAACTCACTAAAAGAACTGTCATATTTTTTGATAGACTGCTTGTAACAGAGCTCCGTGGAGGTCACTACACTTGATAATAAAATCGCAGACGGGCCCTTTTGTGCGGGCTCCGGCTCGGAAGTAGCAATTTTTCCATGACATCCGGGCGCCCCGCCGTGCTGTCCCCGGCACTCACCCCGCGCCATCCCCTCGCACACCCAACACTGCATAAAATATTGTTCCGCTAATGCTATTCAACGATATGCTCGAACGCTTGCTAAATGACTTGTCGACAAGGTTTTTGTCGCCTTTATTGGACTTTATTACCGTCCCGATACCGTTTTTACAGATGATTTATTTTTCCGGCCGCCTTTCAATATTACCAATACCGTTAATATGAATTCTAGGACGTTCATACGACTAGAAACATCGTCCTTCATACCCAATCACGAATAAATAATTTTGAAGAATACGTACATAATATTTTTACCTCTTAATATTGGAATGGGAATTCTTGCGTCCGGAACACTAAACCGTAAATGGTGTTATAAATAAGTTACTAGGATTACAGATGGGTAATTTCCATTGAATATAATATTGGGTATTTACCTGCCCGCCTGACTATTCAGCCAGCCGAATACCCCAGTCAAGTGAAGCGAGATAACTAATAAACTACAAGTGTTCAGCCGACTTCGTTTCAAATTCAAACGGAATACTTTCGATTAATTTCGCTTGTTCGACAGCTCGTTTTAATAATTCACTCCGACTTGTATCGACTTCAGCTCGTAATTGCTGGGCGTAAAATTGTAATTATCAACTTTACGACGTCGCTATAGAGTCTAGTGTTGGGTGCTTTTAATTTTGTGACCGGGTTTACTTTGGTAGTTTTTGTAGGAGCGCCGCGGTGCAAATAAACAACCGTACAACTGTTAAATAACCCTCAATGGACAAATTATTTTCGGTTCTCGACGGCATTTGTATCAACTTCCGAAGGCAGAACGGTATCGCTTTCAAGATAGGCTCGGTACGATCTACTTGTTTATTTAATGGGTATTAATTTGGTCTGTAATTATATTATTACTCAACTGAATATCCAAGTAATTATACGCAGTGCCGATTAAAAGGCCGCGGATATCAGGCTTCCTAATTATGTATTCTGATTTATCTGTTTCAATAAAGATTTTAATAATAATAATAAAAACGTTTATTTCGGAAACTTGCTCCATAGTTTGTTAGTGATACAACTTACGTAACTATGTTAGTACTTACATTTAAATTAAAAACAAAATAACAAAATACAACCTATAATTTTTCAGTTCATGTATTTTCCTGCAGTATTAGACCCATAGCTATGCATACGGGTCCAATACTCCAGGAAAACGCCGTCCAGCCTATCCCCAATCACCTTCAGGATGCCATTGGCACTCCCACGAATCCTGCGTAACAATGATGCCGTTCTTTTCCTCATGATTGCTGAAAAACTATCGGTGGAAGACTCAGCAAACATGGTTGACGCGCTACAGAATCGCGGTAGCCCCAACAGCACCCGGAAGGCGTTGTTGTACTGGACACGAAGAGCGTTGTAGGCTCTCTGCGTATGCTTGACCCACAGGCTGCATGATGAAGATACTTTACTACTAACTAGACCAGTTTAAAATGTTAAAATTGATTTTGTAAATAGGTTAGATGTAACACTTTTACTCGTCAATATTTTGATTTTATTATTAGCGAAAGATGTCGAAATGATGAAGGTGATTAGATTATAAGTGTTTATTATAAACAATAGACTTAAGTATAAATATTTGTTTAATTACTAAAACTTTAAAATCATAAATTGATTGAAACCGAAAACTTATAGTATCAAAATTACTGTCACAGTTTACCTTACAAACATATTTCGACAAGTCTTATGTCGGATATGGTTAGCGGCGGATCAAGGGTAGTCATGCTCATGGCGATGGCCCAGGTCCTCTCGCCTCTGTTATTAAGCTGCTCTCAAACAATATGCCGCAAATTGAGTTAACTCACTAATAATGGTATCGCGGCTGCAGAGGGCTCTCCTCTCCCATTGAGGACAGAGGCAATCTTTCCTTCCCCTCCCAGCGAGCCTCTATCATCCTTTTTATTCGATTTGTCGAGATTAATAGCCACAACGTGTATATTCCGCAAAATGTTGACTATTACGTAATGATGTTTTGAGAACAAAACTTTTATTATAATTTACTCTTATCTTTTCTCAGAAATATCAGATCGTCTTAAAGTATTATAGACAAAGCGGATTAAATTTAAGATTTTGTGTAAAGAAATTGATGGATCCGATACTAATTGTGGAGGAAAATTGTGTTTACTAGCTGTTTCATAGGATTATGATGGATTTGTTAGTCTAACGATGATTTTTAAACGATAAATTGTTTATCGGCGCTCTGGAAATAAAAATACCTTTTTTTCGTTTTAAAAGAATACAGAGTCAGAGTATTAAGACGTACACGTGCAGCTACTTACAGTATAGTTAGTTATATGTGGCGGCACGCATGCGACGCGGCGGCTTGAGCCACGCTCCCGCCGCGACCTATGATTTCAATTATTGTTTGATGTCGTTATTTCTCTTGTGTTTATTCGGGACGCGTTTCTCCATTTTTTACTTTACCCTTCCACCCTCGTGTTTGCGCCACAAATAAGACGCGGAGGTGCGCAGCCTAGTCTCGGTAACTGATATGTTTGGCGCTTCCCGTCGAGATGTTTAAACAAGACGCAGCCAAATCGAATTGAGTGCAGTTACTTTGAGGTGCTGTATTTTACCGTAGAAGCTTCTGAGAGCTCTTAACGTGATATGTGATGCTACAATTACACGCCGTTTGCATCTACATACGTATAGTCTGTTCAATAAACATTTTCTTAAAACACATTGTCTCGATAATGTGGCATTAGACAGGTTCTCCTTTGTTACTTAGCCTTGCATGTCGATCCTACGCATGTTATCAGCGTACCATTAGCTATTTATCCTTTCTTTAGTGTATCAGTGTCGTATTACAAGAAAACAAAACGTCAAGCCTTTCGACGTCCATTGTCTGCCAGTGTGCGACAATGAGAACTTAATGGACTGTCACACTTCATGTCTCCGCGAACCTGGTCATTGTTTTCTCTTGCACGTGTAAGTACGTCTCCTAGAAAGCCCTAAATAGCCAGTGTATTGATTCATTGTACTCGTGTACCTAAAAAGAAGGTACATGAGTACAACAAGTAATATTTTAAAAGTAACATTGTATGAAGTACTAAGTGTATAAAAAGAGCAACGAGGTGTGACGCGCTGAGTGAGCTAAGATATATGCGGCGCTGTGCAACAGGCGTGATTCAAACCGTAGCTGCGGGATTGCCAGCACCTGCGGCCACTTTATCCTCTAACGCAAACCCACTTTTATCCGCGACAACCTAAAGTTCATTTTACAAAAACACTGCCCACTCAGCCAAAAACTATAGCCTAAACGAGAATTTCTCGGTCTCCTTAAAGTGGTTGCGGTAAAGATCAGTTTCGTAGCGCCATTGTTCCGCTTCCGAACCGCGCCGCCGCAATATTTCAGCACTTTACTAAGAAATAACAATGCACCGCTCGACGAAAGCACTATAGTTGTGAAATAGAACAGCGTAAGCAATGCTTCATCATCATCGTAAGAAGTCTGAAGTGCATTATTCTTAAGAATAAAACGCAGTCGTACTTACAAATTGCTGTTTTAGAATGTTGTTGGTGATTTGATACGAAAATGGGGATAATAAGTTTTTGTCTGTTTAAAATCTTCTAGCTGTCTCCCACGGTTTCACTTGTAAATAGATGATTCGATCGGTACTGTTAGTTTTCCCAGAACGAGATGTTATGTAGCCCGTGTTATTTTGATATACAATGTGTAACTGAATTAATGCACATTATGAAAATAGTTTGTTCAGAATCGTTTACTGAATCGATTTTTGTAATTGTTAATATAGGTAATATTTTATCCCAAAAATAATTAAAACTACGTAAACTGCTGTCACACTTCCGCTGTACAGTCAAAACAAACTAAAATGGATGAAATACCTACTACGCTAGACCCTTATGCAAGTGCGACTGTGTGCATACGTAGATTTGTAATATGACTATAATTTTCTCCCACAATCTGTACAACTAATTTATAAAAAACAGTGTTTTAAACATAATAGGTATTAGTGGGATATAATCACTTAAGTACTTCTGAAAATATTTTTATAAAAAAACACAAAGGATTTAGGCGTTACTTGTGTACAGCATTAAACATAAAAAGCATATTTTCCTTCTTCGAACAATTCAAAAACGGCTACTTAGTAAATTTGAAACAGATAAGTGTGTCTCACAATAAGAGTTGGTGGAAGTTATATGTTGGGCGGTGAGGCACAATGGAAACGGACCAGGGTCCTTATAAGCTTTCACAGGTGTCTCGTCTCCATACAATACCGTCGCCAGGCGACAACGCGACAAATATCGAGGACGTGAGAAAAAGGAATTTGTTTCAGAAAATGTACTTCGTTTTTTGTTCAATTTATTTGTAAGAAGGCTTTTATTAATACCGCGATTTGTGTTTGTAACAAACGGTGAGGTTTGTTTCAATGGCTACCAGCAACTCGCTCGCACGGGTGTTAATATGTTTGAAAATCTTCGCTTTTCAGCTTTTGAAAAACTACTATAATGTGTATGTTTTATACATATTATTACCTTTCTTTTAAATCATTCTATGACATAATGATAAACATTAAAATCCGTTTCGCAGTTCATGATAATGAGATGCACTTTCATTTTAAATTATGTAAAGATATATCATGTCATTTGTCTCGTATTTCTTTAACGTTTCAACGACCAACCGACAGCCGGCTGTCGGGCCGTTCTTGTCTTTCTATTGTGTCTCGAATCACGTGTGTCCGAAGGTTTAAACTAACGTGGTGATTCCAAAATAAAGTATGAAAATTTATTCAAGTAATATTTTAGCAAATACAATAGTTTTTGACCTAATAAAGCTAACGGTAACGATATGTTGTGAGCAACATCTGCTCACAATGAAATTAAAAAAAAATGCAAGGCATTTATTTCACTTAGACCATTTATAGGCACTTATGAATTGTCAAAGAGTCGGTCGGTCAGTCAGAAAAGTGACGCTAATTGCCTGTTCTTAAACATAGATTTCTATGGAGAAGAACAGGGAAGAAAAAACACGGACACTCGTTTAAAAAAAAGTGTTGTTTTACAAAATCTTGGTTACATTAATTTTGGTGCTTCTATATGTGAAAACAATTCATTCAACAAAAGATATTACGTTAATTTGATCAGAGAAGGAGAATTTCTTGGTCTCATTTTTTCAATAATACATTTAATTTGCCAACATTTCTGCAATGTTTTTGACATTGATCGACTCTAAAATAAGGACTACTAGATTTTAAATGTACAGAAATAGCCTCTAGTAGTAAAAACTTTTTTTCTTATCACCAAGTAGCTATATTAATATCCAAACGTCGGCATGCATAAAATAAACAATGTTAACATTAACGCAAGAATGTAATGAGATATCTTCGTTTGTATCTGGGGAATAGCAAAACAAAAGACAGAAAAATAGCCGGCAGGATGAAATCGAGACCTGTCCAAGAGGAGCCTGTGTTATTACCAACACACGTTATGTACACAAGAACAAAATTATTGGTATACAGGCTGCTAACTTGCGGCTACTAAGACCTCATTTTTCAATCGTTACATAGTATTTTTAATAAACTTAATAAATATTTATCAGTGTTTAACAGCTTTTGCGCACAAAAATAAACATACATACAAACTTATATCTTTTTAAAAATATTCCTAAGAATCCTGTAATTCTGCTTGAAGTTATTAAGCGCACAATAATACTGAAATTCGGCAATGTATCACACCCAAACGTTTGACTGTATACCAAATTGTTTGTTCGACTGTACTGTATATACATGTTACCGATACCCAATGTTGTTTACCTTATTATTTATTATAGATTTGCCTTTGATTTGTTTTTATATCCACTAGTATCGAATGTTGTTCTAACCGAAATACCGAGGGCAATAGAAAATATTATGATAACCGCTGGCCAGTAGGAACCAACGCCTACAATATATTTTAGCGGTAAAAGTAAACAAGGATTATATTTCATTTCATTAACGGCTGACTTATGTCGGCACGCCTAATGAGCCCTCTAATGAGATTATATTATTCGTACAGATTATTTGTTTAAGATTTTTTATAAATGATCATGTCACGTTGACTTTTTAAGAAATTGAAGAAAATTTTGTGACTTCCTTATTAATTTAAATAATCGAGAATTGTAGCTTTATTCTTAATATGTAATTGGACGTCAAAACACATTTTTTTAAACAAGACCTTAAGTTGCTACATCAATTTCACCTATATAGTATGTTTAGCGCTGGGCAAAAAAATCTACTTAATGAATGCCTAAAAGGCCTAAAAAAGATGTCGATATGACATGGACTCGAACCATGAGAACTGGTTCGAACTTAAAGGAGGAGAGAGGCCATGTTGAATAATTAAAACCATATCAATATTCAACATTAAACTTTGTGACGTTAATTTTAAAACTCAAACATCTACGAGAAAGTGATGGTTTAACGGATGCTGAAGGAAATAGCTAAAAATTTTCCCAAACAAGGAGTTTTTGGGACTGCCTGCGTTCTGCTAGCGGGGAGTATCCGGTGTCTCTGGGACGGAGTGACCCGGTGTCCCTGGAACGAAGTGCCCGCTCCCGGCTGCTTCGGGCCGGGAAATAATGCTATTTCCGATGAGGGCCCGCGGAGCGTGTCGACAACGAGATTAGGGAAAAAAGACGGGAATTTAATAACACCACCGACACACGTCACGCGGACAAACAATCCCAACTCGACTCATATGACTCTAAATGTTATTCTAATCTATCTTACTGTATTTTATCTTTGTCCAAAATCACGAAACTGGTAATATTAAACCTTCAAGCATTTTTTCAGCTCACTGATATTTTATCCCCAATTTTCCTCCTGTTATAAAATATTTTAAACGCTTTCACATAATTTTGTAAAGCACAGAATTTAAAAGCTTCGGTTTAAAATTTGCTACGCGATTGCCACGTGAGCAGTTCAAAAAACGGAAATGCGGTAAAAACGTTTCGTGATCGCCGCGCACGTGACCAAGAGCTACGAGACCGCTACGGAGCTACGGTGCTACGACGCTACGAAGTTGCTGTAAAGCTTTACATCTGCAATCGATAAATCGTAGTATTATTATTCTATTTTTTGCAGTGTTTTAATCATGTACGAGTATCTTTCTATTCTCTTTTGTGTAAAGTTTTTATTTATTATATATGTACTTATTACATTGTCCATTGTACTGAAAATAAGATTTTTAGTCACGTTGGCTAACATTCGTAAACAAACAATAGCAATGAATTTCATAACGAAGCATTAGAAAGTATATACAAAAAAGTTTCACAACGGAAAACTTGTTGTTTAATTTCACATTTTCTTTTACCTGTACATTTTTTTTATAATAGGGGTACCCCTTTAGGGCCGCGGGCTCACGTTGGCAAACATTCGTTGAAAACAAGGGAAAAAACTTCCTCCTTTTCAATGAGAAACCATATAAAGTATGTTTTGATAAGTTAAAAAACTACGCAACAATCCTCTTAGCAATTGCGAAACTTTTAAAACAACTGTAACCGTAAAGCATTGTTTATAAAAACACTTTTAGAACAAGAAAAGCTTTTCATTTTTTTTAAATTAGAAGTCGTTGAAATACTATTGAAATTGTACAATATGTTGGGAGTTGGCAACCCTTAGGAACTCTGAATGGACGGGCAAGTTGTGCCTTACGAAACTCGGCGAAACAGACGTAGGTACTGAGTACCAACCATCTTTGTAGTGATGTGGCTTCCTCACGATAAATTGAGTCATCCTATGCTTACGTTGGCAGACATGACGTATATTTGGGTCTGGAACGAGATTGAAACTGCCACTTCGAATTGCAATTGTGGTATTCCAGACATGTGAAGTTATGTCAAACTCCGCTCGACATTATAGACATACTAAGATTTTTTTCTTTGTCTCAATAAATAAAGTAAAATTGTAAAAACATTTTTGAAATTGTTTAAGTCGTTGACAAATTATCGCGTGACTAAGACAATTATTTCTTCTTCTTTTTTAGTATCTTCTTATATTTTATAGTCTGTTTTTCGTCATTCTAATAAATTTATATATAAAAATAAAACGATTAGATACCATTAAAAAAGAATTAAATAAAATTAAAGCCTAAACGGACTTTCGTTTCTTACTATAAAACGAAGATACTTATTTGAGGCACAGATGTTATGTGATCATGAATTCAAAATCGCCTAACTTTCACCCTCCTCAACTTACTCAAACGAGATTTTGTCCTGTACAATTTCTAGCTTTAGTCGACAGTTTAAATTAGTTAAGTTCGTGGTAGCCTAGGTGACAACATTCAAGTTGACTTTTTTTTCATCTCCTGTATACAACTTAGGTTAGGTTGTTAGAAGTGCTTGTCATATTAGAGCGATGTTTTTACCTATTAACAAAGTATCAACCTAACGCTTCAAACAGCATGGGTTCTCTCTAAAAAATATTATTACTTAGCTACGAAGATGTCTATCATCAATTCATCTCCCTCACAAACCGGTCTATTAAAGCCGCATCCTCAGCTCTACTATATGTCGATATGTCGCACAAAGTTGCGACTGGAGCAAGTTTGTGTGTTGAACCGCATTTGTCGGGCCGATCGCAACTTCTGCTTGCGATTAGCATCGACACCAACTTGATCCTAATATCGAATATCTAATTTTATACACTACATATTCATGGAGATAACCTCTCTAATGGAATGCAGCATGCTATTATGGCCTAAGTTACGTGAATTTTTTGGGGTTAGAAACTTTCTTTAAAAACTTTATAGATACTCGTAGTAGAAAAACTAACATTGTTAAAAAGTAACCATTAGGTTGTTACGTCCCAGGTTACAACCTAATGGTTACTTTTTAACAATGTTAGTTTTTCTACTACGAGTATCTATAAAGTACGGTAAGTAAAAAACAAAAAAGGTACGTGCGCGTTAAATCCCGATTAACAGTGAAGTATAAGGCCACGTCCGCACAGACAGGTGGCTTGCTTAGCGCCTAGAGCCTAGCGGCTTGCATCCTGGCTATTCACAATAAACCAACACTTTTGTTTACATGTATGCACGCCAAGCGACTAGCTAGGCGCTAAGCGTGCAGTGCAGCCGGTCGCGTTCATTTTAGAACGTTTGTTTTACTAAGCTACTAGCTAGATGACGCGCTAGACACTAGGCGCTAAGCAAGCTGCCTGTCTGTGCGGACGTGGCCTTAGTAAGGTAAGGTAGGATAATAATACCAGCCTGTAATTGTCCTTCTGCAGAGTAAAGGCCTCTTCTCATGCATAGAAGAATAATGAAATAATTTGGTAGAAAGCAACAGTCGTGCACATTCAATAATGATACCGACATTCCTTATTTCATCCATAGAATAGAATAATATAAAAAATGCATACCACTGGCATCCAGAACAAAGTCCAACGGTTAGCGAGAGAAACATACTGACATGCCATGTGTTATTATTTCTCATTATAAGTCCGGTAGCCGTGCTTAAATCATAAGATTATTTATTATATTAAAAGTACATATATAATATTTCATGAAACACATCAATATAATTGTTTCAAATTGAACTCGGTCATACACAATTAGGAGCGGCATAATTACTAGCGCATTTCACTACACATATATCTATTTAAATGGGACTGCAAACTTAATAGTCTATTATTATTAAACGTTGTGTCTTTTTCGTAACAACAGCAAGTAATTATTAGATAGTTGGTATTGTCAGCAGTCAGTGGTCATAGTCGCGAACGCAGCCGTCGCGCGGAATGTCAGCGGAATTTCATTTCGTTAGTGCCGCACCCTGCCGGGGTTGCGGATTCCTGCGGTCAACCCTGAACTCCACGCCAGCGCCCTATACATTTAGACCTTCTGTTCCATATTGACGAACTTCGTGCGTCATAACATCCACTAAAATTCCTCTAACTTCATTCAGCAACTACAAACATCTTCCAAAACCTTATTTGCAAATTCTACGGCGTTAAAAACGTTATTATCATAATATACAGGCAAAACATTGATTGAAGATTGAGATAAGGCAATTTACGTTAAAAGGAACAGTGTATAACCTAATTGGGAGCATCCTTTCATATTTTTCAGAGCGCCATTAGAAGTTGAGCTTCACTGATGAAATATTCAAAAAAGAGCATAATTTTAATACAAAAGTATTTGTATACTTGCGTTGTCCTACGGTGGTGGTTGTCTAATATTATTTTTAGCATAAAATCATAGAAATTAGTTTACCTATTAAAAAAATGGTTAATGTTAATTAAGTTATATTATTAAATGTATGATTGAACGGATTTGTGTCAAATGAAACCAATCGAAGCAGGAGTTAGACTGTAAAGAAAGATACTGTATTTTACCTTCTTTGGTTTACCAATAAGATCACGAAAATTACCCCAAGATTAATCGACACCAAAAGATTCCAGATCTGATAAATAATATTCAAAGCATTTCCCGATGCTCGCCAAGTATTGTAAAGAGAGCGTCGCGTCGGCAGCCGCTCTCCATAATATTGTGTTATACCTTATCGAATTTGCATGTTTTTACTGAATAACATTCCTTTGGCGCAGTCGAGATCAAAGGCCAAGGCGAAAGTGATTTCGCACTGAGTTAGTTCAACAAGATTCAGTTTCCCCGCTCCTATCAGGCTTCTGAATAATTTTCGTGTAATAAGGAAAATTGTAAATGGGCATTCGACTCGAGTTTTTATACAGCCTATATGATCGGGAGACGAGTGTGACGACACACTTGACTTGCGGGGCTTGGTTCAATGTTATACTACATTCGGGCATGTAAGTATATAACTTAGGCTTCTGTTCGGTCCGTAAGTGTCTCATCGTTGTTTTGTTATACACTTATTTGTAGGTTTCAGTACTTGATAAGTAATTTAATATCTGAAGATTGTTATACTGGTAGCAATACCAATCTCTCTATATCCTTCTCTCACTGAAACGTTTATCAAAAGTGAGCTTTTCATTTTAATTAGTTCAGGTCATTGCATATGATAACCACCTTAAACACCGTACAAAAAGTCACATGTCCACGCCAAGACGTCATTTACATTTTCCATTACAGAGGCGATAAAATATTTATGGACGAAATAACATTAAGAAAACGCCGCTTGTTTCTTTTAACATGTATGTTTAATGCGTTGGTAATCTCGCGTCGTTTGATGTCGCTCAAAGACGCTCACGCCTACAGAGCTTAGCTGGACTACGGAGGACTAGGGACCCTCTTTAAATTATTCCGAGAGCGATCTCACGCTGAAATTACCTAAGAACTTAATCGACGCGTTGCTCTTTGTCTACCCAACAGATGTTTTTACAAACAACACTTTATTGAATTCCAATTTTACTGTCTCCTTTTGTGTTTTTTTTACCTCTGATTTTAAATTGGTTTCAATTTGTTTTTCGTGTTGTTTTTACGGTATTGTGATCGTTCAAGGTAATTTTAATGATATTTGCGGTGTTTTAAAGCGGTTTAGTAAATGTTTTATTTGCTGGGTACTAGTGTTTTACGTAACTGCCTATCAGAACTCCACAACCCAGTTACTGGACGACACGATATCCCATGGTTTGTTTGGTCAGATTTCCTGTTTCCTGACTGACTACACGTAACGACTATCAAAGCTCTACGAATGACAACTGAGACACGAGGCACGGGTTGTCAGTGGTATCGAAAATAAACTTTAGAACGTACATGTGAATTGAAAAAAATACATTAGTACTTGTCCGGATTCAAACTTTTTACATGAGAGGTGAGAATCATGACAACTAGGCCATTACGACAAACTGATATTAGTACTGATATTAGTAGTAGATATCGGTACTTTAAATATCTTTCGTTTCTCTTTAAACCCATCCGATTCGTAACATATCTGCACATATTCACGGCAGCCGTGTAACGTGATCATGCACGGAACACTCCGTGCTTTCTCGTGCAGGCACTTGATTTACCTCAAGCTACTAATTAGCGCCTTGTGCTCGTATTACCGTGTAATCTATGCTCGCTGTTCATTGGGCGTTCGAATGCATCTATATAAACATGATACTGAGACAGTTACTCGAAATCTTAAACTGGTAGGTTATAAAATGATCAACAATTCTATAATTATCTATTTGTTTGGTAGGAAGAAATAAAATACTCGTTAACTATTTAATCTTTCGACGACGCTGCTATTGTCTTTCTATTGTGTCTCAAGTCACGTGTGTTCGAAGGTTTAAAGGTAAAATATCCATACTAATATTATAAATGGGAAAGTGTGTCTGTCTGTCTGTCTGTATGTTTGTCTTTCTTTCACGTCAAAACGGAGCGACATATTGACGTGATTTTTAAGTGAAGATAGTTGAAGGGATGGAGTGTAACATAGGCTACTTTTTGTCTCTTTTTAACGCGAGCGGAGCCGCGGGCAAAAGCTAGTATTTTATATTTTGCCTTTAAATTATTACGTTTCTTGGCGCATATGAATTCCCTAACTTCATATGCACCATTGCAATAAAATGGCACTTCATAAGACGCTCATCTCAAAGAGCATCTCAAAAGCAAGTTCACACACGAACAAGAAAGCGCAAGAAAAATGTATATCTCAGTGAATATCGATTTCAAATAAAATTGCAACCTTTTCAGATAACGAGGTGACATTTCCCCTTTTCCGGGGCCCGTTTGTCGCCCTTGTCGTACATTGGGAATTTATCCACCGAAATAAGCAGATAACGAATCTAATGGCATCTATACAAGAGAAATATACGATTGGCTCGAGTCTCTTCGGAGTGTTGTCGGCGTGCCTTCAAGTTGCATTTTTGATTTGTTGGGGACCACTGACTTTTTAAAGGAATACCTATAGGGTTATAAGTGTTTTTATTTGTTATAGTAAAAATTAGAATGTAATCTAAGAAATCTAAGAGAATCTTATTATTTAAAAAAATCATCTGTTTTTCTCTCGATGAAAGTATTTTCTTAACAATTAAGCATTATTGATTGATTATTTTTGAAAATGTATCACAATCTTTTTTCTTGAATAGTAGTCATATCTTTATTGGGTAAAAAATGACCACGTTAAAAGTTTTATTTCTCATTATTTTGTGTAAAGTTTTGCGGTATACCTAGACTTCGTATTCTAAATCTAGCCCAACTAACCGATCAATAGTCCAATCGTTTTCTTTTCGCATCATAAATACACCAAAAAAAATACGGCTGAATATGGATACTCTATGTCAACCATAACTTTGATTCGTAACAGAAACACACGTTTTCATTCACGCAAAAAAATCAACGGCGTATTCTGCGTACATCGGAACTTATAATCAAACATGGCGTCTTGTGTTTCAATAAGCTCCTAATGATGTCCGCCCACTGCGACGATGCTTCACGTATACTTGTTGCTTGACTCGACGCCGCTGAATAAAACATTCAGAAGTATCACTTATGTGGTGAAACCGTGAAACGTTACACATTCCTAAGATGAGGGTACGCTGAATGTATTAAATGTCACGTGCTACAGCGTAGTTTTCGCTTTGCAAACAACAATTTGGGTAGAAATATCTTTTATAGTATCCTAACTTATTCTAAATAATTCTTATTCTTAATAATGCTATTTGAAACTATCAAAGCCCAGTTTAAGTGGGCATTAGAATAATCGGTATATATTCGGTATTTGTCGATATGTTGGTTCCATAATTTTGATAGTGATCTCGTGCATTTTTGCAGTTTAAATAAATCGGCATAGTTTGTACCCTCAAAAGATCCTCCAGGACCCAGAAAACAGTGACATTATTTTCCCATCTGGTCCGTGAAATTACTAAGAAATTATGTCCCAGTAGATTCATTGCTAGATTACTTATCGTCCATATTTATCATTATTTGACGCTAGAAAATTTAAAACGATAACATAATTTAGTTCAAACATGTTAGTATGTACCTATATACTTTTCTCTGTTCAGTTACAGACTGACCTTCTGCATCGATACATTTGGCAGTCTTACAATGTCCGTAACGAGATAACACTAGAATACAGTTTATGTGATGGTCGCTACCACACGCTTGTTTATATTACCTCGCTATTGCCTTCTAGTGCTCGCTTAATGGATATTCAATTCAACGTCTTTTATGTTTGTAGTCATTGATATTATAAGGTATAGATAGGTTGTATGCAGTCAGCATGTGGCACTTTCAAATGTAATAATTTTTACTAAATTATAATAGGGATGTTGACTACATCAAAAGAATGACATTCTGTTTAGTCCGTCTTTTAGACAGTCCAAAAATACTGGACACATATTTTTTGCTTGATCAAATTAATAACAAAATACAAAGATAAAGAGCATCAAAGTTCCGGAGAGGGGGCTTGTGACGTCACTCCTCAGTAAAAATTATACAAAGGTGTGACGTTTCACGAAACTTCAACGCACTGTATTGTCGTCATTTTCTGTTTACGAAAAAAAAGAAAAAATATGTGTCCCAAATTTTTTGATTATCTAACTGACGGACTAATTACTTTTTTTTTTGTCATCTTGCCTATTGTCGCAAATTGTATTTGTCTCTTTTTCACTCGCAAAACTTTAATGATGCCATCCTATTTTGACGTTTAAATGTATGTGTGAGTTAGTGTGCCGCTTTTGAAGATAGAATGTCGTATAAAACCTATCTACACCTTTTTACTTATAATATCATTGTTTGCAGTACCGAGTACAATATGTAAAGATATCTAGTATTTTAACAATATTTAACAGTATATTTCTTTGTTCACAGATTCTTCTACTTGTACCATTTCTCGTTCTACGCATACCACTATCGGTTCAACGGGCAGTACAGCAGCCTCGCTCTCGTCACGTCATGGCTCTTCATACAGGCAAGTATAAAACTATTCTCCTACCTTTCGTGTGATTTAAGATAAATAGATGAATTTCTTTAAAACAAGGGCAGAATTTTATCACGATGTGCCTTTTCCAATTGCACAACATTTTTGTATAACCATATAACATTAGCTTGGCAGTCCACATAGTCATTTTCGCACTAAGCAATTAAATACATTTCTATTATTAAAATATTCATTGAACCAATAATTCTAAGGGTAGCTTTTAACATATAAAACACATATAAACTTTATATCGTCATTACTTTAGGTTAAACTTTTACTGACTGAAATGGGCACAGCTTGCAACCCAGAAATACTGATTTGAAAAAACTTCTATAAGTTTTAAGGTAATCTACATTAGTATCTCTCATATAAGATAGAAAATATATAAAATATAGTCAGGAAAATTTTACATGTACGTACAAAACTAGAAACTTACCCAAAAAACCAGCTAACAAGTTAACCTGTGGACTTCACGCTATTAACTTCAATGTAGGTAGTGAAATGTGATTATGTTAATTTCCAACTAGCCTATTTACCAAGTGCAGCGGCGTGTTTGTGGAGGGCACTTTGATGTTAGCCCCGCAGGCGTCACGCAGACCCGCTTTATAGATAAACTGTTTGTTTGAAGCCATATTAGCTTTCCGTCGGTCAACACTGTTATTGGTATTCACTGGTGATGGGACAAGCTGAGCATGTCAGAAATTGTCTGACAATGACTGCCGTAATATTCAATTAAAATGGCAGTTTGGAAAGTACCATCATCGCCCTAGATTGTGTTTCAAGTATTGGAGGTGGGGCTTTCTCAAAACAGAAAGCTTACAGTTTAGCCTAGTCAGTAAATATAATAAGTTACGATAGACTCTGACCTATTAAATGTTTCCATAAAGAGCGGTTGTAAACCTAAAGTTAAAACTAACAAGTCATCTTCTAAGAAAGGAAACAAAACAAATAAATACTTTCTTTGAATTATAATCAAATAGCTTTTTTTTTTTTGGTGAGTGGGAAATCATCCAATGACTGCTCCCGTCCTGGGTGCGGCGGGAGGGCGTGTCAGACTCTTACTGACTAAAACCCACTCATGTTCCTTCGATTGCCCTTTATGTTCCAGGGTCACGGTAACTATTATAAACATTCCGCAACTTAATCAACTAGCTTCTGCCCGCGGCTTCGCTCGCGTTAGAAAGAGACAAAAAGTAGCCTTTGTTACTCTCCATCCCTTCAACTATCTCCACTTAAAATATCACGTCAATCCGTCGCTCCGTTTTGCCATGAAAGAAAGACAAACAGACAGACAGACACACTTTCCCATTTATAATATTAGTATGGATTATTATTGCTCTTTATCCGATGGATGGAATTGACGTTCGATCATTTTTGTGAAATTCAGTGTCAAGTTAGAATTGTAGCCAGACTAGTTAACGTATTGACCGCCAGAACTACCACTAATATTTATGCAAGTCCCAGCTGAATAATAGAAAAATAACGTCTTATTACAGAATAAGCATGTATGCCATGACAACGTTACAATAGCTGACGGGTCACCGGGTCGCCGGGACGCCTAAGGGACTCACAAACACACACACAAACACACACACCCTCACTCACACCCCTTACATTTTCTATCATCGTTGCACACGAGTTCGGGAGTTATTATTATTTTTAAGTAAAAGAAAACGCTTTACTGGGACCGGGGCCCGGCCGCGAGCATAAGCCAACGAATCACGTCTCATATTTTTTGTGATTGTACAAAAAAAACATACGTCATGGAAAGTTCAACAATTTTTATAAGGTACTAATTATAGTTTTTCTATAACTGGTGTCAATTTCTGAACCAAAGCTTGATGATTGTTAAATGTCCAATAATTGTATTTAGTTTCTAACTCCCAAGTCTAATTTGCATTCCAGTCCGATTTTTTTTAACGACGAATAATTTAACAAACAAATATTATTTTGTAAAACTACAAACAAACTAATTTTATATATTTTGTAAAAACAACGCCGAGTGTATCGCAAAAAGACTGTCTCTCAAAGCGCGCGTGTCGTCTTACGTCAAAGTTTTGTCAAATGTGTCCCGGGACGATTCAAATGACGGCGGTGCGTGTAATATTTTCCGCCGACCCGGGGGATGCGTCACTGACACATTACGTCCAAGTGATTTGTGGACGAAACTACCAACTTGTGACTGACCGCTAAATGACGTTTAGGAACTGAAAAGGCAGTTTAGTTTTAAACAGTTAGTAAGTACATAAACAGTCGTAATTATAAAATAGACGATTTTCAAGTTTTATTATTGTCATAATAAATGAGTTCAAAATAACAAATTAATGTTTAAGTCTCATGAAATTCGTCCATTTGTTATTTACTTTAATTAACGTGTAGACATTAATAGGTATATTAAAAAACTTTATCAATGTTTGGGAACCATCGAAATCTGAATAAAAACAAAATATTATCGCTTTTATATAAAGTAAGGTTTTTATAAAAAAAACTGTCCACTAGAAGAATTTTTATGGAAGACTTAATTCACTAATGTCATCATCATATCATAATATCAATATCAAAATCAACCATTAATATTAATATCTGCGAGCTAAAACAAATTTTATCGATAACCAGAAAATCAAACATTTACTTTTCCACGAATTCAAATAACTGAAACATTTAATTTGACTCCTACCACGGAATTCATACAGATATTTTAATTTGATTTGCTGTCCATATTAAAATAAATGATACGAAATTTTTGAGCACACTGACTATTGGTGCTGGGTTCCACTGTATTTAGAAAAGGTTCATAAAATAAAAATCGAATCAAAGCAAAACTTGCTAATTTCGGAAAAATATATCCACTGGCCTGGTCGGTAGAAACTAATTATTATCACGATAATTGCAGTAGGGCATTAACATTTTATTTTTCAATACTAATTTCCATTACTCTTAGTAAACGAAGACACGGACACAACTAGTTTCCTAACATACTTGATCCATGAACGTTAGGGGTAGTCTGTGTGTCTTGAGCGGATCTACTCCGGCGTCGATTTCCGGTCTGTATGCTGCACGGAAGTTAATAACACGCCGAGCGGACTTTGGCCTCCCACCGGCTACACAAGTACACACAACAACAACACAAGCTATACGATGTATCGATATTGTGCGTGTGTCGACAGTGTATTAATAGAGACCAAGCTATCTAAATTGTGGTCTTGGACGATGACAGTGCATTTCATCTTAGATTGGAATACAGTGTACGTTATTGAATCTCGGTACTGCAGTTTACATGTAAGTTCCATATGTGACGCATCACGAAGCTTAGTGCTAACAAAAATTTATAGTTTGCTAAAGGTACATAAATTTCAATCATTGATTCGTAGTATTTTGATATTTAAAAATAGTTTTAGTACTAAATGTATTTTCATGTTTGGTACCTATTCATTTTAGTCTTACACTCAGCAATAGTAGTTTGACAGGAAGAGTTTTAATCTCAGATATCTCCCCGTAATCTCCGATGTATAAGTTGTGAACAATACACGCTGACAACAGAAACGCAGTTATAATTGAGTATGGAGATAACATTAGGCGCGCCTCGAGCAAGCTCAGCCGGCGGGGAGTAGGCTCTACCGGATTACAGCGCGAGGGCGACGACGAAAAACAAGAAGCCCCTTCGGAATGCAAAGTGGAGGCTTATCTTATAATCATCGAGCGTGTCAACTTATTATTAAAAATCATATTTCATGAGGTCGGGCCAGCGAGACGTGCCGAGCATAATACTGTCACCGACGTGCGATCCTCCTTACATTAATTTCAACAGTCGGAACAGCTTGTTGACAACAGGCTCAAGTAGGATTTCACTTTCAATTAATAATTACCTAACTTTCTATTGTCTGTGAAATTTTTGATGCTGTCAAATAATTCTCCGTCCGTCAAAGCGGTTGCAAGACTAACTCGAGTCCCCTATTGTTGCGGAGGTTTAATAGGCGTGCTTCAGTTAATTTCTGTCAAGTCCTAAATCAACAGAAAAGGCCCGCCATCATGGAACAATGTAAAGTGTTGTAATCTTCCAGATCTCTTGCAAATTATAGTTAAACTTAAGTCAAACACTTTCAGCGGCTTACTTTATGGTGTACATTATACTGAACATACCTTCGAGGCAAATGCTGATATAACCCTTAATTCACCTCTCTCTATAGAAAAGGTCAAGCGAACCATAGCCCACCTTATTGCAAAATCTAATTTCTTCAACGTAGTCATCGTACCCATTCTAAAGATTTTAAAATGGAGAGGGATCTGACATTTTTTCAAATCCCTCTCCATTTTAAAATCTTCTTGACCGGGGTGAGGAGGGGCGGCCAGCGTTCCTTCGTCCGCTATTTTCTTTTCTTTGCATTTTAAATAAAAATAACTTTATTTTTGTCAGAGTTTTCTACCGTCTTGGCATAATCAACGCGCCGCCCGTAAAGTGTTTAAGACAATTTTGCGGCTAAAAAAATTATTATCACAAAGAGCACGCAGCCTCCTTTGAAGTGTCGGATCTCGACAGGACTGCTGAAGTATCATGCTCTTGTACTCGTATGTATTTATATGTGAATGAATCGTTTATAATAGTACCTATTTAATTTATTTGATTTAGACGTCAATTACATAATACTGCACAATAAAAGCATTGCATATCCGTACTAATATTATAAATGCGAAAGTAACTCTGTTTGTCTTTCTGTCTCTTCTTCACGCCTAAACCACTGAACCGATTTGAATGAAATTTGGTACAGGTATAGTCTGGAATCTGAAAAAGGACATAGGATAGTTTTTATCCCGGAAACCCCCCGGGAACGGGAACTATTATTCCACGCGGACGAAGTCGCAGGCAAAAGCTAGTTTACTATATCTCTTAAAAATAAATACAAAGATAAACACGAGATAACTTTTTATCAAATGAAATAGAAATCCTTATCTCGTGTAGGCTCTAATTTATTAGTAAAAGGAATTGTATATCGCCTAAAGCGGGCTCGTTAGGTTTCGCATCGCTTTGGGTACATTTATATTGCTAGTTGAAGAAACACCACAACAATGGGGCATCATAAAACTCCGAAAAATTCATGTTAGGATAATACCAACCGGCCAAACCCAAGAAAACTTTTCGTACGTCTATACTGCCAACGTAATCTGTTACAAACGATCTGAAAATTGATAAAAATGACCTCGTTTTTTATTCACGTATCTATCTAACAGGGCTGGCGCTAAATCTCAAAGCGGCCGATTTTAATGGACGTATAAAAGGGCGTCATCTCTCCATTAAATACCTTTTAAACGTTTGATCCTTTTTTTATATTTGCTGCTGTAGCGATGATCCGCGAACAGATTGGGGCATGGACGGGTGGCGTTAATTAAGCCTGTATGTATGTAGCCCGTGTTCTACTGACCTATCGTCCAATTCGTATGTGTGCTGGTCAAATACAATCACGATTTAAAGTACCTCCTGATTTTGCTGCCATTTTTGGGAAATAATGAGCAATGTTTGATCTCTTACTATAGGTTACGAGCTATTGACACAGTTTTTGGATATAAATACGTAGTTCGAAACTGAAAGGTTGCAGCTTCATTGTTAAAAATGATGTAAAAGTCATTCAATTATCTGTCAAGCAGCCCGCGCCGCGAATAATAAATCACAAGGTGTCGCAACTTGTCTGCGCCGGTAACCCGTTACACCGCCACTTGGAAAAAATCAAAACGAGGGGATCAGAAAATATAATTTCAAATAAAAGTTGAGTCAGGCGCGGTCACAAGTTTCTTAATTAAAACTTACGTCGGACGACGCGAGGGGGAACTTTGACCCAGAAATAAATAAATAAAGACTGGGGGGAGAGGAGTGAGGACACCGTCACGAGTCGCTCATTTATTTGTCTAAAGGAGTTTTGCTCAGTTCGACGGACGTGCCTCATAATCTGCACTCACCACATCTATCTGCATGCAAGCAAGCATAGCTCGCGCCATTCTAGCCCGACGCCATCTCCGCCGCAACTATTGCCGGCTTATCTGTTTACCGTTCAGATATTGAATTTTGAATGAAGGAATTGTACGAATAAGAATTCTAAAATTGTCTTAAAAGTTTCCTAATTTAATATTTTTGTTGCAGCACTCTATGCTGTACTTCTTCCACCACTACGAGCTGCCCGTGATACTACAGCAAGCACAGCTGCAGCAGTTGCTTCTCCGCACACACCGAGGCATGGCTGGCGTGATGGGGCTGGCTGGTATTGCTGCCCTGGCGAGCGGCGCCGCCTACCACGACGCTCCTGGTACCGGTACTCAGGCCACTCCTCCTACCACTCAGTCCACCACGCAGACTGTTCAGAACACCGCTCAGTCCACCACTCAAACTTCACCGTCCGTATCCACTGCACAAACAAACACTCTTCACTCTGGTGATGTGTTATCACCTGCTATATTTGACCAAGCGGTGCAGAATGCGTTGAACAGCCGTCGTCGAAACTCAGGTGGGGATACAGAAGAGAGTGAACTTGCCACGCGTCCTACTGAAGATGTAAGAAGTACTGATAAGGACAGTCCCGTCACCCCCGGCGGTGACGCAGACATCAAGATAGAAGAGATCGCAAGGAGAAAAGATTCTAACAGTAAAATCAATGTTGCTAATGGTACTAGCTCCGTTACCAACGAAACTGTAGAAGCAATCTTGCCGAGTGGGACTAACAGTGAACCCACTAATGTGACGGGCGTTCAAGATGAGACGTCAACTTTAGACCGTAGACGAAAAGTGAGCGTGGAGCTCAACAATGACGATCCTCTGCTGGTTGGCAGCGACACGTCGGAGGTTACCGACAGACTAGCTCCCAGAGCTTCCCCTGAGGCTGACGAATTAGACTAACATTAACTTATTCCGATGTCGTTTCGCAATACTATCTATGTGTTAGTTCCGATTAATCGTAACCGCTTTTGTGAACAAGTAAAGATTGTGCCGTAACGATAACTGTTAATATTATATCTAGTAGATGATACTGTCTCGAGAACTTATTAGGGAATTTTATCTTTGAATAAGATCAAATAAGTAAGTCACAATATATCGGATGAATCTTCTAGTAAATGTATTGATCAAAATATGTTCACGATGTTCTTATTTTTTATAGAAAAAAACTTAATTTATGGTATGTTACAAAGGTGATTGTAGTGTAAGAAGTATTCTGCCATTACCTAATAGGCGAGTGCAATTAGCTTTTAACCAGGAAATAAATTTATAGTGGACGGATTTCATAGGACTTTTTATTGAGTTTCTAATCATTACGACCCTGGCAATTTTTGGTAAAAACAAATTTAAAATTTTGTTAACACTAATTTTTACACTATAGTGTGGTCTATTTACAACCAATTTAGTTTAATAAGGTGTTTATCTCTAAAATAAGGACTAAATATGCGTTATGTTATATTATTCTATTGAATAAAAATTTCATACTTTTCTAAGGATTTTGATGTTAGTTAAAAACCACGTGATTAATATTTACGTATTGTACACTTTAATGTTATGAAACTAATTTCTGAAAGTCGAAATATCGTCTAGAAAAATAATTATTTTCATTTTATTGCCGAGTTTTACTGTCAAAGTAATATTCCTACTACCGTTATCCCATTTTACTTGGCGTCGGCGCAACACGTTACTATCACAGAAATAATAAAAATAATTAGGATAACCCTCCTTTTGACAGTCGAGTAATAAGATAAAAAAAAACATTAAAATCCGTCTGCCGTAAACGTCGATTCACGTGGGAGATATTTCTGGTCTGATTGCACTCGGCTACAAAGCAAATCTGTAAATATTTATGGTATTCTAATATGGTATGTATTAGAAGTTTGTGTTATTGAAATAACGTGTTACTTTGATTATGCTTAGAGGTTGGCTATGGAGGTTGGCATACTCTATACAGTGATTTAGTTAATAGCAATTAAATATTTTTGTTCAAAACTGTCCATTATTTTTGGTTTATTTCTTCGACCCTACCTAGCACCCTGATTGAACACTAAATTAACAATACTCGTCATTTTTCAATGATCCTTATTCTTAAACTTACCAAATACTTCTGTAAAGCATCTCAGTCCATTAAAAAATAACCCTTAGTTATTCCTTGCAATGTCATCTACTATCATTGAAAGTTCCGTCAAAATGGGTACAGTAATTTCGGGGCTTAGCCGAAACACACAGCCAGACAAATGTACCTGGTATACTTTCACGCATACCTATGCATTTACTAAAAAGCTTAGAAACTTTGTTATGACATTACAAAAAGACATACATTATGAAAATGAAACATTTTTAAGATAAGTAACAATGCGCCTGAAAAGATATTCATAGCAATTTTTAGCCATGATAGCCAGTAAGGATGACTATCGCAGTTATGTAATTTATTAATACTTGTTTTTAACTATCTTTTGAGACATTTTTCATAGTTGTCGAACGTAGTGTAGTTTTGTATGGAACTTGCAACTGCTCCTTTGGTCTTAACTTTACAAATGTTATTTATTTCTATAGATGATACTTCCATACTAATATTATAAATGGGAAAGTGTGTCTGTCTGTCTGTTTTTCTTTCTTTCACGGCAAAACGGAGCGACGAATTGACGTGATTTTTTAAGTGGAGATAGTTGAAGGGATGGAGAGTAACATAGGCTACTTTTTGTCTCTTTCTAACGCGAGCGAAGCCGCAGGCAAAAGCTAGTATTTTATAAATAGCTGCCCCCCTTGGGTTTTAACCGCGTCTTTGGCAAACTACTCCGCTCCCGTAGGTCGTGATGTTATATATTCTAAAACTTTCCTCCATAAATGGACTATCCAACACAAATAATTGTTCGATTCGAACCAAGTACTTCTTCAAGTTTAGTGCGTAGGACCAAACAAACATTTCAGCTTTAAAACTTATGTATAGATTGAGGCATGTAATTACGAGTATATTATACTAACGGTCCCCGGCGATTTACTAGTTACTAGTCCGCTCCCGTAGGTTATAGCGTTATGTTATATAGCCTTCCTCAATAAATAGGCTATCAAACAAATTTACATCTGAATATGTTAAGAAGCTGAATGTTGGGACATTGTTGAGCAGTACTATAAAGTATTTTCCTTCGTACTCTCAAAAGCTTTGGTGTCTTGCATCGCTCGTGGTCGGTCGCGCTGCTATAGTATTTCTATTGTGTCTCGAATCACGTGTGGTTTTCAAGGTTTAATAACTATGGGGTTGCGGAATGTTTATAATAGTTACCGTGACCCTGGAACATAAAGGGCAATCGAAGGAACATGAGTGGGTTTTAGTCAGTAAGAGTCTGACACGCCCTCCCGCCGCACCCAGGACGGGAGCAGTCATTGGATGATTTCCAACTAATTCACCAAAAAAAAAAGGTTTAATAACTATACTTAGCCAAAATCGATAAATAATAGAGGTAAACAAACCTACACTAACACTTTTTACAAATCTTCTATTATTAACATGATTATGGCCTTTTACACGATAACTATTTATTGAGATCCTATTGCAGCATATTTCACTAGAATCACTTAAATAACATGCATATTACCTTGTTATTTCGAAAAACCAAGCAATGGTTTGTTTACCTCTATTATTTATCGAATTTGGCTCAAGTATAGCTAACCTCTGCGGTTACACTGGAATTTTTGGTTACTACTCGGCTCCTGCAGGTCGTAGCGAGATGTTCCATAGCTATAACAGGGCTATCCAACACAAAAAGATTGGCGCGTTTAACCAAACTCTTCAACTTTATTATATCAGTACCTATAGATAGATCATTATGATAAAGGACACGCCATAGATCTGGCTTCATCATCATAATTATTTAACATTTCAGCATAAGTATAGATGTCCACTATTGGACTTAGGGCTCACCTAAATTTCTCCGCTGCGTGCAATCTCACTTAGCTTATTCATTGTCGTGGTAAGATTCCCGTAATTGTAGGTAAGTGGAGGTTTTTGATTTATTCTGGCTATATTATTTTACTAGCTTTCGCCCGCGTGAATTTCAATTTTTTACCACCTTAAAGGTCATAGCTCATTACAGCCACCCGGCAGCCACTCCGCACCGACTCGCCTTCTGCGGCATGCGCTCACTATATCAACTCCGTACCGTCACCGGATCGCCTCGGTTATAAGGCGAGTCGGTGCGGAGTGGCTGCCGGGTGGCTGTAATGAGCTATGACCTTAAACCTTCGATTCGAACACACTTGATTCGAGGCACTATAGAAAGACAATAGCAGCGCGATAGCCGGCTGTCTCTTGGTCGTCGAAAGGTGGAGCGAATTTTCAAAAATGCTTTCTTAGTGCTCCCTTAAGTTGCAGAAGCAACCCCTGTGCAGAATTACAAGTTTCTAAGTCATATACGAGTAGTTAAGTTTGTATGCAGTCAGTCAGCTTCTTTTATGTATAATTACAAATACACATACAGATTTTCATTATTCCTTTTTTAACGAATCACAGAAAAGGAAAAGTGCTTAGGGATATCATCTGTCTTTTTGTTGCAGTATATCTATCTATCAGAACATAGAAAGAGGGTAGATAGATTTTTCTAAACTTCAATCAATCGAATCCGCGATCACGGCGCTCGAAACAGCGTTGAGAAATCGGGAACAAAGTAAACCAAATCTTTGAAAGTATTAAATAGTACGTTAGGTACCTTTGCTTACTTTATGAACTGTAAATACCTACAGTGCAACTAAATACAACATTTTGTACCAATAGTATCCTAATGAAATCTGGCGCTAAGAGAATGTGAGTGTGTGTTCTACTGCTTCTAAAAACTCATCGCTCGGATGCAGATGCAGATTTTGTGAAGCAAACGGAAAAAGACAGATGGGTGTGTAAGTAATTTTTTAATGTTCTCTAGCTTATTAAGGTATTTCTTTTTGAGTTTACTAAGTCATTCAGCTGATCATTTCAGACAGGGGTTGTAGAAAATAAAACAACTTTAATTAATATTACGTCGCACAACATCTTGTTTATTGAAATCAAACGCTAATACAAATCGAATATATTGTATGTTTTTCAAATCTTCTATAAAAACTATATGTTAATAATTTTTAAACACGTATATAAATATACATATTTCATTGTTGAGTAAGTATCAAAGTCTACATTTGTACAATGGGTTAAAATTAAATTTTAAAATACCAAGAGGAATATAACTCAACATTAATCTTACAAAAAAAGTACAGTCAGCACAGTTTTTTCCAAATAATCTTGAATTTAATGTGTTTGCAATAAAGTTGAAAATTATTTCAAACAATTACAGATTGTAGTGGCTTTATGTAGCGACTATACAGTGCTTGTGGCGTTTTACATTTTTTTCCTTTAACTTATTTTTAGTTCTACACATGAGAACGACGCTTTGTCACTCTTATTAAAGCTGCCTCGTTGAACCGCGTTGCATGAGCACCATCCGCTCACCCCTAACACCTCGTCATCTGCGAACAGCGTCCAAATATAAGTAGTTAATAAAATACCAATAAAAAAAAGTATAATAAATATTACGTGCGACTTCACTTGGCGTTTTGGCAAAATATTTGCGTGTTCGATGCAACGCTATATGAATCTTATATTAATATGTATAGAGATTAGTTGTATTGCCTATATTGCCAAATACGCCAAGTGAAGTCGGACCAGTTTACACAATTCAAAAACACCAACGGCGAGATAAATAAACGTTGCACAAGTGCTTCGGCTTAGTACCTAATATTCCTATTTCTATCGCACATATGTAATGGTGCGACTTCACCATTACAGGTAATGCAAACTATAGTCTAGTTGTTTAAAAATACGGTTGGTGTTGTCTTGTATCTAACACGGAGATGTCTTGCAAAATACGCCAAAAGTGAAGTCGCACCATAAAATTGAAATGGAACATCGGTACGCCAAAGTATGTTTATACGTACATTTATTTAGCACAGACAATTTTTTTTCTGAAAGAAAGTAAGGTTAAGTATATCAATGTTGATCTATATCTGAGCAATGAAGTATAGTTAATAACAAACATTTGGTAAATTAACTTATAGAACGGACAGACAAATATAATTTTCATAACCTTTACAATGTTTCGTTGTATTTACAAGACAATCTAGTAATCGTATACTAGGTCTTGTCAACGTATTTTGTTACTTATATTTTATACACAAATAAAATAAAATCACATAATATATTATGCTCATTTAATTTTGAGTTTATTGGTAAGAAATCTTTATCGAATTCGGCTGATCGGTTCCTGGTCATTTAATTTGCTTTCAGATAGTATCGAGCTTACACAATAAATTGATCACTGTTATCGCAACATTTCTTAAAAGAATAAAATACAAAAAAAAAAACAGAATAAAAAAAACAATTAATTGAGAGGTACACAGTAAATCATATAATGGATTACTATACTAAGTAATGTTTAATTCGTTGGCAATCTTTTCCTTCACAATAATATATGAATAACATAAACGATTAATTGAACTAACTCTGATGTAAGAAAGAACCAAGTGTTAACCGGGCTCACTAACAGAAGGATCCGCATAAACTTATAGGTTTATACGAAACCTTGGGTAAGGTAGCAAATAGGTACAGCTGACAGAATTTTCTAATCAAAGTTAGCCTCTTTTTACTTCTTGAAAGATTTCCCACGAATTAAAAGTCACTTATTATAATAACTGTTTAAGAAAAAAGTGCTTTGTTTTGTTGCCAATCAGTGCGCGCCTAGCCAAAGGCTCTAATCAGACGGGCTGCAATCAAACTGCACATCAGCTGTTAAACCGCAGTTTTGCAACTGGCATCGTGTTCAGACACAGCCCGGCAGTTTAGAGCCTAAGATAAAAGGTTCTCTTCTTCTCCTTCTTCATCCTTCCGGACTCTTCAGATGAATTCCTCCTCGTCAGCTACGTGTATTCTCAAGCAATAACATCTCATAATGTGTGTTAATTCCCCAAGAATACGCGTGACCTTCAAGTAAGATTAAGGGTCCATATCTTCAGCGGTCGGTTGTTCCCGTTGCAGTCGATATAAATGCATGCAAAAAATAATAAAAATCACCTAATTTCTATGTAAATAAGACACTAGACACACATATGTTAAAAAAAAACATCTTCAAATTATCTTCTTCGCAGTGGATTGTATTTGTGGCGAAGAGATGCGAAGACTACGGACGTGCCCGAACGCATGCGAAAGCAACGCAATCGGTTTCAAACGACGTTTTCAAACGCGGTCGGAAACGTACGTAGTCATGTCCCGTAGATCCTCTATAGACTTACAGGTTGCTAAGTATTTGGTTCAGTAGGTGGGTCGGTTTTAGTGTGTCTAGTTCTTAACTTACGTTTGACAATTCTCGCTGTGGTTTGTCAAAGGTTTTTTTTATAATTATTATTTTAGAATACATCTATCGTTTTTTATATAATTTTGCCTAGGATTTGTTTTTGTGTTATTGTTTTTTATTGATTTATTTTTAAAATAAACACTTTTGTATCTATTTATTACAGTAGTTAATTATATATTGCGACAATAGTTTCTCAATATGAATATTGTATTTTAATCACATGAATTTACTTGAGTAAATAAAATACAGATTGTGTGTTTGGGTCTCAGTATGAATACAATATTTGTATATCTGCAACAAATCTACTTATTCAGAATAAACTGTGCAATACCTCAATGCAAAGATCGTATCAAATACACATTCTGTATAGGACCGAATTACCTACAAGCAGTATATAAATCAGTACGAAATATAAAATTTAAGTACTATGTTTGAATTATTTCCGGGACGCCGTCCCGGAAATAATTCAAACGTCCGTCCCGGGGACGGAAAATAGGAAATTATCAAATAACAGACAAAAATCTAAACAATGGCACAATCAATATTTATTTGTACTTATCTGCGAATCTTATCCGGGCTATGCCCCGGGTCGAATTTTCCGACAAGTCCCACTGCCCTCTGCGTGACTAATCGCGGGTCGGAGTGCGTCGGCACGATCGAGCTCGCCGGCACATCCGCATACAGCCGGTAATCCGGCCCGCACCGCCGGACCCGGCGCCGTACACCTCCGGATTTACTGCCGGACGAAACAGACACACAGCTGATTGTCGAGATTAAACGCAGCGCCCGGACCACCACGTTTTAGAGAGGTTTACCATTGTTTGATGAACAATCTACGATTTATTGAAACTGTTCAGTTTTTGTTAGCTGTGCACTGAATACACGTGATACAAAAGCCTCTATATTTACTTTAGAAAACCAGTCTTCTATTCAAATTCCAGCTTTCATTTGCCTTTGACAAGAACTTACTTAAGTTATCTAAGTTAAAAGAATGTTTAAGCTTAATTTATTTTATCAAATGTTAGCGACCTCTAACTTTACATTCACTTTAACCTTTGTACTCAGTATTATACACACTCGCGTATGAATGGACCATCTGTTAAGATTTTTCTTTCTATTCATGGAGTTTTAAGCTCTTTTGATCGCATTATAAGAAAATTGACACAAAAGACTTGAAAAGTTGTAAATAGAAAAATGAGTAACGTGTTTTTATTCAATGTTTGTTGGGTGGCGCGATCTTTAACCGACAATCAGATATCAAACGTCAGCTCGATAGCGAAGGTTTTATCTGGCCTCCGCTATCTGAGGTACAGCTCTTTGATCCGCGCGGCTCTCTTTGAAGTCGCACGCGGCCTTTGTGACGCGCCGCGCACCTGCCGCCGCCGCCTCCTTGTAACCTGCACAGACGATTAACCCTCTGCGACTGACGTGGGACAATTTTTACAATTTTACTGATGTGGTAGTACATGAGACACCATTTCAACTTCAAATATTTTTATTTAATTAAATTATGTAGCTATTATATTTACATTTATTAGATTGTTAGCCTATTTTTTATGTTCAATAATATTTAAACAACAAAAACAATTTGTATTTCCATAATTAAACAGTGTTTATTGACTTATCACAAATCAGTCTAAGAATCTCTACTTAAACATTAATGACATGGAAAAAATTACAAAATCAACTTTTTTTGAATTTAACATTAAAGATTTAAAAAATTAACAATTACAGTTATCAGTCTAGAAAAAATAACATAAATTTGTTGGTTGACTTCAAAACTAGACACTTTCAAAATCACAGCTTTTTTTGACAATTTTCACATAGTGGCTTCGAACAATCAATTTCTGGCTCAAAAGCTCAAATTAGCTTTCCGTCGCGATTTCAACAACCGCGTGGAAATTTTACATACTAGTTCGCCATATAGCCTATATAACTCAGTGATAGCATTCAATTAGTGAAAGAATTTTTTAAATTGGTCCATTTGTCCATTTTCATTCCACATTTTTAAGTTTTCATTAAAAACAAAAATACAAATTTGTCCTTTTTATAAAATTGGTCTAGAAGTATAGATATACGTAAAATGCGTAAATAAAATCAAATTTCAAAATAACGAGATTGATTACCAAAAAATACCTTAGCGTAAGATAAACTAAAATAATTTACTGATATGGTAGTTTAGGAGACACTATGAAACTATAACCATTTTACTGAGGTGGTAGTATAGTAGACACTTACTTTAACACTGGTGTGGTAGACTCGTGGACACCTGCCTCCCTCTACGCAAAAGTGCCTTCGCTACAACCGCCCGCCGCACGCTGACCGATGCGTGAGCTCACGACAGTAAGGTACTGAGAGGCGGTGGCGCTCAAATTTGAAAATTATCGGTAATAAACCGAATTTTATATTTTGCGGTGTCTGTTAGACTACCACGTCAGCCGCAGAGGGTTAAGGTTATTTAAGAAGATGAATACACTGGGATTACATCGTTATTAACTAGTAGGGTATGCCCACCGCCTCGTATAACGGAATAGTACTCAATAATACAAAATCATTGCAAAAGGGATCAGTGTGAAATATTGGGGAGATGTATCAAAAACAGTATTTAAATTTTATGTAAATGGTGAACACGTACCGAATATTATTTTAATTTGCAATTAAAATACTATTCGGTAATTGCACCGAAAATCCTTCATAATTTACCTTTTGAAAATAATTTTAAAGCAACAGTTTTCCAGTAGATGATTACTTTTGGTTTCAATATTTTACGGTAGCAGTTAATTAATGTAATGGCTGGTTTCTGTGGCGAGCGAGCCTTTTAAACTGTAATCACAATATGAGGTCACGGGTGCAAAGTAAAATTATATTAAAGCTGCAAAATTAAGCAAAATGCTGAAAATTCTCATAAATATGAGATACAATTAGTGAGCAGTCTGTCTGCTTACCACCTGTTGGATGCAGCACGGAATAAACATAAAAGTTTTAGTACGCTTTTCTTCTTTTGTGAAGTGAAAAATGCATGACTGAAAACTGGAAGAAAAATACTTGCACCTAGTTTTTCAGTCCATGACGCCACATTTTTTGGTCTTTACATACAATTGAAATGTTTGTGATTCTATTTAAAAATTACTATACGTTACTAAGTTGCTTTGTAACATATGTCCACAAGTGTTTTAATTTAACAATAAAATTCAAGAGTTATTTTCTTAACACACTACAAAAGTGTTAAAGCCAGAGGCTCCCATATCACTCCGCACACTGATCCCGGGGCTTCTTCAAAGCCTGACAGTACCAACCTAAATTCACTAGTCACCACAATGATCCTATAAACTATTTACATAAATTTACACCCCAGTAACATTTACCTACATCACGGCAATCAGACACATGTTCAACAATTAGAATTAAATTCTATCACATTTTCATAAAGTTCAAAACGGTTTGATGAGACTTTCATGCTCGACTCGCAACCATAACGTCATGTCATTTTATTAGGTGTTTAGTAGTGATTATATTTTTATTGTGGCAATATGAGTTTTAATTTTTATAATATTCTTTGGACAACTAGTATTTAAAGCCAAACAATTTTAAGCCTTTAATTGTACGGGGAAAGTTTAAAATACTTTGACACTGCAAAACTAGCTTCACAATCCTTTTGTATTTTACGGCAGTCGCGCCGCGTGCCGATTACAATGTCGTTCATTTATCCGCTTTTATTGTTCAAACTAAAATATTATGACAAGCAACAGCATGTTCACATTGCCTATAAAACTACGAGCTTTTGTTTTAATTTTTTATATCAAATTGCTAGCTTTTAATTGTGATATTGTTTTTTGAAATCTGAATTTCAACGCATTGTGTTTCTAATTGTTATTTTTTAAAGTTATGCGAAAAATGTAACTCGATTTTTGTGGTGATTTTATTGAAAGGTGGACTGTGTGCATTCGGCTTTTCGACATAATCATCGGATTTTTAACATTGCGAGTAGGCACAACACACTTATTTTGACACATAAAGCCAGTTAATGAAACGTTTGTGAGTAAAACAGAATCGTAACGTAGTATAATGAAAAAAATAAACAACCTATTTAGGTAAAGGCGCGTCCGAACACGCGATTGTTCAAAGTATAAAAATGTTTTCCAGTCATTTTTCCGCGCTATTATAACTGAGAGCTTTTACCATTTGGCCGCTTACAATTCGTCCTGGGGCGTGCGGTCGTGGTCGCCACAAAAGCAAAATTAATTTTAAAATACACCAAAAGAAATTAACTTTCAGTCGGTGTCTGGGGGAAAAGGTGAAAGTTCCAAACGAGAGAGCACTCGAAACGGCTTAAAAATAATAAAGCGGACATAAATGCGAACCGCGCCGGGGACAATCCCATGTTTATATTGTTGCTTTGTACTCCATCATGTTTTTTGTAAGCCTGATTTTTAAAAGGCTTCTGGGTAATTTTGACAACAAGTGCTCAGGTATTTTTTTGCTGTTTGATTGTAATTGTTTCTCGTTTATGTTTACATTAATTTTGTTGACGATTATTGTTTTTGTTTCTTTGTTGAAAATAAAAAGAAAAGTGCTACATACAATTACTAAGTAAAATCTATAATAATTACATTACAAAACCCAAACAAAAGTCCTAACAACTCGCAAAACCCAAATCACTTCTCAAAAACCTAAAGACATGAACCATCAAAAAATTAATTAACAAATTGTAAGAGCAGTATTATCAGCTACGTAAGTTTTTCACAGTTGAGTAGCGTCTCATATTTCAGACGTTTTAATTTAACGTTGCGCTGGCTCGTTCCCGGCGGTGTACTTAAGCAGTCTGGGACATTATAGACTAATTTTTATATGCCTTTTTGCGAGAGCTAAGGATAATCGAACTGCCAATCCTGACTAGGAACAAAGGAGGCTACGGGAACTATTAGGATACTTATAATAAATCAGCTTTATGGAAACAGTGTTTTGTTTTTGTTCACTATCTTCCCCCGAGTGTTTGAGATTGTTTCTGATGCAGAATTTTATTTTTAAATATTTATTGAACAGGTGGGGGATTAAAAGTTTTTATTAGACTTGGCTTTAGTTTTATTAGACTTGATTTACGATTGGAGATAAAAGCCGGTTTAAAACAAATTGCGTGGAAAGTCTTGATAAATTTTGAGTCTTGTCTAGAGGAAACTAAGTGACTACAGTTTTGATAGTGGTACTTAGTTCAAATTGAAACCAGTTGGTTTTTATGGTTTTATGATGACCAGAAAATGTAAAAAACTAATGCACGAATACTCAAACGTCACTTAACTTTAAGTGCTGTCCTTACTTTATCCCTTAAAAGTGACAAAGACAGCAACAGATTTGAGAGCATTTTAAAATTGACTTTGAGTATTCGACCATTTGAAATATAATATTAGGTACTATTAGTTATTTTTTTTAAATTACTGTTTATGTTTATATTCATCAAAAGCATCAAAAGGTTAAATCAGAATTCAAACAAGAAAAAAAAGTCTCAAACCACAAAAATCCACAGCAAGCTTAAGATTTCCGCGAAAAAATAAGCATAATAACTAATAGCGAAACAAAAATGAGTTGGCAAAGGGTTCGCAGGTGGCAGCACTGTGCAGGACCGACAGGTAATTAAAATGCAAATGAAGCGAGAGACGCAACGCCAGCGTTTAGCCTTTGGACGCTCAAGATATCCAATTTGCGACTCTGAAACATCCGCGGCGGTAAGATACTGGGTATTCTCCTTTATCGTCGTCTCACAAGATAATAGTTTTTATTTTTCTTATGTTTTCTACGGGTATTGTAGCTGACTTCAAAGAACCTGACAATGAAATGAACTGTTGTAGAATTTTGTGATTTTAATGAAATCATGGTTGGTATAGTAATTATCTCTAGAAGTTAGAAATTCACAGGTAGGTACTTACGTGTTTCATACATTATGTGTTATAAGATTTTTATTAGGTTTCACAAACCGGTCTGTTTCTCCTTCTTCAACGAACATTTCGTATTTTCTCTACTCCCTTCCTAATTCAGAACTTCCCGTTAACTAAGCTTTTGTCAGCTACTATATTTATTTTATAAACCTCCTCAATTCGACACTGTCCCGAAATTCTTAGCTGACGTCTTCTACGATAGAATATGTTATAGCCAAAAAGCTTAATAAAAAAGTTGAATTTCCAGATTTAATATTCAATCAGTCATGATCTTGCACAATTATTGTACAAAATACTTAGGTAAACGAACCATAGATACGGCTGTTGTGATTTTCAATAAAATTACAATTAAAATATGGTATAGCAAGAGTTATCGAATAGTTCTGAAGGGGGATCGGATAAAGCAGATCTTGATAACGATGAACTTCTTGTGTTGTTGCGGTCGGAAAATACCCATCGACATTTTGAACCTGTAAAACAAAAACTGTGTTAAAAATCTAGAAACGAATCTATTTTATTTACATGGATGTTATCATAAACATTGTCCCCACACTTAAGTATATCAACCGGAATCAACTCCAAGACAATTTGCTTCAGTCATTAATCAAACTAACTTGATTTAAATTATGCGGTGACATGTGACTTAAAGCTGAAAACACAAGTCGAGTGAGCGCGGTGACGGGTCGCGCCATGCCACCGCCACGCCACAGCCGCGCCACCGCCTCGCCACGCCGCCGACGAGAACCGACACATCAAAGAGCTCTGCGATAAAGGCTTACCCCGAAATAATCCCAACGATAACTTTAAATGAATTCGTTAATTACACTAGTGTTGATTCGCTAAGAAATACACCCCAGGGAACCGCTCACAAATTACCTATCAACAAAATTAAAGCCGTCGTAGGGCCTCGCTAGTCTATCGGCTTACTCGCTTTTACTAAAATCGCGTGAAAATTATTTATATGTAAGCAAAGCCGCGACTGATTAGGGCGGTCCCCGAGCCGAGGTGATGTTTAATCCAATTTCCTAATTCGTATGTTTCGGTTATTAATTAATGAAGTCATAAAACGTGTTGCTTAATAAGAAGGTTGAAACTCCAATGTGATAAATTGTAATAGCATTCCAGCCGAAGCGCCCGAACAAAGTGGTTACGTCACTAGAATCGGAAATAGATAAAAATAAATTATAAGTATTTTTTTTGTTTGTATAAAAAATGTGTGTGAAATTATCATAAATCTGGTAAACTTTTGAAAGTACACACATTTAATAAAATGCCGTCCAAATTACTCCGAAATTATTATCATCGAATAATAAAATTAGATAAGAACGCAACATATTTATATTAGACGAAGGAAAATATCAACTAATAATAAATGACATGTAGATAATTAAGTATTGAGGTTCATCTCAAATATAAGTGTGTGTTCACATGAGAGAGCCCGGACGGCGGCCGGACGGACGGCGGCGGCCGGGCCCGGCTAATCCTCGCATGTTGACTCTACTCCATAACTAACTTCAAACATAATTATCTTCGTCGATTTCCCCTAAAATTGGCGATTCCCTCCGAGGGATTCCCGCGATATTGCTCCGACAAATTTCTTGTGCCAACACCGGTATCAGGATAATATCGAGGGTCATTGTTTGATTATCTCATTATAGGATGATTGATTCCATCAGGCGTTCATTAAGATGTTCAGCGATCGTGTGTTCTCCTCTTAATTATATTTACAAACAATTATTATTGGCAAATAATGTGATTTATTTATCTGTGCCATACGTTTTACAGAAAATGGATATCATTTTGATTTACAAAAATACCTACTTTAGAATGTTATGAATCTGGGTGGTTTGTAAGTTCAGTGCAGTACCTGGCAGTCTGCGGGAGACAAGCTCTCAATGTGATCACCGTGTTATCTGGCTCGTAAGCGGTATTAAGTAAAACGTGTGCGTGCGTGCATATTGAAGCCGCTGCAATTTCACGACACATCGCGTCGTTGTTGGTGGTAATAAATATAAAATATGTGCGATGCCGCCGCACCATGCCATCTTGAATACCAAGTGGGCCACACCGACTAACTACAAATGATTTTAAAAAACGCCTTCCCCCGTCCGCCGCCCTCTAACTCGTTTACTGCATTTTATATTCATTATTTTACCGCTACCAGCGCGCTTTTACGACGTATTTAATACTCAGCAATCATATTACGCGGCAGTTTGTGTGTACCTACTGTAATACTATTACTGGTTTATTAAACAAGTTCAAATATTGTTAGACACGGTCATTTTCTTGGTATACTGCTACGGTTACGATTCAGTGCTACGCCGTAGCATTTGCTACGGAGCTACGACAGACGAACTTTTAATCACGTAGATTAATTTTGTTGGTTAAACATTACACAACTTAAATAATAATAGGACACATTTGAGTTTATATTTTAATAATAAAACTTTTACGACATTTAATGAATATGACATAAATGAGTTCAAGGAAACAAAAACTTTTTAGGACACTTTAAAATAATTAAAATTAATTAGATTACATTGCTAAAACAAGTAGACGATGTGTTAAAATTTACTTTTAATTTGTTCTCTGAAATTAAACAAAATAGGCAAGTCGGTGATCCATCAAACGTCACCGTGAAGAGATCAGGCGGCAAATTTTAATTCTGAATGAAGCTCTTTAAGGGCGCGGTTTATTGCGGGGCGAACTTAATGTTTCGCGTGACTCGAATGCTGAGATATTATTTTAATTTCGCCCCCATCGGCCGCTATCCGAGGTGTCTCGCACACCCAACTTTACATATTTTTGAGGGAATAAATCTCGTTTGATGAAAAAAGAATTTCACTGTAAACACCGCCCGGTTAATGGAAATTTTTGTTTAGTATGCGGCGTTGTGAAATTAGGTGGGAGAGGAGTCTCGGGATACATGCGACACCCATGACGTGTGCAGCGTACGTATGGGCCCAGGTGAGCCATACGTGGGCCAAATCTAAAGCTGTACATTGATCATAATATGATAATTTCAACATCCATAAATCTTAAACAACAAACACCCTATTTTAATACGAATACAGTTAAAAGTCTTTAAAAGTAATCTCATGAAACAAATTACATCTTCCCAAATCGTTACTGAATTTTTACGAACTCACAAAACCCGTCTTACATAAAAAGGAGCGGTGTCCCGGTGTCCCCATCAAATGCAACGAATCAAAGGACTGTGTGCCGAAATTCGCGACAATTTTATTATTCAATTATGGTTCGGTGGCGAGCAATATGCCAGCGTGAAAATGACACCCTTCACGCCCCCCTCGCCCCTCGAGCCCCCGGATTAGGGCCGACTCGATACCGTATCTCAGATAATAAACATGATGGTTAAGGAGATCACTCTATAGCACAAACTTGTTCACAAATTAACCAAAATAAACGCGGAGTGCGCCCGTGGTGTGGCGGCGGCTAAATTAAATTTGGATAGTCACAAACTTGTACCAAGTTTGCATGCACGTGCACAAAATGTAGACACGGCTTCATACTGACGTAGATGTATGAATGTTACAGTAATTTCTGGCGGAGACATTAGTTTGGTGTTGCATAAAGTTGGACCTAAGTAGCTCAGACAGTGGAGGGATGGTCATCTCTACTCGTCTCGTACATATACTGGGGAATACGTTTGCTCATTTCGCAACACTCGATTGAATTCTCGTTGAGGACACCGCAAAGAAATATAGTGGAAAGCGTTCGGGCGTCTTAGTCTGTAGATTGCGATCACCTACTGGCTTGCCGCGTGCTAAGTGGATTGGAGTGGGACCTCATCTGTTCCCTGGCAGGCGTGGGGCGGCCCCCTCTGCCCCCTTCTCGCCTGCGAATTGCGTTAAATAAAGTCAAATTGAGCAATAAAGGCTGGCTCCCGCAGTAATGCAATAGAATCGCTGTCCGACGCTCAAACTATACCGCTAATTTACACCAATGGTAAGCTGTCGGCTTCTACCTTGGGTTATTTGCACTGATTTAGTTCAGGATTGTGTTGAGGAACATAATTATTTTTTAGTTCCTCAAGCTTTTTCACAGATCTTCTAGATCAAGTAAATGACTCATATGATTATGCTGTTTTACTCGTTTTTCATTTCTGAAAAGTTTGAAACAATAAAATATATTACACAAGTTTCTGATAGAAGATACTTGCTTATGTAACCGCCATTGACAATTTACGCAAACTTAAAGGCACTCAAATCTGAATGATAGGCAAAACGGAGCTTATAAGTGAAAACAAAGTTAACTGTGAGTGACGAGGGTACGAGTTACTTGTTATGAGACCGTTTTGAGCCAAGAAATCATCGCGGCCATTATACTGACTTTAATGTTGCAGGGCTGTCAGTTGTCAGTTAATTTTGGTATTAAATCTTTGGAATTATGTCACATCTTTCTCTGATTTTCCTCATAACCTAAGCACATTATTTAAAAATTTTCCTCAATCCATTTGAATTATGGTGTAAATAGTTGATATTATTTATTTATTTTTGAGCTTCAACTTCTATTTAGACTTTTTCTGTGTGAATATTGTTAATCACAAACTTAACAGAAGCCCTTTCTTAGAGTGCAAGCTTACTCATTTAAAAAAATCACCAAAACACGTTCACTAATTTAGCCGTAAAAGCGCCACGTACAGAGTTAATTACTTTTGTATGTTCAATATTGGGACAAATGTAATCAATAATCGATAGAACATTTTCAAGTAAATATCCATAATATTCGACCATTAAAGTTCCACATTAACATTTTCCTTAAGAAAGAAGCAGCCCTAAATTTAACAAATAACCCTACGCTGCTCTTGTTCCACAGATTCGGGCAAGGCGGTTAGGTTTAAAATTCAATTTATTTCAATTTGTGTGTAATCTGAGGGGGGTTAACACAAAAATACGCGTTCGCTTTATATTGCGAAGTTGATCGCTTAGCGTTGACTATGGAAATGAGCCCTGGAAGACGGGCGCCCGTAATTACTAGTGTCTGTTTTACTGTTGTAGTGAGATGTTCGCGGGTTAACAATTTGGATATCGATTTAAGTTTATTTGTGGGGGATTTGGAAGTTCCATGTCATTAGTTTGCTTTGAGTGTATTTCGGCGTTTCTTGTTAGTAGTCAGAAAACCGGACTCCGGCTAGTTTAAAAAAAATATATGACATGTACAAGTGATTCTCTTTGCTTAATAAACACTTTCAAAATTGTACCTGGTTTTGTATATTATATTAGCTAGATTTTTTTCGTGCGGGTTCGCTTTTCACATTCTCATATTGTATGCCCATGTTTTATCCTGCTTTTATGTTGAAGGATAAATTTCGGCAGTAGTAGTTTTTCGTCAATGTCTATTAACATACATATAACAAGATAACTTGATTTAGTTATTTAGTCTCTTTACACTCGAAATAATTATTTTTTGCTAGTTATTATGCCCTTGCAAAATACAATTAAAAGTGCAGGCTCAATGGCCCTTATAAAATACTATTAAAAGTACAGGCTCAAATTTCAGAGGTCGTAAATATTAGAATAACTGACAGGTTCACAGTAATCTAAGACTTAATTTAAATAAGTTTTAACATCCACTGTCAGTTGTAGGCTGACATCCACACACCAATTAAGTTTAAATCTTACTTTATGTCCAATGACTTTTATATTTTATTGTTCTTAAGTTGAATTTAATAGAGAAAGTTTTTGTTTTAACTTTGCTATTTATTTCATCTATTTAAAATTTATAACGTGATTTATAAAAGACTGGTGTCGTTACGTTAGTGCTTACGACAGGCCTCAAAGAAAAAGTGGGATTTATGTTAAATGGTTACTCTTAAAATTGTTGAGTGGCGATCAAGAGATTTTTTTTTTGTTTAATTTCCAGACAAAGTTTATGTAGACTAATATTTTGAAGAGGTAACGTTCGTATTTATGCCTATGTATGCTTTAATCTTTAAAACTACGCAACGAATTTTGATGTGGTTTTAATCGATAGAGAGACTTAAGAGGAAGGATTATATGTATAATTTAAGCATAATATAGTAGAGGAAACCGGGTTTTTCTCAAAGTTTTATCATACCCGTGCGAAGCTGGGGCGGGTCGTTAGTATTATTATATAGTAACTATCGCTCGCGATTTTCGAGGCGAGGTCTTTTCTTTCGCGCTAAGTTAGATCTTTCGTTACTGCTCCGTTCCATTAAGTCACCGTGT